>CAKLNU010000798.1:0-317500 GCA_922788865.1 Poeciliopsis turneri
CCTAACCCTACCCTAACCCTAACCCTAACCCTAACCCTAACCCTAACCCTAACCCTAACCCTAACCCTAACCCTAACCCTAACCCTAACCCTAACCCTAACCCTAACCCTAACCCTAACCCTAACCCTAACCCTAACCCTAACCCTAACCCTAACCCTAACCCTAACCCTAACCCTAACCCTAACCCTAACCCTAACCCTAACCCTAACCCTAACCCTAACCCTAACCCTAACCCTAACCCTAACCCTAACCCTAACCCTAACCCTAACCCTAACCCTAACCCTAACCCTAACCCTAACCCTAACCCTAACCCTAACCCTAACCCTAACCCTAACCCAGTCCAAACCCTAAAGTCCAAACCCTAAAGTCCAAACCCTAAAGTCCAAACCCTAAAGTCCAAACCCTAAAGTCCAAACCCTAAAGTCCAAACCCTAAAGTCCAAACCCTAAAGTCCAAACCCTAAAGTCCAAACCCTAAAGTCCAAACCCTAAAGTCCAAACCCTAAAGTCCAAACCCTAAAGAAAGGTTTTGCCATGCCCACCTATTCCTTAAAAATGAATAAATTCAATGTATAAATTTTAGAAATTTGAGATTTCTAGAATTTATACATTGCATATTTTAAATATATAAACCATAACTTGCATTTATGTAGTTTAACATTAATACTTTATAAATCTGTAAACCCATTTGTCTTAAAACCCAACTATGTTTTTAGCTATTTGATTTAGAGAAAGTACATAGATATTGAACTGAACTTCCTATAAAGAGGGATCCACATTTGGCATTACTACACAATATAAAATAGGAACTAGTGTCCAAATGTGATATTATCCTGCAAGATTACATCTAAAATTTCCAGAGGCAATTGGGCTAAGGTTTGAGAATCACTTGATCCTAAATACTTTCTGATAGGGGGAAAAAAATAATAAAATTATCAAATATTACTTCCAGATTGGTGAACAAGTTGTATATTTTTATAGTTGAACTATCTGTTTACAATGCTCCTTAAAATTTACCAATATGTAGAGATAAAGATTTACAGTTAACACTGGGAATTCTTTTTAAAAAAATGTTAGGTGTTATAAATTGCTGCTGTTCTAAATGGTTAATTTAACTCTGAATAACTTTACCTTTAAAAAATTAATTAAATTAACTAAATTTAACATTAAAATTTTAAATTAAATATTGGGATGTTAGTTTTCCATTCACTAGTATAGAGTAAACTGAAAATTTTATGAATAAATCTAGAAAGATTGTTACTACTTTTTTCCAGAGCACTTCTTTTTAAAGAGATGGAGCTACTGGGGTTAAATAGTGGCAAAAAAAATGGATATTGAAGGTGGGAGTTAAAGATTTGGGATTAGCAAATAGTTGGAAAATGTAACACAAAGATCTGTGTGGAACATGAAGAGCATCATGCTCTTTTTACATGGAAGCAGCAAAAAAATGTTAGCTTAGCTTGATAACTGACTTAAGAGTGAAAATTTGACCCTGACATTTTACTCCAACAGAGAAAGTGTTTAAAGTGTCCATTGAAGGCCAGATTCCCATATGTCAAAGGTGGAAAACTTCAACAATGCAGAGTTAAAGCACATCGCTACAAATTACAGTGCATTTTTATTAGCAAGGTGCTCTTCTAACAGGCAGATTGCAATTGTTACAAGGCTGTTACACATAACTATACAAGCATAATCCCATAAGTGGAAAATGATGTAAAGTAGGTTTGGAGTGAATTAAATGTCAATCTATTCAGAGATTGAAATTAACCATTTAGAACAGCAGCAATTCAATTGGCTTAGAGGATTTTTACCATTTAGGGAAATATGTCTTAGCCTACCTGCTAGCAGTGGTTTGAATGGGCCACATTGCTGAAACAGTTACAGCTATACTGTATCATTTTGTTTTGGAGATCAGAAATAACCCTAATGTGAACAGAGACTAAAGAGTTTTGGATTTCACTAATCAATTGTGAAACTGTTGTCTTTGACATTTAAAAATGAATCTCCTGATATGTTCACATTATTTTTCTCAGCAACTACATCATGTAAAAAGAATTTTATATTTGTGCTAATTGGGACCTAATGATTGCAGAAATCAAAGGATTTAATAATACTTGCCATGCTAGAGCTCAGATCATAGGAAGTTAAAGCTATTGACCTTAACTTTAAGCTGAAGATTTTCTGAAATTAACATTCTTTCCTTCTGCATTTTAAGCTGTAGGACTGAATAGAGAATAGCAGCTGGAGTGCATGTTGCTGTGTGTGTGTGAGGCTATTCCTCATAGAAGACTGGGACTGCATTTAAGACTCCCGAGTCCCGGAGTCACCTTTCCCACGTGCTGTTCCTATAGGCGGAACCTGGGAAGGCTGATACGCACCGCGCCCTGGTTTCAAAAAACACGCTGTCCGTTAACACCGCAAGGTGGAACCAGCATGCCCAGGAAGCAGAAGAGTTCTCCGATGATTCTCTTCTGGTCTGTGTTGAATCCTGGCAGCCTGCAAGTTTACTGACTGACCTTAGCTTCCCAGTGCAGAGTGAATTGCTCACCAGTAGATCTCCACCAGGTTGTTGCAGTTGTGTCCCCCAGAAGGATGAGCAAAAGCAGCAATAGCAAGGTGTTGCTACCCAATCATCCTCCCAGGGAAGAAGAACCTGGACCAACTGCAGGGATTCAAACCACCACCCCTGAAATGAGAGAAAAGAGCAATTCTAGTGCCATCATACACCGCAAGACCTCTAGAAAGCTCAGTTGTTCAAAAGGAGTACATGATAACTTCAACAAAGTGAGGAGACTTACCCAATGCAGTAAGCAGGTGATTTTTCTGAAAGAGCAGTTCAACAATGCACACCCCTTTCTGACTCATGGTGCTGATTTTTTTAATATTTAAAAGGTCATCCTAACTCATCTAGTTTGACAGAAGAGTTCATCCTGATCACAACTGTATATGGTTTGTTAGGGATTGCAGGAAAAAAAGCTGAACTAGAAGCTAAAATCTGAAGGCCCACCATGCAATGTATTGTGGGTAATGCTGACGGACATTTTAAAGTCTTTTTCTGCTGTTCACAATAGATTAACACATTTCTGGCACCTGGCAGAAACTCAGACATTAGATTTGAAGCTGAGCTGTGATTCTGTCTTAAACATGGAGTTAGAAGAAAAATAAAATGAAATAACAGAGATTTAAAAGAGCAAATTTTTAAAACCAAATTCCAGCCTTCAGGGCAGCATTAGGATAGAACTCCTTCATCCAAGAAATTCTCAGAGATGACATATTCTAGCTGAGCTGTGACTAATGTGAAAAAAGGAGCTAAAATTTTTTTATGGCTGACTGGAAAACATGTGCACTGAGTGCCTGCAATAAGCCTTTGCATTATTTCAAGTATTTGGATGACATTTGGGGTATAGGGTTAGTATTCAGAGGAGGAGTAGCCTCCGCAGAGAGGAAAAAAGCAGCCAAGGAAAGCAGATGAATGATTGACCGTGTGTGCGTTCATAAAACCGTGACTTTAATGTTATTCACACAATTCTGTTTCTGTTAAACCACAAGCGTATTTAGCTGATTTATTAGTTTATCTCACTGTTTGGTATTTAAATGAAGCTTTGCATAAGCAGCAGGTGGATAACATAAAAAATGTTATTACTGACGGGTTCATATGTCTCTTGTTATAATGTGGCTAATGTGATCATAAGATCAGACTAAGTTTAAGGAATTACTCAGATTTCTAATTGGTTTGTATTCTGTTTTTTTTCTACAGAGACCACAAACAAACATGCTTCCATGTATGTAGATTCTGCCAATCTTTCCATATAAAGAGTAAACTTTGAATTGGAGTCCTCCTGATTTAATCTACATCCACACAAATATTTATCAGTATTCTGATCAGACTGTGAAGCGATTGCTGTGAGCTCAGATTCACTGCAGTGGATTTCTTTGAAACCACAACCTTTAAAGATCCAAATTTCAGCAGTACGCATAATTGGACATCAACGTTTATTTGAAACCAACTGAAACACACATTGTTATTTAAACCAAGTTTCCACCCAAAACACAACTTTTCTGGATAGTTAAGTCACAATTATTGCAGTTTAAAAGAATTTTAATCAGATTTCTCTGAAAAAACTAGGGTGCTGTTTGTGGCTTTGTCCAGCAGGGGGTGCTTTATGTTCTTCTTTAGGAGATAATTAAAATAATTTTCTGAGTGCAAATAGGCAGCTGAAACTGGAAGTTCCTTTCATCAGCACCTACTCACCTGCTTATGTTAATCTGGCACGAGATTTGAAGCGAAATTTTTATACTGTTTCAATGTATTCGTGGAAGGCTGAAAGAGAGGAGGGTCATATTTGATTTTCACAGGATGTTGCTGAAAGGTGCTATAAAAATAAAATTGGATTTGATTTCAATAGCTTAAATACGTCAATTTTCATGGATAATTTTGATGACAGTCTATAATGTCATATCAAGTTAGGCTGAAGCAGCAGAATGGAAGAAGAAATAAATACTATCACCTGCAGGTGACCAGATCGAGAAGTCATACAATTATTAGAGATTAATTTAAAAAGAAATGACTTTACATTTGATGGACAATTTTTCTTACAAATTAAGGGCACAGCCATGGGCAAGAAATTTGCACCGGCCTACGCAAATATTTTCATGGCCGAGTGGGAGGCCGAGGCCCTTATTAAGTGGAGGAAGGCTCCCCGCACTACTACCGGGTCCTGGATGACATCTGGGGGTTCTGGACTCATTCTGAAGCAGAATTTCAGGAATTCCTCCAGAACCTAAATACACATCACCCATCTATCACTGTAAAGTCCACTACCAGCGTTAAAGCGGTCGACTTCCTGGACACCACCACTTACAAGGGAGAAAACTTTGACACGACACACAAATTGGATATTAAAGTTTTCTTCAAACCCACAGACACACATGCTCTATTATTCAAAACCAGTCACCATCCAAGGCACACTTATGCTGGCCTCATAAAATCACAACTCCTCAGATTTCACAGAATTTGTTCACAGAAAACAGACTTTGAGGAGGCAACTAGGACTCTGTTTTCTGCTTTAAGTAAGAGAGGATATTCCAGAACTTTCCTGAGAGCATGCAGAAAGAACTTCCTTGAGTCCAGACCCCCCGATTCATCTCCAATGATTCCTCTGATCACCACATTCTCCTCCTCAGCAGGACAGTTTGTGTATAACATCAAGCAGAATTTTACTAAATTCCAATCTGACACGTCTTTGCTTCCAAATTACAGAATAATTGCGGCCTACAAAAGAAATAAGAACTTGAGGGATTTCCTCGTCCGTGTTGAGGTACGACCTTTGAATACACCAAAGGTCAAGGGTCAGAGTGAATTCTTCAAACAGCTGCACTGGGTACAAAGCAGAACAAAAACACAATTTTCAAATTAGACCCATCAGGAAACCCCAAATCAAAAAAATTGTGTTTATTTAATAACATGTCAAATCTGTAAAATCCAGTATGTCGGTGAGACGGGTAACAGCCTCCTTACCCGTTTCACCCAGCATAGATACAACATTCAAAAGCAAAAAAGAACCCATGTACCCTTAGTGCAGCACTTCGTCCGCCATGGCTGGGATGCACTTTCAGCCCTGGTGCTGGAATGCAACCCAGCCTGGTCCTCAGCCCAGAGGAGAAGGGCTGAGAGGCTGTGGATCCACAGGCTGGACACACAGATCCCCAAAGGTCTGAACGAGAGGTAGGTTCGGCGTGAGGACTCCCGGCGGGACGTGCCCGTGCACACGGGGGGAGGGGAAGAGGGTGAGGGGTCGAGGGAAGGGGACCTGGAGCTTTCTGGGTCTCTGACCTTTGACCCTGAACCCAAACCCTGACCCCAACCCCAACCCTTTCGGCAGAATCCTGATGGAGGGAGACCAGACCAGGAAATCATTCAACTTTTGGAGATCAATTTGCTCAGGAATGATTTCCAGTTCAACGGTGAGTGGTTCTTGCAGGTGAAGGGAACCGCCATGGGGAAGCGGTTCGCACCTGCCTACGCGAACATCTTCATGGCGGAGTGGGAGCGTTCCGCTCTAAGTGCCTGTGATAAGAAGCCGCTGCATTATTACAGGTATTTGGATGACATCTGGGGGGTGTGGAGCCACTCAGAGGAGGAGTTCAACCACTTCCTACACACCCTGAACACACACAATGCTTCCATTAAGATCAAGTCCTCCACCAGCGTTAAAGCCGTGGATTTTTTGGACACCACAACCTTTAAAGGTCCAGATTTCCACAACACCGGCCGATTAGACATCAAAGTCTATTTCAAACCCACTGATACCCACGCTTGTTATTTAAGTCCAGTTTCCATCCGAAGCACACGTTTGCGGGATTGGTTAAGTCACAATTAATTCGGTTTAACAGAATTTGTACAAGAAAAACAGATTTTTTTGAAGCAGTCAGGGTGCTGTTCTCGGCTTTGTCCAGCAGAGGGTACCAGAGGTCCTTCTTAAGGAGGTGTTTGAGGGCCTTCTCTGATTCCACTAGGCCCAAGGATGTCACAAACATGACGCTTCCTTTCATCACCACCTACTCACCTGCTACAGTCGATTTGGCCCATGGTTTGAAACTAAATTTTAGGAACTTTCAGACCCTTAGTGGAAGGCTGACTGACAGGAGAGTCGTTCCTGCTTTCAGGAGAAACAGGAACCTGAAGGACCATCTCGTTCATGCAAAACTCAGATCGCAGATTGAGCCGAGCACACCCATTGGCCTGGGCTGGTGCTTCAGACACCAAAAATGGTTGCTGAACCACCGGACCCACAAAGTTTATTTTGTCCCGCCGCGAGGCGGGGGCCCACAAACCAGAAATTGTGTTTATGTAATTCAGTGCCGTTTATGTAGAATGAGGTTTGTGGGTCACACGGCAAACACGATGCTGGCCAGACTGGTTCTGCATGAACGAGATGTGACCCGACGGCTTAAGGGGAAGCCGCGAGCCCGGTTAAGTGCGCATTTCGCACAGCACGGCTGGAGCTCGGTCAGGGTCATGGTTCTGGAACTTGACCCGTCCTGGACCCTGGGCCAAAGGCGTAAAACTGCCTTGGTCTGGGTGGCCAGGCTGGACACCTACTCACCTCTGGGACTGAATGAGCGGTGAGGCCTGAGGCCTCGGGGGCCTTGGGAGCGATATGGCCTGTGCGATGTGTCTCTGTTGCCGTCAAGCGGCGATGGGGACGCGGATGGTCCTTGGACTGCTTTTCTTATTTCTCCATCTGCTAACCTACAACCAACAGAGTGAGAGTGGGGGGGAGAAAGCCCAGGATTCAACGACTCAGCCAATCACTCCCCGCATAAGCCTGGTCCCCATCGATGTCTCCTGGTTGAGATCTAGCGTCCAAACACAGCTGCAGGTGGAGACGGCGGAGGAAGACTCTTCTACGTCATCGTCTTCACCAGAAGTACAAATCTGCACACCGACGAAGCATCCCAATACACCGAGAAAGCATCAGGACTGGATTCTCCACATTAAACAGAAATCTGTTATTGTGGGAGATTCAAATGTAGCAAGGATGCCACCATTTGCAGCAAAGAGTGTCCAGATCGACAGCCTTCCTGGGGCAAAATGGTGCCATGCTGAGAGTGTCTTGAACAAGGCCACCATTGAATGTACGGTACAGAAACTTGTGTTGTCTTTTGGTTTGTGCAATAGGTCACAGAGGGACAGGAGAACACCAGTGGCCCAATTGAAAAGAACACTGGAGACGGCTCAAGACATCTTCCCAGAAGCAAGCATCTTTGTTCCGGTTGTTAATTTTTCTACAGGGCTTCCTAACAGAGAGCAGGGCAAACTACAACATCTGAACAACTTCATCACAGGTTTGGAGAAACACATCCCTGCTCTCCCACAGGATAAGTTCAGTACAGAAAGGGATCATGTCCATTGGACAAGAGAGACGGCAATGCACATGCTAACACATTGGAGTGATTATGTAAATTAGACATCCCCACAAGCCCGTGGGGCTTGTGGGGATACGGGAGGGGGTGAAAAGTGTTATTAATCTATCCAAAACTTTCCAGCTTTCGGATGCACAATGTGCCTTACTTAGTAAGGGTCTTAACTTTATTCCCACCACAGGTTACACTAAAGAATTACGGTTTCAATGCAAATTTGACATGCAACAATATCATCGAAGGATTAAAATGGCTTTATATTATAAAGATAAACAAACTTCGGAGCCTCAGCCTTTTACTCCAAAATCAGATTGGGCGCCCTCTTTGGGCCAACTTCCACCTCAAATGCTCACCCTTATCACTGCTGATCAGGATTTCTTTCAAAATAATTTCTTTTCGATTCATGTAAAATCCAATCATACTCCTGAGGAACTTGAAGCTTTACAGGAATTAAAAACTAATAAGGACATTATTTTAAAACCGGCAGATAAGAGTAGTGCGATTGTAATTTTTGACAGAGATCAATATTTAAAAGAGGGATATAGACAACTTAATGATAAAAAATATTATTCTAAACTAAAAAAACCCATTTATTTGGAAACTATCCCTATGGTGGAAAAAATAATTAATAATTTATATATTAAGAAATGTATCAATATTAAACAAATAAGATATCTCTTAGGTTCGGCTGAACCGAGGGCTAGGCTCTTTTACATGCTTCCAAAAATTCATAAAGATCCGGCCAATTGGAGTGTTCCATTTCAGATACCTCCAGGCAGGCCAATAGTTTCAGACTGAGACAGTGAAACTTATTTCACGGCTGAATATTTAGACTATTTTTTGAATCCTTTATCCACTAAACATGCAAGCTACATTAAGGATACTTACGATTTTGTAGAAAGAGTCAAAAAATTTATCATTCCGGAAGAATCTTTTTTATTCTCATTAGACATTGACAGTCTTTATACCAATATTGACATTAAGGAAGGAATAGATGCAGTTAGAAATATTTTCAGAAAGTTTCCAGATAAAAAGAGACCAGAGAAAGAACTATTACAACTCTTGGAAATAAACCTGACCAGGAACGATTTTCAGTTTAATGGGGAATTTTTTCTACAAATAAAAGGAACAGCGATGGGGAAGAAATTTGCCCCTGCGTACGCTAATATTTTCATGGCTCAATGGGAGACCTCAGCTTTAGAAAAATTTTCTAAAAAACCCATTCAATATCTAAGGTTTTTAGATGATATTTGGGGTATTTGGTCATATTCAGAAGCAGATTTTCAAGATTTTTTGATGACCCTGAATAACCACAATGCATCCATAAAATTAAAATCAAGTATTGATAAACATTCCATTGATTTTCTAGACACAACTACTTATAAAGGTCCGAATTTTCAAAACAATCACAGGCTAGACATTAAAGTATTCTTTAAGCCTACAGATACCCATGCGTTACTGTTTAAAACAAGCTTTCATCCAAAACATACATTTGCTGGACTTATAAAGTCACAATTATTACGATTTCACAGGATTTGTACACAAAAGGAGGATTTCAAACATGCCACTAAAACGTTGTTCTCCGCTCTGGCCAGCAGAGGGTATTGTCGTTCTTTTTTAAGAAAATGTTTTAAATTCATAAATTCATTATCTGTGTATATGCAGAGCTAATATTAGACGGAGAATGTTTATTATGACGTCTGGTTTTACCTTACATCATAAAAATTGAAAAACCAAATATTGCAAAATTCAACTTCAGAGTCAGGGTTAATCTTTTTGACTTCCCTTCAGAAGTCAAAAGGATTACCGTTTCCAGGACATGCTAGTGGCCGAGAATCCAAAGTTGATCAGCAAGACGGTGATCGGTCAAAGCCATGCGTCATAAAGAGTTCTAGGTTTCTAGTCCACATGCTGAACACAACACAGGAGAGATGGAATAAGTGAAAGTAAATTTATTGAGAACACAATAAATGGCGATAGTGAGGTGATGGGTCTGGTCCAGGGAGGGAACAGGCTGATGAGCGATCGGCTCTCTATCAGAGGCAGAGCAGGGAGAAGGTAAGTTCAATGCCGTCGGAGACGGGATTGATAACAGGCTGTTGGAAAGATCTTACTTGTGAGATGAAGGTTTGGAGTTTGGGAGGGTTTGCTGAAGTGTCTGGGGTCTTTGCCTCTCTGCCGGTCCATGTGGTCCAGCATTTAGCCACAGAAATACAGAAGGCAAAGATGGAGTGCGGACAGGTAAGTTCAAGTGCAATGGAGATAGAGGAGTGGCGCGACTGCTAGTTGAGAAATACAGGAGGAACTTGCAATCAGACGGAGGAGGTGAGTTTGGAAACTCGGGCAACCAGTGGGTGAGTTCCACGGCGTCACGAGGAAGGTCTTGGTCAGAAAACCAGCTTAGATCGTCACAAGGAGGATCCAGGGCGTCTCGAGGGAAACACCTGAAGTAAGGAAACAAGAAAATCACTCAGGTCAGCTCAACGAGGAAAACAGAGACTAGTTCTAGGAGGCTCAGAGGTATCATTACTGGCTAACACCGAAGTACTGGCAGTCATCTCCTCTTGTACTCCCTGCCTGATGAACAGATATGACTCAGGTGTGCAGGATGACAACACACAGCTCCAGGGAGGTGAGTCAGGCGTCATCTGGTGGCTGAATAGTGAGTAGCAACAGAACCCCCCCCACCCCCCCACCCCCCACAAAGGAAGCAAAAAACCCTGGAACACAACACTACGAGGGTCGCCCACTTAATGTTCTTAAGGTAGAATACATTTCAGAAAATCTAATCTTTCTAAACCAGTGGTTCTTAATCTTTTTTGAGCTACTGAACCCACCAGCTTCATATGCGCATTCACTGAACCCTTCTTTAATGATAAATAAAATATGATTTTTATTTCCAAATTCAAGACATAGGTATACTAAATATTTAATTAAGAAGCTAAGTACTTAGTTTCCAAAATAGATATACCTGTCATGATTCCAGGCCTTCAGCTCCACCTTGCTGATTGCTCATTACCCTCACATGCACTGTGCTGCTCCCTATTTAAACAGCTGCTTGGCACCAGCTCAGTGTGAGACTGTCTGTTGCCCCAGTCACAGTTTTGAAGCCTTGTCTCAAATTTGAAAGAGTTTTCTGACCACAGATTTGCCTAGTCCTTCGGCTGCTGGAAGATTTCTGACCTCCTGTTGATGAACCCTGCCTGTGTCTGAGTCTGCCTCCAGTTTGGAGATTGCTAAATTTTCTTTGCCTGTGGCCCTCCCATGCATGACCCCGGATCGTTTCACTACTCTACCTCTGGTTGGTGGATTTTGCCCCTGTCATCTGTTTGTCCCCTGAGCCTCCAAGTCCTCCCTTTGTCCATTGTCCCCCAGCTGGATCCCTGACCCCTGTGGAATCCCCCCTTCCTGACCTACCAGTGTGACCACACCCTGTTTAGCTCCTTCTACACCATTATTTTCTGTAATAAAAACATTTGGTTTACCATACTCTTGTGTTGGCTGCGTTTTGGGTTCTGACTGATTTCACTTTAACGTTACAATACCATGTTGACTTTGAAAATTGAACACCCACATTTGTTCCTCTAAGACTGACTAACGAAACCAAAATACTGCAGTTCATTTTTTTCTGGGTCAATTTTACAATCAGCACCTCATACTTGAGAGCAAACAGGTGTACACAACAATCCACACTCACTTACTGCATACAAGAAACTTCTATACTTTGGTGTGTCAATATAACTAATATAATGTTTTCTTAACATTTTAGCAACATAACTTGATTTGGGTAGTCAGAGTGACATATTCTGGTTCCAGAAAATCAGACAATTGAGTAAAGTACCTTTGTTTTCACTACAGACTAATCTAATGGGGACTCAATCGACTGGACCTACAACCAGGGAATCAATTACTCCTACACCTTTGAAGTGAGGGACACCGGCTACTACGTTATATAAGTAACGTTAAAAATTTGTTTTTGCCGCCCTTACATCACAGATATCTCAAATTGTTTTATGACTAGACGTTTTAGAAATTTAAAATATCTCTAATTATATTTTAACTATAGATAAAAATTTATTTAAGTTAGCTCTAATTAAATTCTGACTAGTCGAAATGAGGACAGGTCTACCATTTTTCTGCTCTAATTGCAGAATATTTAAAACCATGTTTGTAATGTGTGAAACCTTTTTATGATTTGTGAAACTCCAATAAATGTTGATTTTACCACATTTTTGCATCTGCATCACACTAGAACTGCTCCAAATGCTCCAACTACAACACCTAGACTCTTGAAACCTAGACTAAATTATTCTCAACTAATAGCAGAAATTATTTAAAAACATGTTTGTGATTTGTGACACACATTCACATTCATCCCTGGCGGTGTGAAAGTGTGAAACATGTCAAAGACATCTGTCTTTGTTCATCACCTTATTTGCCTCTATGAAGGTTTATTCTGTTGGGCTTACTACGTACTGCTTAATGTGTAAATTATTAAGCAGTAATCTGAACTTTTACCATGTTTTTTGGATCTCTGTTATAGTATAACTGCTTCATTTCCAAAACTACAACACCTAGACTATTGAAACTGAGACTAAATTATTCTGCTCTAGTAGCAGAATATTTTAATCCATGTTTGGGATTTGTGAAACCTTCACGTGATTTGGAAAACTTTACTAAAGTTTAGATGAATATTCACACTTGTTCCATGCAGTTTTTTTTTTTTTTCAAATTTAATTCTAATTCTTGAACTTTCACAAATCACATAAAGGTTTCACAAATCACAAACATGGTTCTAAATATTCTGCTACTTGTTGAAAATAGCAGGTTTGAAGTGTCTATATGTTGTAGTTCTGGAGCTGGAGCAGTTCTCGAGTGATCCTGATGCAAAAAAGTGGCAAAATCACCCTTTACTGAAGTTTCACAAATCACAAACATGGTTTTAAATATTATGCTACAGAGCAGAATAATTTAGATCCGGTTTCATGAGTCTAGGTGTTGTAGTTTTTAAACTAGAGTCGGTTAAAGATGCGGAAGGAAGTGAAAAATTTGATGGAATCTCCCTTTAGTGATTTCCAGAATCAAAAGCTAGAATTGGAAACCAACTTCAGCTTTGTCATGAGGATAAAGTCAACAGTGATACAGGCTCATTTCTCGTTTTCATCTTTTTAGTTTTTCTTCCTTTCCATTCAGCTTGTGTGTTTGTGTGCGTGTGTGTGAGCATCAGTTTGGTTTGTTTCAGACCTGATGAAAAGGTCAGAGTTCAGTTTTTGCTGTTTCCTCTCTGATTAAGCTAAAAAGAAAAAAAACACTGATTGTGTTTGATGCACATCTAAAAAACAGTAATCCACTGTTGATACAGTGGATTACTGTATCAACACAGTATTCAGCTATTGAATACTGTGTATCACTGTGCTTTAAGGTTTGTAACCGGTAGCAAACGTCTTACAAATCTTTGTGAGTTGTATGAAAAAGCTGAATCCTTTAAGCGTACAGACAAACAATCTGTAGGAGCTATTTCTCCATTTTCAGTTAAATCTTAGAATTTATCATATTTAGTTAAATTTGTTTATGCTCATTTTCTAGTTTATTCATAATTAGAATTTTTGTTTAATTTGTTATTTAAGATATGTTCTTTGGTTAGTAGTTCACTTAATTAGTTAATTAATTTCAGTTTGGGACATGGATGTTTCATGGTATCAATAGGTGGATTTTAGGAAGGTCATTATGCAGGTGGGTGGTCATAAGGCTTTTTACTAGTCTATCCAGTCAGTCAGACAGTCTATCAGCTTATAACTTGTTTTGCCTGAGCTGTAGAATAAAACAAAGAACTGCATTTTTGGCTTTTTTGCTCTTTTTGAACTGTGTAAGCCAGAATCCACGGTGCATCATGGTGACTATTTGAGCTGATCACCTCAAATAGGTTTGATCACCTTTAAGTCTTAAGTTTTTTGATTTTTGAATTTGAGTTTTGGGACAAAAAAAATAATCACTACACAATCACCTGATGATCCTGATTTATTAATCTCTATTCGGCTTTGCTCCATAATATTCTCTTATGTAAATCTGTTATTTCCTATTCTTTGCGCTCTAATAACATTTTTCTTTTGCATGTTCTACGTTCGAACTGAACAGGGGAAGCAAGCATTCAGTGTTGGGCTGCTACAGCGTGGAATCAGCTCCAGTTGGAACTCAAGATGTCAGAATTGATTTCATTGGATTTATTTCGATCGCTTCTTAAAAACAGGCAACAAGATTCTATTAAACAGTGTCACTGCTTTTAAATAGTTTTCTATTGTTTTACACTTGTGCATATGTATCAATTGGTTTTATTTTGTAACCTGGTTGCTGTGTGTTGCAGACTTCTGCCCAGGTCCCTCTTGAAAATGAGATCCAGATCTCAACGGGGTTTACCTGGTTAAATAAAGAAAAGAAAAAACAAAAACGGGAAACAGTTGCCCATTTAGTCTCCTCATGACTCTTGTCGTATTTTAGCTTTTTTTTCTTGAAAAAGTTTATATAAAAAAAGACAAAATATTGTCTCATGCTCTTCAAGGGAGGAGTTATTTTCCAAAAATCTCATGTTAATATCTCTCTTTTTCTTATTTTTTCTAAACTTTATTTACTACAATAAACAACCATACAGTTGTACTGTGGATATAACACAAAAATACAACAATGATAATTTACTAGGGGGAGCATAAAATAAAGCATGAAGACAAGAAAATTATAGTGAAAATAAATATGCATGAAGCATATTAGTATCTCTCATGTACAAAACGAAACACTACATTTACGCATGTATAGCGTGTGAGATGCAAATACTTAGTTTTACTTGGTGTTTGGTCGAGAAGTTTGGTCTGCTTAGCCAATCAGACAGACGGGCAAGTGTGAGGACCCATGGCTGCCTTTTCTTTCTGCCCGAATGTAATAAAGCGATAATAAATACATAAAACCAGCTTAAAATACATTAATCTGGAGATTTTATGATTTTTTTCTTGTAAAAATCGTCAGTTTATATATAATTTAGATGAAGATATGTATATTGTTTCATACTATATTACCGATTGTAAACATTTTTTCACAGGCATTGTAAGAGAAAGTCTTTATCGGGCTTCGATCATCCTCCCGTTGACATTTCTTACCAAACGTCACTTGTAAGCACAACATGTTGGCGCTAGAGTGATGGAGGTAACGAAGCAAAACAGAATACTGTAATTTCTAAAAGCTAGAAAGTTTTTTGGGGCCACAGAGAGGATGTCTCAGCTGCTGAGACTTCTCTCGGCGGCTGTTTTGCCTCTCTGCCGGGCCAGAGGAGCCCGAGGTCGCACACTGGGTTCAGTTAGCTTCGCGGTTCGGGTAGGTAACTGCTGACTGTTTCTCATTCTCTGCTGTAAACATCACTGTGACCCTTTCAGGGACACTTCAGGAGTTGAATAGACACATTTCACTGTTATACAGCGAAATCGAAACATAATTTTGCGTAACAACAACATTCCTGAATTGAACATGAGGCCAGATTTAGCAGATTTTCTAAAATCTTTTCTATTTTGTTCTATGATTCGACCTCCGCTGTATTTTTTAAGCTCAAGTTTCACCTCACGTGTTTAATCAACAGTTAAGATTTCGTTTTCATATCTACTCAATTATTATGTCAGAAACTGATGCTTTGTTCGGAATATTGCTGTTTCAGGTTTTGATCGAAGGTTTTGAAACGATGCTGAAGTTGACATCTGATCAGTGGTTCACATTCGGCACTAGACGAAAGGGCCATTTACCAAACCGAGGCAACATTTGAGTAGTTGGAGTTTGAAATCTAACATACATAGAATGTTCAAACGTGAGGCGAGTTGCATTACATTATAGATGACATTAAACACAGTTTTTTATTATTATTTGAAAAACGTTAATTGTATTGTGAAAACACAAATGTGTAGATTCTATAACCTTTTAGCTATCAGACCACCTTTCATGGGGTCCTGCTAAAAATATCAACTAAATGTAGTTTTTGAGGACATCAAGTTAGCTGTGATTAGGATTGAATCTGGTGGACACATTACATCAGCCATTCAGAGATGCAGTCTCATGCTGTGAAACTGATGACCGCTAATAAGAAAAGGACCAACTCAATAATAGACTGAACTTGACCGCATTGTTTAATGACCAGAATCAAATGATAATGTAGCTGACTTTCTGTATACTCTATATAAATTAGATGCTTTCTTTTATAAAGTGGATTGAGATTACATTTGTTTGACAGTTGCATTTGTCGCTATATAAATAAAATAAAGAAGTTGATGTAAACTGCTTTACAGATAGACGCTGTTTCACGGAGAAGCTGTGTTACAGAAAGGTTAAAAGTTTAGCCTTCATAAAAAAAATAAAAAAAAAACAGAAAAAAAGAAAACAAAGATGGCTGAGATAGTTTCTGTCTTGTTAAAAATTAAAACAGGTTAATACCAGAAAGGTGAATTAATCACTCTAAAGAGCAAAACTTGCTGAAAATGCGTAACGTCCACTTTGCTTCTCCACTGATCAGTGGCATTAAGTGTCATTACACTCTATTAAAGAATAATTGTGGGACAACAGCAAACAATATTTTAGACTCAGCTTTGCCTCTGCAGTCCAGAACTTATTCTAACTTATTTTGGATGAATGCCTGGACGAAAACATTAAAACAATTCTACATTAGAATGAAGGTTGCTAAAGGTTATTAAAACAATGACAGAGCAGATTTGTGGTGTTATCAAAGCACTATCCTCACCAAAACAAATATATTCTTTCCTTATACTGTGGAATCTGGAGGTGATTTTATCTGAGTCTGTGTGGTTCCTGTTGGTGGAGTCTTCTAACTGTGTTCTGACGTTGTCTTTTTTTTCAGGACTATAGTTTTTTCAGTCAAAGTCAAGCTAATTTCTCTTCTCGTCAAAGAACCTGGTTAGCTAAGAGACACGTCTATTCTTCTGAGCCAAAAGGTGAGAGCTGCTGGATATGATCTTCTGCTCAAATAAAAAACTATTTCTTTTGATTTTTATTTGAAACTTTTTGTAAAGCTATTTTATTACTGTTATATGGAGTAATAAACAATTAGAAAAAAGATTAGATGTGTGGGATGGGTATAGGGTAACATGTTTTTATGTTTTAATAATCTTTTATTGATATTTATAGATACACTTTCTATAAATAGCATAGTTTGCATTGTTTTATGTTTTCAAAGTAAAGGGCCTGCAGACAGAAATTAGCTCCAGAGCTAAAACCTGTTACACAGCATCTTTTTATATATATATTTTTTACTAATACTCCTACATGTGGTCCTTTTCAAATAAATCACTGTAACAAACCGGGAGCAGAATGCTCATCAGTTTTCTTTAAAGGGGCAGAATTATGTAAAATTGACTTTTTTGAGCTTTGTGTTATGTTATTCCCTCATCAAAAACATATGAAAGGATCAAGTGTTGCCTTGATCCTTTCATGCATGTTTAATCCTTTAATCTCCCATAGCAACCATTTTGCTCCTTTAGACTAGCCAGCAGCAATTAGCAAACACTTGGTAGAACAACTTATTTGCTACTTCTCAGTGCAACACTAGAAAAAAAAAAAGTCATTAAAGGGTTAATAGAGGAGCCATGTTGTGATGAGGTACTAAAGGTGGAGTTACAGAAAGAGTCGAAGTTTCTTAAAGAGACAGAGGCCCAATTTCAAGGTGTTAAAGTACAAAGTCAAATTTCTCTTAAGTCATATTCGACACATGGAGCATTCTTATAATAACTAAAGTTAACATAGTTACTTGATTGTGCTGCAAAAGGACACTATGTAACACTGCTCCTTTAATCAGGTGACAGGATGTAGAGGTCGTCTTTTCACACGTAGCAGTAAAAGTCACTGCTACATGTGATTTTTACATGTTGTCCTGTTCAAACATCCCTATATATTGCACATTTTGAAGCTACATTTCATTTAAATTATTTTAATATAATATATATTTTTATTGCAAAATCAGTCAATGCCATTTTTTAACACAAAGGAGGTTTTGCTGTGAAATATTTGTCGGCTCTTATATTTTAGCATTGCCAATCATCATCATGGAAAGAATTGCCTCTTAGTGGTGCAATAAATCTTCTTGTCTGCATTTCAGATGGAAAAGAAGGAACACCAGCAGGAGATGGGGGAGGACGACCAGGTGGAGGGAAGAGAGGAGGTGGAGGGAAAGACTGGTGGAGTCGGATGCAAAAGGTTTGTCAGAGGAAAAAAAGCAGTGAAGATCCAACAATAAAATTATATTTGTAAGGTTTACAAATAGCTTACAAAGGATAGAACACAGTGTTCTATCCTTTGTGCAGATCATTGCAGAGTTTCTCCCTGTTGGTTAAGAGTAGCTTGAGGGTCGTATTCTACAGATGAAGTAGCACCTGCACAAGTCTTCCCTTCTGCATCTTAAAAAAAAGAAGTTTTGCTTTGGAATCTAGTGAGAAAACTGCAAGATGTCAAACGATGTGGGTCTTGTGGGTTATTTATTTTTGCCCTGTGCCAGTAACGGCCTCAGATCATCTTTAGTTGGTGCTGGATTTGTCTGTTTTCAGGGCGACTTCCCCTGGGATGAGAAGGATTTCCGCTACATGATTCTCACTGTTGCTGGAGTCAGCTCGGCACTGCTCTACTTCTACTTCCGAGACACGGGCCGAGAGATCAGCTGGAAGGACTTTGTGCACCGCTACCTGGGCAGAGGCCTGGTGGAGCGGTTGGAGGTGGTTAACAAACAGTTTGTGAGAGTCATCCTGGTACCAGGAACGGATGCTGAGGGGGTGAGGGGATGTTAAAGTCTATTAATGCAACACAGCAAAAAAATACATCAAAATAGTTCTCATCAATACCTTTGATTTAACATTGAACAGCCATCCTCTAGTTAACCTGCTTCTGTTTCAGACCGTTACATTCAATCCTTTCTGTGTTCCTCAGAGTTATGTGTGGTTCAACATCGGCAGCGTTGATACATTTGAGAGGAATCTTGAGGCTGCACACATGGAACTAGCCCTGGAGCCGTCACACCGGACCGCGGTCATCTACAGCTCTGAGAGTGACGGGTGAACTTAACCCTTCTATACCCAAAGAACAAAGTTTGATCTTCACTGTGGAGGAAAAAATGAGAATTACAATTTATTTGGTCAATTTAAAAAAAAAATGAAAGATTCATTAAGTTTGAAGAATACTGGGCTGCAGAGGTAACGCTTCACATCAGCATGTCCACCTGAAAACGTCTTTAAAAAATGGATTTTATTTCAGTTATTCCTTCCATGAGTTGAACTGAATTTCAAGTCAAAATAAATACAAGTTGTAAAACACGCTTGTCAAACAAAATGATTGTTCTTGGTGGGTTAACATTGCTATGGAGACACAGGAAGTACATCGGTGAAAAAAATTTAAACTTCAAGATTTTCCAAATTGAAATCTTAAATTTGATCAATTGTAAATTTATAAAATACATATATTTTGATACATAAATTGATTTGATACATAAATAAATTTGATACATAAATTGTATCAATTTATCACCCAGCCTACTCTGAACATCAGCGCTGATGGTCATTAAGGTTGGAACAACTTATTATGAAAGTAAATTCAAGATTTGCCCCATTCCATCCACATGCAAAAATATACAGAAAACTTGTTCATTCTGGGCTTTTTGTGTGATAGAGGACAAAGTAATATAAACAACAAAGTTGCTTTATATTCTGTGTATTGGTGAATCAGCTGATCAATAAACAGGTCTGATATTTCTGTAACATCTCTGAATGTTTTGGTCACTTGAACAATATTATTTTTAGATTTCATATTGCTACATTGAAATGTTAAGATATATTTCAGTAGATTTCTTTTGTTACATCCTTACAGCTCCTTCTTGATGAGCATAATTCCTACTCTGTTGCTGATTGGCTTTCTGCTGTTCACACTCCGGCGTGGAGCAATGGGAGGAGGCGTTGGTGGAGGAAGGAGCCCCTTTAGCATGAGTGACTCAACAGCCAAGATGATGAAGGACAACATAGATGTCAAGTTCAAGGATGTGGCTGGCTGTGAGGAAGCTAAGCTGGAGATCCTGGAGTTTGTGAACTTCCTGAAAAACCCACAGCAGTACCAGGACCTGGGAGCCAAGATCCCCAAGGTGAGAGCAGCCAGGACTGTCAGAGGGGAAGTCCCCCGTCCTCGTTCTTTAGTTGGCTAACAGTCGGTTGATGAGTGTGTTTTCGCAGGGTGCCGTTCTGTCTGGACCTCCTGGCACAGGAAAGACTCTGCTGGCCAAAGCCACAGCAGGAGAGGCCAACGTCCCCTTCATCACAGTCAATGGCTCCGAGTTCCTGGAGATGTTTGTCGGGGTCGGTCCAGCCAGGGTGAGTGGAAAAGGCCCCGTTGCTGTCCAGTGCAGTGCTTCTCAGAAAATGAGAGTTGAACTAACACGGCTTCTGTGAAGGTGAGGGACATGTTTGCCATGGCGAGGAAAAATGCACCATGCATCCTCTTTATAGATGAGATTGATGCTGTGGGGAGAAAGAGAGGAGGAGGAAACTTTGGGGGACAGAGTGAACAGGAGAACACGTTAAACCAGCTGCTGGTTGAGATGGACGGTACAGCCACATTCTACTTTAGAGGCTGCTGCATTTTTTTTCTGTTTTAAAATTTTGTTATTTTGTTTCTCAGGTTTTAACACATCTACTAATGTAGTGGTCCTTGCTGGAACCAATAGGCCGGACATCCTGGACCCCGCTTTGATGAGACCAGGACGCTTTGACAGACAGATTTACATAGGTACACTCAGTCTTTCTGTTCACTGCAGCTTAAAGTTTGTGTGGGATTCTGGTTAAAAATCAGGCTGTTATGGAAAGCTGACATGTACCACCAGATCACTGAAAATATTCAAGGTGGTCATCAGATTGTCTGCCTCAGAGGACATGTGTTGAAAGACCAATGTACAGATACTCGATGCACATCACTGATGGTTTTTCCCTCCTCCTCTCAGGTCCTCCAGACATCAAAGGCAGGGCTTCCATCTTCAAAGTTCACCTGCGACCAATCAAACTGGATCCCAGTCTGGATAAGGATGCTCTAGCAAGGAAAATGGCAGCTGCCACACCAGGATTCACTGGTGTGTAACATCTACTTGATTTATGTGAAGCTATAATTTATTGTTCTTAAGCTTTTGCATTACAGATGAAATGGAAATACTTTGCAATAGCTGTGAAGTAAATTTCTAAACCGTTGGTCAAAGACTAATGTATAAAAATTGCATTTGTCAACATTATTGACAAATAGATTGATACATTCAATCCAGTCTTAGATGATGGTTCGTATTTTTTTGTCAATGAATCAGGTGCTGACATTGCCAATGTGTGCAATGAAGCAGCATTGATAGCTGCCAGGCACCTGAGCCCCGCCGTCAATCCAAAGCACTTTGAGCAGGCGATCGATCGCGTCATCGGAGGTCAGTCACCGACTGTATCTGCGTTGCTAGCTTTTTTTCACATTGCCAGTGAAAACCTTGTCTTTTATGTCTTTTATTGTGTAAAATAGGAAGAGCTAAGAGATGGACTGAAAAGAACATTTACTATACAGTATATTTCATATTTATGTTTCACATTATCTGCCTTTGTTCAGGCCTGGAGAAGAAGACTCAGGTCCTGCAGCCGACAGAGAAGAAGACAGTAGCATATCATGAAGCCGGCCACGCCATCGTGGGCTGGTTTCTGCAGCATGCCGACCCGCTGCTCAAAGTATGGAGTCTGAACACGGCACAGTCACATCATGGCATTAAAATCAACTTCAAATTGCATGCCAATATTAAATGAAGGCTGAGGAGTTTGTCATTAATTTCTATTCAGAGTAAGCACAGACTGTTATAGACACCAAACTGAGCCTTTGCTCAATAATTAACCAGAAAGAAAATATAACCATCAGAATCATCATCCAGCAATGCAAGAGTGATGCTGTTCTTCTAGTCATTAGAAAATCAGTTTTTCTGTGTCGCCATGCTGGAAAGCACTTAAAATGGATGCTATGGCTAGAAAAGTATCCGATAAATTCAGCCTGTTTACCATTCAGTCTACTTCTATAAAGTTACTAGCAGAACATCTGATGAGCTACTTGCTGCATGTAAGACCATATGATTTGGTGTTTCAACACAAGTATACAGAACACCGGGTCTTAGAAAGAATGGGATTTTCAAATCTCCTGGTCCTGGTTCATAACAGAGTAAGATTTATTTGTATGGGTTACAGAAGAACTCTTAAAATTATTAGCGTCCAAATAAACGGACAGGAGTAAACAAACCACCCCAAAACTTAATTTCATGCTAAAAAGCAGGAGCGGCTATTGGTCCTTGTTGAGCTCTTTAAAGAGATTCACCAAGTTTTTATTTTGCAAGTCCAGTTGTAGCTCAGGAGGTCTGGCACCCAAGGTATTATCTTGGTATTCTGCTAGAAATGGATGCACCTGATCATCAGCTAATAGTTTTTAGTAGTCATGTCAAGTTTTATATTTGGAAGTATAAAAGCATATTTTATATTTCCAAATATGAAATATGCCTCCTGGACAGCAACAGTTGAACACATGTAATTCAGGAACAGAACCAGTGAAGGAGGAATTTGTTCTCCATGAAGTAGAGCTGGAGGTTTTACCGTGCTTACACCCAAGGGGCAAAGATATCTGTGGTGAGAGGGTGTTTAATTTTTCCATGGTGGAGCAGATATATCCAAATTCAAAGGCCATCAGAATCATAACCATCAGAATCATCATTAAAAGCTTTTACTTTGCACAGAGGATTGTCATGAATCCCTTGTGTAGTTTTGCAAACGTTGGCAACACAAACGTTGTCTTTGTGTTGTAGGTCTGTGTGTAGATAGAGGATTTTCACAATATTCCAAGACAAAACAATTGATAGTGCCTCATGTAACTGCACAGTTGCTACTACTGCAATGTATTTAAAGAGCCTTGCCTTGTTTTCAGGTGTCCATCATTCCACGGGGGAAGGGTTTGGGTTATGCTCAGTACCTGCCCAGAGAGCAGTACCTCTACACCAAAGAGCAGCTGTTTGACAGAATGTGCATGATGCTGGGAGGGCGTGTGGCCGAGCAGGTCTTCTTTGGACGGATAACCACAGGAGCTCAGGATGACTTGAAGAAGGTCACACAGTCGGCCTATGCGCAGGTAAACACACAGACACACACACACACACACACACACCCTTGCAGGGTCCAAGTAATATGGAGGAAGGGGACTCTTCTCTCTGTTTGCTGATGTTCAGGTGGTGCAGTTTGGGATGAGTGACAAGGTAGGGCAGGTGTCGTTTGACCTGCCCCGGCAAGGTGAGATGGTACTGGAGAAGCCTTACAGCGAGGCGACAGCTGAGCTTATTGATGAGGAGGTCAGAGGACTGGTGGACCGAGCGTATGACCGCACCCTGCAGCTGATCACCGACAAGAAGGACCTAGTGGACAAGGTGAGATGTTTTGTCAGGTGGCACAGGAAGGAGGTCAGTATTGTTCCCTACGTTTAAAGAGGTAGGGACATAGTTTCATATTGTAGCTGTGAAGTTACTGTGTTAACTTCAGTTGTTAAACACATGCTGTATGTATCAAACATAACTTAGAAGAAATTTGACGCCTTGAAATTGGGCCTTTGTTCCTTTAAAAAGCTGACACTCTTTATTGCACCTTCATCATGTCACAATAAAGCTCCTTCATAATTATTTTTACAACTGTTATGAGTATTTGACTGACAGGTAGGTCATAAGATGAGCTCGACAATCAAAATTACAGTAGGTGTTTGTTAATTGCTGCTGCTAGTCTGGAGGAGTTGATTAGGGCAGGTTCAGACAGGTGCTCTGTGAGGGACAGTGAAGCCTGGTGGGTTGCAAGGCTTAGAGTACACTGGGGAAACCCTGGCATAACTACCAGCTGTTTAAAGACGTTTTTAGAAAGCTTTAGAATTTTTCCACTGAAGGGGTTCTAATGCTCAGAAAGATAGTGTTGGTTTGTTCTTAACTGGTTTGATTTTGAATATATGTTAGTGAACAGTTCTAAGTGAGGCTGAACCACTGGGTTTAAATGTTGCCATTTCCTGATTGTATCAGTGCTGCAGATGATTAGACCTGCCAGGTTATGCGATAGTTGGCTACTCAGTGTAGACGTTTGTGGGTTGGACTGATACAGAGATTTACAGAGGTTGTCTTTGTCCTCGTGCTGAAATTTCTGGATTCCCACAGGTGGGAATATTGAATTGAGCTATTTTATGTTTATCCTTGGTGTCATCCTCAGGTGGGGAAGCGTTTGCTCGAGAAGGAGGTGCTAGACAAAGCAGACATGGTGGAGCTGCTGGGTCCTCGGCCATTCAAGGAGAAGTCAACCTACGAGGAGTTTGTAGAGGGGACAGGGAGCTTCGAGGAAGACACGAGCCTTCCAGATGGCCTCAGGGATTGGAACCAGCAGAGAGGAGGGGAGGCGGAGGAGACGGATCCAACCCAAGACAGACAGCAGGCAGTGTAAAATCTGAGGAATCTGGAGAAAACTCATCCAGCTGGACGGAAATACATGAAGCCGCTGACTCTGAATTTTGGAGCTTTATCAGAGGGTTGTGGTGCAGCTTACAGTCAACTATTTCTCTTCAGAGAGAAATGATCTTTACAGAGCCATAAGATTTCCTGGCTCTAGAGCCTGCAACATTTAACTACATTGGGACAGAACAGAGTGAACATAATGCTTTCTTTATTTCTTATACAAAATGTCTGTCCTCCTGATAATGAGGAGGAAATACTCGACTCGAGGAATGTTTATGCGGCCAAACAAGGCTGAAATGTTTTTAGAAATGAATCGGATGTTTTTTCATCAATCTGGTACAACTCGTCTCAACGTCCTGCTTTACAACAACAACACAGCAATTTTCATTTGTATTTTACCTGAGCTTGGACTTATCATAAGGATATTTTAATTATATAAACTGTGCGATCACAGGTGCCTGTAGATTTTACTTTCAGGTAGAACAGTCACACCACATTCTGCTCAGCAGATGAAACCTGCTTTATTCTGTGTTGTCTGTAGTTTCAGTGGTTTTCAAGGTGCAAAGCAACTTCATTAACTTTGTTTTGGTTCATAAGATTAACCAGAGCTTAATCTTGTTGTGGTCAAGTTTAGTCTTTCTATCTTGAGCATCTTTAATGTCATCTTCAACTTTTAAATGCGATTGTGTTGAAGATGCCTGGATGTGGTTGGAAATGCAAAAGTTTCCTCACCTTGTTGAGACACATTCTGGCTCATTCAGAGATAACATGTTTTTGTAGCATCTCAGATACAGTCACATTCTCACACTATGGCTGACATTAACATGGCTGGGAATCAGACTTGTGCTTTTGAGTTACTGCAGCTGCAAAAAAAAAAACTCTTGATCTTGAGGAGTTTAATTCTGTAGATTTATTTGTACAGTAATGCTTGAAAGTTTGTGAACCATCCAAACATGGTCATTGTTTTTCTAAAGAAAAATCATGTGAAATCATCATCCAAATCTCAAATTGTAAAGCAGACCTTGCAAATAAGGGACACAAAAAAGATACATATTTTCATTATTTATTCAACAAAAGTATTTTATCTGTCAAAAACAGATGCCTAGTGGCCATTTGTAAATGATTTGTCTTACAGTGGATGGACGAAGATGGAATCTTTTAGAGATGAAAGACTTTCCCCAGACTGATGAGCTGTCACTACCTTCGTCCTGATGTCCTCAGATGTCTCCTTTCCTCTCGGCATTGTCGATCTGTTCTTTATGCCTTGATCCAACAGTGGTTTAGTTAGTTTTTCTCTGGTTTTCCTCTTGTGCCTCAAAACTTTTCCCAATGATGTCTCATTTGATTGGTCTGCTCAGATTACTTGAGCACTCACATGTGTTTCACCTGAGCTTTTTACCTAATTGACCTTACCAGTGCAGCTGTGGTTCAATTACTTTAGCAGATGCTCTGATTCCATGTTTTTGAAACATATTTAAGTGCACTGTCATGACAACAGATCCAATATCTGTGTCATTCCCTAGACGCTGGGAGTAAAGGACACGTGCAAACCGTGAATTTCACAAAAATTCTTTATCTATAAAAAATGCAAATACAAAGATGACAATAAATCAGTTTTACAAGTCCTTTTTCCTTTGTTCTGAAAAACACACAGCTTACTTACACAGTCAAAAACTGTATCACCGCTTTTCTAGGTTAAACGTTGTGTCTAAGCAATCTGTCAATATATGGCCCGACAGGAAGTAAGCCTTTCAAAATAAAACTAAATTTAACAATAAAAGTGGCCTGAACAAATATCAGTCTTAACTAAATATGATTAAAAAAAAAAAATCATACAAATAACTTGAATATTTTCTATTTATGGCTTTAACATGCACCTTTATTTTCAAAAGATTTTTCTTACAATGTAAATCTCAAGGCATATACAACATTTCTGTATGAAAAAGCTACAAGAATGCTACATCTGAGTACAATGGCAACACACTCGCATGCTGAAGCTGCACTTCTTAAACCTGACCAGCAGGAGGCAACAACTTCCCCGGTATCAAGTCAGCTCAGGAGAGTTTGCTGCTGTTTCTGCTCCTAAATATTTTTGACTACTTATTTCAAAAATATTCTAAATTGAATTAAACAAAACATATTATGGATAAAAAAAAAAAAAAAGTAATTATCCTACACACGGTAGCAAAAAAAACAAAACAGAATGCTTATTTAAAACTGACTACGGCAGAAAAATGCTTGGTGTTTTCTTGTCTTCTGGTGGTTTGATGGGTTTTTTTCCTGGTTTATTTCCACTGGAGGAGCACTGAGAAAAGCAGAGATGCAGCAAAAAGACAAAGGGACACGAAGATGGTAGATGCTCCTCCACAGTCCTTAGCATCCTCCTGGTGCACCAATCACACATTTTGTTAAAAATAATATTTGCTAAAACATACCAAGATTTTACCTATATAGTTGCTCAGCACTTAAAAATATAATCCTGCAACAAAATTAACATGTTGATTTTCAGCGCTGACCTTTGGGTGATAGGAGTGGCAGGACTCTGGACGCCTTCGCACCTTCTGAGATTTCATCCTGTTGCACTTCACAGTTGCATTATGTTTATAGATATTAAGAAAAGCTTTGCACACACAGAGGGCCGGTGCTGAGTAGATCTCAAGGTATGGCAGCTACTGACGAGATGATATCAGAGATCTCTCTCTTATTTTTATTTTTTTTTCAAAGGCCAGAACAGAACCTATGTATGCATTTAGTTGGGAGCCATTTTGTTGAACAGCAGAAGGATATATTTAATTTCCTTTGGCTGCAGCAGGATGGGTCCAAACTGACGGGAGCAGTCACAGGTGGCTTGTGTCACAACCAGAACCAAGTTACTGTCAGGGACCTGCTGCACCACAAACATCCTGAAACATAAACAATGATGCCAAGTGAATTTAAAGCGGCAAAGACCCACAGTCAAGGCATTAAATTACAAAGCCACATTTCTTTTAAATCATATTTGATATATATATTATTTTTATAAAAACTGATAACACCATAGCAGTGTTGTATAGTAACGAAGTAAAAATACTTCACTACTTTACTTAAGTATATTTTGGAGTACTTCATACTTTCCTCGAGTAAGAAAATTTTTGATAACTTTCACTTTTACTTCACTACATTTCCGAACTTAATTGCATACTTTTACTCCGATACATTTTCAATGTGTGGTTTAGTTACTCGTTACAAAAAAGCGAGAGAGAAACGCAAATGTTTTGATCCACCTTCTGATTGACTGCAACAAAGCCTGCTTACCTGGGCTTGTTCATCACCACCAATAGGATGCACAGGTTTCACCTCCCCACTACGTCAGAAAGTCCAGCAAACAGTCTGATTGGTTAGAGCTCCGTTTGTGTAAGTTTGTGCCGTTAAAATGTTCGTTTGAGCAGCTTTGGTTTCCGAGATATTAAAATGATTTTTTAGCCCATCCAGAGTTCACCATCCCCCCATTTTGCTCCAAAACAAACCAAAGTGGGCTGGTTCGTTAATGCTCCGTTTGTGCAGGTTTGTGCCGTTAAAACAAACACAGCAAAGTTGTTTTCAATTTGGATTTTGGCTCTTCCGATATCCGGTGTGAGCGGCGTCTAGCTCGAGGTTGATCCGATTCATAAACGCTAATCTCGGCCAGCCGTTCTCCAGGTCTCCCCTTCCTCAAGGTGTCGGAGTTTCACTCAGGGAGAGTCAACAAATTTACAACCAAACTCCTGAGAAACTAATGGAAATAGATTTCTTGCCTTGTGACCAACTGACACAAAATTCATGCTGTTACACGAGACACACTGTTCTCCAGTGAATTTTTAGTCATACTCAATATTTTCAGTAATTGTAATCTTAAAAAGTATATATTTTGGATGGCCTAAAAAATCATTTTTAATATCTCGGAAACCAAAGCTGCACAAACGGAGCTCTAACCAATCAAACTATTTGCTGGATTTTTTGAGTAGGTGGGGTTTCAGCATCATGGAGGTCTGTTTCGCTTCTCCCATTAAACACCAAGTTAACAAAAAAGCTCTGCCTCTTCAGATGCCAATAAGCTGCATTTCCCTCCCAATTCTTTTTTTCTTTTGCATAATGACCAGTTGTGGCGCCTATAGTTTGTGAAGTAGAGTAATCCTAACGGATTTAATTCTTCATGTTGGCCGCATTTTCTGTACTGACTATTTATTTTTCTCATTTTTAGCACTGACCTTACTGAAAGGGGAAACTTAAGGCTTACAAAAACTTTATTTTCTGTCCTGGAGGGTTTACTAAGAAGCTGGTTCAGTTGTAAAGCAGGTTAAGTTAACATAAAGCAGGTTAAGTTAACCTAGTGGTTTAGGTAAAGCACCTGATTTTCTTAACTAAATGATGCTGCAGGTTTATCTATTAGCAGGTTTCATTTTGCCTGCACTTGGTTGTGTTCATTATTTTAAGGGTATTTAACAAGTTTACCAAAATATAAAAAATGTCATTCAAACTGCATTTGCCTTGTTTTACTTTTTACTGATACTTTTCATTACATTACTTGAGTTCATCCATTTTTACAGTACTTTCCATACTTAAGTACAAGACGTTTCAGATACTTTAATACTTTAACTCAAGTAACATTTCAATCAGTGACTTTTACTTTTACCAAAGTCATATTTTGGAGCGGTACCGATACTTTTACTTGACTCCGAGATTTCAGTACTTTATACAACACTGCACCATAGTAACTTGACTGTGCTATACAATAGCACGCTGTATCTGGAAAATAGGTACTACCCCTTAAAAGCTGCTTCTTTTATTAGTATCATCTATATGCCACAAGCCTTAATTGCCTTAATTTTTATGTTGATAAAGATTAACAGGAGGCTGAAATTAATATCTGGATCATATATTGAATATAGGTCTTTATAATTGCTTTTAAGGAGTTTAATTTTTTGTATTTGAATGAAGTTATATCAGATTTCTTAAACGTTTGAACAGTAATTGAATGCAAAGTTCTGAAATTCAAAATCGGTGATGTTGATAAACAACGAGGCGTTTTAGTTTTAAGCATATCTTTTTTTTTTTAACAAAGTGATTTTGATTATGTGTTTTATAGTTTAATAAACCATAGAAGAGTTAACCATAATATTATTAAAAAATATGTCACCTAGAAATGTTTGAACAGAGTAAAAAAAAAAAAGTGAGGCTGCGTTATGCAACAATGCAGCCTCATTAAAGCCCGGACTAAGTGAAACACCTAGCCATAATAATAATTCACAATTCAGGGGATTTCCCTTCAAAACTGTGTTGACAGACAATTCATTGAACATCTGCACAAGCAAGGTTTATCAATAAAACCATTAGCTCCTTTGAAAAAGCATTTCTGCAATAAACTAGCAAAGTTGAACTGCCTCTTAAGTCCTTTATGGCCAGTAATAAATCAAGTGAAGATGGCAATATGCTGCAAAAAAATAAATCCTGAATTGTAAAATACCACAATTCCACAACACCTGCTATTAATGCAGGTGTTGTGCTGTATCAACAGCAGCATATGTAATAGCTGAAGGCTCTCATACCATAACTCTATGTTACACTCTTATGATAATTTGTCTTCATTGTAGATTTGTTCTTGGATTCTTGGAGCCATTTTGCTCAACCAGACGCTGCCAGGAGGCTTCACAACTGTCGTCCGCTGAAGTTCCAAATATTTAGAAATGGCTTTTCAAACTTATAGATTTCTGTTATTTTGTTTCTCATTTATTCTTAAATGTCACTAGATCAGGGCAAGACGTGTTACTTCCTGAGGTCTTTCAGCCTACTTCAGATGGGATCTATTTAAATAGTTTCTTGATTGTACAAGTAACCCTGTGCATGGCTAATAAGAGAGATTCCAAGAAATTGGAAATCATAGTTTATTTTTGATTTAACAAAGGAGCATTTACTTGGACATCTCTCTCCTCAGTGAATAGAATCATTGTTATTGTTTGAAAACTGCCCTTTATTTAAACCTAAGGTATATCTGATATTAAAATTTGTTTAAAGGTGTTTCCACAGTTTGGTCCCTGATAAAGATGATTGGAATAAAGAAATAGGCCATAAAAAACAGTAAGTTAGTGGAAAGCTTAAGGTGTGTCTCCCCACTGTTCCTTGTGGGGATGAGGCTTCAGTCCCCACAAGGGGAAACACTGTTTTTGGGTCGGGACTAAGGTGTGAATTGTGTTTTGGTTGGGATTAGGATAAGAGTAAGGTTTATGCTGTGGAAATGAATGGGAGTCAATAGAAAGTCCCCACAAAGACAGCTACGCAAACACATGCGTGTGTGTGCGTGTGCATGTGTGTTAACATCCGTACTTCTGACAGCGTCCACACTTAATGAGACTGTTGGCCTCCCTGACTGATGAGTCATACATGAAGCCGGGGTATGCAGTGTCACAGGGCTGCAGCGCATCCACTTTCTTTTGCTTATGAGCTGAAAATACAAAAGCACAACATGCAAAAGTTCACATTCCTGAACAGTTCAGATGAGATAAATTTAAAACAAGATTTTCAAGATTTTCTTCGTAGTTGTCCTAATACCACCACACACTCGGGCATGTTGTACTCACATGTGTGATAGCCAGCTTTGGCTGAATGCATGGAGAATGGTAGTGACCACACAGAGTGAGAGGATGGTGTTGGAAGTGATGATGATGATGATGATGATGATGATGATGATGATGATGATGATGAAAATGAAAATGAAACAGCGTGTTGCATTTGAAAATGAGAGATAAAGCTGTCAAATGACGAAATGTAGAGCAAAAATATCACATCTCCAGACATCATGATTATCACTCACAGTTTCAGAATGAGTTGGGTTTCTGGACAAAAAGAACTAATGAAGCAGCACCTGTCATTAACTATGAACACTCTATTGAAATGATTCCAGAAGCAACAGATGAGCCAAACTCTACTGTAGCAAGACAACAGCTGCTCATTCAGTCTCCTCCATATCTTACTGCGCCCCCATCGAGCATGGGGCAAAAAAACCTTTCTTTTGCATTCCCTTGCAAAAGAAAATTTTGCAGGACCATTTGTGTTACTGCTAAATAAGTTTTGAATTTTGTATATAGTCATAAATGTCCATTTAAAATTTCAAGTACGGTATACATATAAAAGAGACTCAGTGAACACATGTTTATATATTTTTAACTCTTTGGTGCAAAAAACTGATTGAAAATTGATTTATTCACTACATGTTTACAAAACAAGGTTAAAATGACTTAACTTAACAAATGTTGTCAATAAATCCAATACAAACAAAGGAAGTACAACACAATCATCATAAAAAGTATCAGAAATAATGAAAACTAATCTAATCTTTGATCTTGTTGACAAAATACAAATACATAAAAGGTTTCACTGAGTCTGCGTTTGGATGCAGACTCATCTAAATACTTTAGAGGAGCTTATTGCTCTAAAGCAGCTGGTTGTAGAGCATAAAGCAGCTCTAGATAATCACAGACATTGTGTTTCAAATTCAAAATAAAAATAAATAATAAAATCATTCCAATCGGGCCTAATAGAATGCAGTGCATTCAGGTTCTAATTATAAAAAAATTGGTTAAAAAATGTTTCTGTTTTAAGAAATCCAGCAGATTGCATTGAGTCATTGACTTTGTGGATTCACTCCTGGATGTAGCAACATCAGATAACGACCTGCATTATGTCAGTAACTCTGCAGCAATCCATCGACTGGTGGTTTGAGAATACACAGCACACACACACAAAAAAAACATAGGAGCTCTAATTCAGGAGTACTGTGTACAAGTCAAAAATAAGACATTAATGACAGTCGTAGCTCTCAGAAGCTTCATCTAGAAGAGAAGCACATCTGAGATGAATTATGAGATGGATTTAAAAGAAAAGTATGCTTATGCATATACAGCAAAAGCTTGACCAGCAGCTTTACAGGAGACCAAGCTAAACACTGAAAAACAGGATCAGTTGTACCATGTTTTTCATGAAAGAAAACATTAAAACTGCCAGATCAGAAGTGGCTACAATGAAGAGTAACAGACAGAGAGAACAGGAAGCTTAAAGTTGAAATAACAGCATCCATCCATCCATCCATCCATCCATCCATCTTCTGCCGCTTATCCGGGGTCGGGTCGCGGGGGCAGCAGCTTAAGAAGGGAGGCCCAGACTTCCCTCTCCCCAGCCACTTCCTCCAGCGTGTCCTGGGTCTTCCCCGGGGCCTCCTCCCGGTGGGACGTGCCCTAAACACCTCACCAGGGAGGCGTCCAGGAGGCATCCTGACCAGATGCCCGAGCCACCTCAACTGGCTCCTCTCGATGTGGAGGAGCAGCGGCTCTACTCTGAGTCCCTCCCGGATGACCGAGCTTCTCACCCTATCTCTAAGGGAGAGCCCAGCCACCCTACGGAGAAAACCCATTTCAGCCGCTTGTATCCGCGATCTCGTTCTTTCGGTCATTACCCAAAGCTCATGACCATAGATGAGGGTAGGAACGTAGATCGACCGGTAAATCGAGAGCTTCGCCTTTTGACTCAGCTCTCTCTTCACCACGACAGACCGGTACAGCGTCCGCTTCACGGCGGACGCTGCACCAATCCGCCTGTCGATCTCACGCTCCCTTCTTCCCTCATTCGTGAACAAAATCCCGAGATACTTGAACTCCTCCACTTGGGGCAGGACATCTCCCTCGACCCGGAGAAGGCACTCTACCCTTTTCCGACTCAAGACCATGGTCTCAGACTTGGAGGCACTGATCCTCATCCCGGCCGCTTCACACTCGGCTGCGAACCGCTCCAGTGAGAGCTGAAGATCACATCCCGATGAAGCCAATAGGACCACATCATCCGCAAAAAGCAGAGATGCAATCCTAAGGCCACCAAAACGAATCCCCTCAACACCCTGGCTGCGCCTTGAAATTCTGTCCATAAAAGTAATGAACAGAATCGGTGACAAAGGGCAGCCCTGGCGGAGTCCAACCCTCACTGGGAACGAGCCCGACTTATTGCCGGCAATGCGGACCAGACTCTGACACCGGTCATACAGGGACCTGACAGCCCGTATCAAAGGGCCCGGTACCCCATACTCCCGGAGAACCCCCCACAGGGCACCCCAAGGGACACGGTCGAACGCCTTCTCCGAGTCCACAAAACACATGTAGATTGGTTGGGCGAACTCCCATGCACCCTCCAGGACCCTGCTGAGGGGTGTAGAGCTGAGTCCAGTGTTCCACGACCAGGACGAAAACCACACTGCTCTTCCAAAATCCGAGGTTCGACTATCCGGCGGACCCTCCTCTCCAGTACCCCCGAATAGACCTGGCCAGGGAGGCTTAAGAGTGTGATCCCTCTATAATTGGAGCACACCCTCCGATCCCCCTTTTTTAAACAGGGGGACCACCACTGAGTCTGCCAATCCAGGGGAACTGCCCCCCGATGTCCATGCGATACTGCAGAGTCGCGTTAGCCAACACAACCCTACAACATCCAGAGCCTTGAGATACTCCGGGCGAATCTCATCCCACCCGGGGCCCGGCCACCGAGGAGCTTTTTAACTACCGCAGCGACTTCGTCCCCAGAAATTGGAGAGCCCAACCCAGAGTCCTCAGGCTCAGCTTCCTCAATGGAAGGCATGTTGGTGGGATTGAGGAGGTCTTCGAAGTACTCCGCCCACCGACCCACAACGTCCAGTCGAGGTCAGCAGCACACCACCCCCACTGTAAACAGTGTTGGTTCTACACTGCTTCCCCCTCCTGAGACGCCGGATGGTGGACCAGAATCGCCTCGAAGCCATACGGAAGTCTTTCTCCATGGTCTCTCCGAACTCCTCCCACGCCCGAGTTTTTGCCTCAGCAACCGCCAGAGCTGCAAGCCGCTTCGCCCGCCGGTACCCGTCAGCCGCTTCCGGAGTCTCACAGGCCAAAAAGGCCCGATAGGACTCTTTCTTCAGCCTGACAGCATCCCTCACCGAAGGTGTCCACCAACGGGTTCGAGGGTTGCCACCACGACAGGCACCGACAACCTTGCGACCACAGCTCCGATAAGCCGGCTCGACAATGGAGGCACGGAACATGGTCCACTCAGACTCAATGTCCCCCGCCTCCCCCGGGACGTGTTCGAAGCTCTGCCGGAGATGGGAGTTAAAGCTCCGTCTCACAGGGGACTCCGCCAGACGTTCCCAGCAGACCTTCACAACACGTTTGGGCCTGCCAGGTCTGACCGGCATCCTCCCCCACCACCGGAGCCAACTCACCACCAGGTAGTGGTCAGTGGACAACTCCGCACCTCTCTTCACCCGAGTGTCCAAGACATACGGCCGCAGATAACAAAATCGATCATCGAACTGCGGCCTAGGGTATCCTGGTGCCAAGTGCACATGTGGAACATGGTGTTCGTTATGGACAATCCGTGACGAGCACAGAAGTCCAGCAACAGAACACCACTCGAGTTCAGATCGGAGGGAGCGTTCCTCCCAACCATGCCCCTCCACGTCTCACTGTCAGTGCCCACGTGAGCGTTGAAGTCTCCCAGCAGAACGAGGGAGTCCCCAGGAGGGGCACTCTCCAGTACCCCCTCTAAGGACTCCAAAAAGGGTGGGTAAGCTGAACTGTCATTTGGCCCGTAAGCACAAACAACAGTCAGAACCCGTCCCCCCACCCGTAGGCGGAGGGAGGCTACCCTCTCGTTCACCGGGGTGAACCACAACGTACAGTCGCCGAGATGGAGAGCAACAAGTATGCCCACCACTGCTCGACGCCTCCACCGTGGGCAACTCCAGAGTGGAAGTACGTCCAGCCCCTCTCAAGGAGACTGGTTCCAGAACCAGAGCCATGCGTCGAGGTGAGACCAACTATTTCTAGCCGGAACCTCTCAGCCTCACACACCAGCTCCGGCTCCTTCCCCACCAGAGAGGTGACATTCCATGTCCCAAGAGCCAGTTTCTGCAACCGAGGATCGGACCGCCAGGACCCCCTCCCTCGGCCACCACCCATCACACAATGCACCCGACCCCTGCGGCCCTTCCCATAGGTGGTGAGCCTATTGGAAGAGGGTCCCATGTTTCTTCTTCGGGCTGAGCCCGGCCGGGCTCCATAGGTTAAAGCCCGGCCACCAGGCGCTCGCCAACGTGCCCCACCTCCAGGCCTGGCTCCAGAGTGGGGCCCCGGTGACCCGCGTCCGGGCGAGGGAACACGAGAACCAAAGTTTGTGGTCATCATAGGGGTCAGCAACTAACGTTAATTTTGAGACGAGCAGAACATAGCAGATCCAGAAGAAGTGGTCAATTACATAGCTACAAAGGATAGCCTAAACTACTATAACAATCCTATAAGCTAGTACAGCCTAAGCTACAATGGAAAGTTTTACACTTAGTGTTAAAACAAGACAGGGTGTCTGTGTCACAAACTGAGAACTAAAGGATCTGACTCATATTCTACTTTTAATAATTATAGGAACCAGCAGTGAACCTGCAGTCTGAGAGCAAAGTGTTCTGTTAGGAATATATGGACCAATCAGGTCTCTGGTGTATGTTGGAACAGTTGGTTATAAAGAGAATCTTATATTTTATTCTGGATTTAACAGGGAGACAATGAAGAGAAGCTAAAACAGAAGAACATAGAATAGAATTTTTTAACTGTGTTTCAAAGAGCTGAATAACTGAGATTGATTACCTTATTAACGTCATCTTACCATCAACAAAGTAGTCAGAGTGCCAGAGACCACAGAAGTTGAAGTCCAGCACAAACCTAAAGGATAAAACAAATACACCCCTTAGAAAAAAACAGTAGTTAGATTTACCAGGTGTCACTGATTGTAAACATTAAAATGCTGGGTTGGGACCCAAAAGTTGAAACTTTCTTTGGTACCAATGTTTAAGTGGAGGAAATCAGATCCATAGTAAGCACAGAGTATACAGCACTGATCCTCCATTGCAGATACAGATTCAGATACTTACATCAAAGCGTTGGAGAAGACCCATCTCATCAAAGCCAAAATCATGTAGAACGGCTAAACAGGAGGAAGGAATTTTCACAATTTCAAAGAAAAAATATATGTTGAACTACACACAACAATAAGAACAGTCATAATAAATGATTTCCTGTGATTCATTCTGATCTATGCTGTCAGAACGCTATTATTTTATATCAAAAGTTGCAAAGTGTTCTGAGAGACTTACACTCAGCAAAGGTCTAGCACTGTTGGCATGATGGTGGCTGTTCTTGCACATAGCCTGGTAGTCAAAAAGAGATACTCTGCAAATAAACATTCAGGTTGGGTTGAGGTTGGCAGCAGACAGAACGGCTCAGCTGAAAGGTGTCTGACAAAGTCCTACTTTTTAAACATTCCCATTTTGATCAGTGAAGCCATGACGGACCCATCCACCTCCCCAAAGAAACGACCAACCTGCAAAGAATATTGCATAACATAAACATATAGCACAGTTCTATTTAAATTAATGTTAGCATCTCAAAAACAAGTGCTTCATGTATTGTACACTGTCCTGTACATGTACACTGAACTGCTGTTCTGACTGGTTTCGGTCAGAATGTAAAAAATACAAATCAGAGCAGAATAACACAGAAGATTCAGTTTGGTGTGGTCACCCATAACAGTACTTATGTGAAAAATGACACTACGCTTGTGATAAACAGTGGAATACCATTTGGATGAAGGAGGTCATATTTTTTTTGTATATTAGAAGTTTGACAACATCAGCTTGTGAAATAATTTCCTGTTGTAGAACTCTTATAAAAGTGACCCTAAGTCACAAGTATAAATTAGAAGGAGTTAAATTAACCTATAGAAACAACAATTCAACACAGATTTTCTTGAGAGCAGCCTTGATAGGCAGATGGGGCTGTCAAAGGAAGCCTCTAAGTTTTTAGAGTTGGCCAGTAAGACAGTAACCTTGTGTGATGTCACTACATGGTTCTCTGGTCCTGCATTTCTTACACAGCCAGAGACGGATTGGCCTGTAAACCCAGAGAACTTGCAGGACTTCATGAAGACCTTGAAGTCAAAGTGTCTGCTTCTGTTATGTTTCCCCCGGACAAGATGACGATCATCCTTTGTCTCCTTTTGATTCATCGTACTTCATCCTGGACTTGTCTTGTCAGAGTGATGGGTTGGATTTTGAGATTTAAAACATTGCTCTTGCATCACAAAAGTAACAAGACACATTTCCAGTCTGCATCTGAAACAACCCAGTTTGAAGATGCTCATCGTAGGGTTGAACTACATACTGGCTTTCTTTCATTGGATGCTGAGATGCAGATAATCAAGTTCTCTCAGAAGGAAAGATATTCTGAAGAAACCTTCTGTCTCCAAAACGGAGAGAACGTCAAACCAAGCAGTCACATATACAAGTTAAATCCTGTTTTGGTGGATGATTTTGTTGAGGATGTTTCAGACAGCGTCATGTCTGAAGATTTAAACATCCTTCATTGTAGCTAAAGATCTGCTCTATTATTCTCCAATATATGTCTGATCTGTTCTGGAAAAGATGGATAAAAGAATGTCTGCCTCAAGTTCAACAGAGTAACCTCTGGGGTATGACTTACTGACTATGGATGGATTATTTTGAAAAAAATTAAGAAAAAAAAAGAAAAAGAAAAGACTGTTTGGCTATTTGAAAATGACTTTCATGGACTATTTGAATGTATTGTCTCAATGTGAGTTTCGATGTAGTGCATATCTTAGGGTAGGTTATGTTGTTGTATGAATAATTATTACTGTAATGATGTAATAATTAGGGTCCGGAATGTTGTGGACAGGCGTAGGGCGGGATCACGTGGTGTTATTAGTGATTGTAGATCACCTGTTGCTCACCTGGGTGACTTTAGTGAGTGCGTGATGGGGGAAGGTCTCCTTTTTGCTGACCGCCTTAAGTTAGTATATCTTTGTCTTTAATCACTGTTTAATCTTATGGATCCATTTTTATGCTGCTTGGACACTGTTCTGCCTTGGATATTGTCCAAAATAACTCATCTTAACTGCATCCTGGATTGCGTTTTGATCAGCTGACGCATCAATAAGGATTCCCTTATTCAGCCACTCGGCGACTTTGTTTGACAGTCGCTGATAGTCAGTGTTTGTTCTCTGAAAATACATTTCAGATCAAACTTGTCTAATCTATTTATAGAAAAATGTTTAATTCCTTCAGTTTTCTAGTTTCTAATCTAGAGGATGAATCACAGATATTTGGAGACCATAGTTAACATTTTTGCGACACAAACTTCAAATCTCTGCTCAAGCCTTTTTTGCTTTTTGCTGGATCGCCATGTTCCCTACAATTTTCTCGGCTCTTGTTTATTCTTATTAGTAGTGATGTAATTTCTCTACTGTAATAATGATTGTTGTACCAGCAATATTCTATAGGCCTAGTCTTTACGGAACGGTCGTGTAGCGCTCAGTAGATTCTTAGTGTTTCCACACCTGCCTGCAAAACTCAGAGCTCAGCAAACATGTCAGTAGCACTTTGTCATGTGCTTAGTAATGCCACTGGGAATACAGTCAACATGCAAATGAAAAATTAGCTTCTTCTGTAGGTCACATTAGATCAGACTATTTCTGGGTCGTTGTATTTTCTACATTTGAACACCACTTCGCTGGTGAATCTAAACTTTACCGATTAAACCGTTTTTATTTAAAAAAAGGTTTAAATAGAATCATTTATCTGTTTTGTACAGTACAACCAACGTGCTGGATGTGTGTGAATGTGTTGAAAGTATATTTATAGCAACTTGGTGGGTTTAGGATTAATCCTCAAGCTATGACTCTCAGCAGTTAATCCAGATCTCACAAGCAGCTGTAATGTGGATGTCAGATTTCTAATCCATTTCTGTCTTCTACACAAACTCCTCTGGAACTTAAAATTTTACAAATCCTGTCCCAATCAGCCACATAAAAAGTCTACTGACATAATTTAATAAGTCTAAAAACAGGCAACTTTTGTGCATCAAAACTATTTGATGCATGAAAGAAAGGCACAATTTGCAGAGTCTAACTAAATCCTGAAAAACCAAAAGTGCTGATAACTAGCAAATATACATGTCCTTTATGCCTGTGTGTGTGTATATATACTGCATAATTTTACTATCAATCCATTAGGTTCTATACCTGCTCACCAGTGCCAGTCCAAAGCATAGCAAACTAAGCAACCGCTTAGGGGCCCCAGGACCACTAAGCTCCTCAATGGAGCTAATTGTTTTTTCTTTTTAGTAATAATTTCTATGTCATTATTATATCAAGAAGACACGATTTCACTATGAGATGATTTGTTTTTATAATAATATGTATTTGATAATGTATGTTTGATAATGTAATAATTATCCATTATTTTATGGATAAGAAGAAAAAAAAAAAGCTCTTGGGGGCCCCTGGTGGCCGCGGTAGGTACCGCACGCTTCGCTGGTAACATGACCTGCAACGTGCAAAGCTCAGGTCAGAAGTTAAGTTACCAAAACTATGTCTCAAAAACGGACTTATCCTTCAGGGAGGGAGAAAAGAAAGACGAAGAATAGAAAAAAGCCAAGATAAAGGTTTGTTTTAATGTGTCTTGGTAACGTAATGTGATGTAAAAGATTAGTAAAGCTGCTAATGGAAAATTAGCTTGATAGCGACCAGGAAGAGACCAGTTCAGCAGTCAATTTACGCTGGGGTCTTTGTGTTTGTATGAAACTGGGTTTAAACTTTAAACGAGTTCATTTTCATGGTTGGCTCCGTATATTTCTGAGGTATTTTGGCTTGAAAACGGCGCATTTGGAAAATTGGTACCTCTCTATAACACTCCACCAAGGTCAGATGATGCAAGCAGGTGCAACAGCTGCTGTAATCTCCTTAATGCAGCATAAACACGTGGGTTAAATCCTAATCTGCATTTAAATCCCATGAACCATCCAGATGTTTTTGATAAGACCATAAAATGATCCAAAGAGACACAAAACCCTGAAATTCCTTTTTCATCCAAAATAACAGTCAGAGAGATGAAGAGCAGTTTCACAGCTAAATCTGAATAATTATAAAATATGCAGCTTTGGGATTCCAAGTAGCCTGGACCTATGGGTTTATAAATAAATAAAACCTAAATTAATTTCAAAAAGACTTTGCTCAACACCATAAGGAAAAATATCTTTAAAAAGTATTTAATCAATATGTATCTTTTGCTTAATGCAGATCTTTGAAATACAATGCAGGACTACTAAACATTGCAGATGAAACTGGTGCATTTTATGACTTTATTCTTACGTTAGATTAAATCCCAAACTACTAAAGTCATTGGGAGAGTTTGGTAAAAAGTCATGTTTTTATCAGCATGTTTCTTTTTACTGGAAGAAATATAAACATCCGTTCAAAAATTCTCAAAATATTCAAAAAACTATTTATTTTGAGAATTGCATTGAGAAATCAGCTGAACGGGAGTAACTATTTAAATGTAACAGATCCACATCGATGTGATTCCCACTTACTAGGAAAATTACAATATTAATAATAATCACAAGAAAGTCATCATGTTACTTTAAATGTTTTGTCATATTTAGGTGGGCTTCTATGTGTTGGCATAGTCAGTGACATTGCAAATGAGAAAGATACTAAGACACTTTGAAATACCAACTGAGGAAAAACCAAATAAAAAAAAACATTGATCACAGTAATTTGTCAATATTGCACAAAGAATTATGTGTGATTTTATATTTTGCTTTCAAAGGTTTAAATTAAGAAATCAAAGGTTTAGACCAGGGGTGTCAAACTCCAGTCCTCGAGGGCCACTGTCCTGCAGTGTTTTGATGTGCCACAGGTACAAAACGCAGGAATGAAATGGCTTCACTACCTCCTCCTTGTTCTCCAGAGTCTTGCTAATGACCTAATTATTCTATTCAGGTGTGGTGCAGCAGAGGCACATCTAAAAGTTGCACAACACCGGCCCTCGAGGACTGGAGTTTGACACCCCTGGTTTAGATTAAGAGATTAAGAAATCCAATTTCTGATTACAATTTGGTTTTGATGTAATTACATCTTTCCAAAAGTATCCAGCATAAAAGTGATTGGTGTTTTGGAACTTTGCCAACTCTGGACAAAAAGAAACAGTTGTTTGAAAATGATCAAAAACTGTGATTAGTGCTTAGATGCTGAAAATGAAATTGATAAAATTTGAGTTTAATGCAGTTACTATCTAGATACAAATGAGATATTGTTTTTCTTTGAGTGTTGTATTGAATTTGTTACTCAAAGAATCAGAATAAACATTTCATTGTCTGTCATTTCATTGTTGACAATGAATCCAGACTATTTGAAATAGTCTTAAAACTGTTGTCTTTAAATTACTACATAAGACAAGATGTCAAAAGCTTAACGTGAAATAAATAACTAAAAGGCTAATAAAGTCTCCATAATCTAAAGTTTTATTAAAGAAGAACATCACAGTGTTTTAACTCCATTCTGACCACATTTATATGTAAGACTAATTTTGATTTTATGGCTGTAAAATTAAAGTTTTCACACAGATAGGCAATATGTTACTTCCTTTTGAGCTGCTTTCATGGTTTAATTGTAAATAAAATATAACTTATCCTTTATTAAACAACTGTGGTATTTGTGTAAAGCTACATCAGAGTTACAACAAGAGCAGAATTGCCGGTGAAACTTACGTCATTTCTCTCTTTGGACAGCAGGATGAAGCCATTGTTGTCGACTAGGTAGCAACTCAGGTCCTGATAAAATATGAGAAAACTAATTCTTGTAGTTATTTGTTGTCAAAATCAAAAGGAATAGCTTATGTGAAGAGCATGATATAAAAAGGCAAGTCATGTACTTACATCACTTTCACAGCTCAGAGGACACACCCCCTCAACATTTGAGCACTGAAAGCAAAAGAAAGAAGGTCACTTTAGCTTGATGAGATTAGTAAAAATAATCAGAATAAAACCTGTTTACTTACATCTGTGTCACTGGGCTAGAAGAAACACACACAAAGAAAAAGCGATGAAGACAAAAAGCTACAGATTTAAATCAGTTCATGTTGAAATCAGTTCAACATTCTCACGCTCCACACACCCTCCCTAGGGTGAGAATAATTTGAGGGAATGGGAAAACAAAAGTATTTTCTGATATCTTCATGTTTTGAGAATCTGGCCATGTTGATGTTGAATATAACATGAAAAAACAGAATCACTTGGCCAGGATCTATGGCATGAATGACAATGAAATTTAATTATTTAAAATACAAAAAAAAATAATAATAATAATAATTAAAAGTTTCAGTTTGGAGAGTTGATGAAAAACAACACTGCAAGCCAGAAGCCAGTAAAGCTAATGATTCCAAACATTTCTTGTTACTCAAAATAGGTGTTCCACTGAAACCTGGTCCTGAACCTTTACCTGCTGAACACAACAGGTAAAACACATCTAACAGGGATCTATTTTGATCAAATCCTTTGTCACCATAAATACATATCATCTGCATGTTGTCTACTCCAGGCAGGAACGGTGAAGAAGAATCATGCGTGTCCAGTGTAGGGTGATGTATTTTAGTTGGAGATGAAGCAGCTTTGCAGTAGATAGTCGCTCTCTCCCCTAATCAACAGAGCAAATCACTGATTTGACTACCTTCTTTTCACTTTTGCTTTATCTCATCTTCATGTTTGCACAGGTTTGGTTATGATTAATTTAGGAATGTCTTCATTAATAATATTAAAAAGATAAATATTTTGATTGTATATTCTATTTCATATTATCTTAAGGTACCAAGTTCGAATATAACTTAACATCTTGTTCCACGATTGTCTTCCATTTTCCATGTTTGTGATCCAAACAGTACAGACCAGTGAACAGCAATACACTAAGCAGATAACCCCCCCCCCCAAAAAAACAAAAAAAACCATGTATGAGTCTATTTTAGCTGCTGTCGCTCAACAGACATTTAGACTTTGAGTTTCAGTTTAGTTGAGTTTCAGTTTATTAAGTTTCAAATACTTAATACAGAAAAAATACTTAGCTACCAAAAAACAGCTGGAAAAAACTATCGTTAGCTTGCTATATTGTTATTATTGAATGTAAGTTTCAGAAATTAAAGAGATTTTTGGAAACGTTAACATTGTGGAAAAGAGTCTTTGTTGTGTCACTAAGCACAGAAATGTTTAGGTCTACATTGTGCAACAAGTAGTCTATATGAAGATGTTTTTATGTTTACAGAATGACAATCTCAATTTTTCACTTTTTCTCACAGATTGAGGATTATGCACCAACAAACACAATAAAATAAGGAGGGTTCAATGGTAGTGTGAGGTATCTGTTAGGAGTGCACAGTTTTCAGTTTTCTGGCCAATTACCAATTTTTAAGTGCCTGAGCTGCTGAGAGAAATGTCACTAAACACAGCAAGAAAGTTAGGAGTTGATAACAGTGGGAACGTTTGGACATGACCTGGTAGGTCACGCTGTCAGTCAAACCTCTCTCACAACAGAGCAGAAGAGAACAGTTGATTTGTAAACCTTTGTTGAGGTAGATAAGACCAGCTTCACATTTAAGTGTCAGCCAATCACCAATCCCCCAGAATTAAGGAAATCAAGACTCAGCTGGCCGATTTATCGATGCACCCCTAATAAATATGAACGTCAGCAACGGACAGCACTTAAAAAAGAAAAGAGATGACTAACAGGCAGCATCATTCAGTTTATCAAACATCCCACAAAGTGCTCATGAGTGCTTTCATCTTGCATTCACCTGCTTGGCAATGGCCCAAAACCTTTTTTCTAGCCAGTCCAAGGACATCTGTACCCCGATAGCTAAAAATAGGAGACACAAACACACACACAGTGTAAGAACAGCTGCAGGACAAGATGGAATCTGCAGAGGTAACACTTTGTTGTGTTTGCTGAAGAAGGACTACGGGCAAGAAATCGCTCAAGCCTTACCTCTGTACAGAGGATGGAGCTGTTAGCACTTTTGCTTACAGTGCCGTCTTTCTGCTTAGAAATGAGCATATACATGCGCATTCATGGCATGTACCCTACCATGGATTGGTAGGATACATGCATATATAGGAGGTTTCTTCCCCCGCCCAAAAACATTATGTTTACTGGCCTCTTGAGTTGCCATTAAGTGTGAGGGTGTGCATGTTTTTTTTACTAATATGTCCTGTTTCCCTCCATGATAAATACAGAAGCTGTCAGACAAAAGTCCTGTATCTTCACTTTAGGTAGAGGTGGGACTCTATTAAAATTGCAGGATCTGTAAATAATTAATCATAATTAATCATGTTTTAATCAAACTATTACCAAAATAAGCAACATTTCAAATTAAAAGTCCCTTTAGTTGCTAAACTATTGAATAGACACATGAGCTCAACAGCAAAGATATTTAATGTTTTTAATCTTTTATTTGCAAATGGAATAGCGTAAAGTCTTGCTGGACCCATTAGAGTTCAAGTGTTTCAGGAACTCCTGATCATTCATGGAACGCTTTAGAATGTGAACTGTGGTGTTAGCATTAGCATCGGGGACATCTGTGCTGCTGCTACATGTTTAGCATTGAGATTCTGTTTTAGTCTTGAAAAGCTTAAATGCCAGGCTAACTGCTTTTAGCAAAACTTGAACACAGTGTTACAGAGTATTAGCAACTTCGTCACCAATGCTGTTGTTTCTCAACGTTGATTGTGCATCAGATTTATGGGCAGACCAGAAACACGCAAATACAAAGGTTGTTATACTGTATATATATACATATATGTATGCTTTCCCTGCCAGTATAGGGTTAGCTAAGTCCTGGAAGTCCTGTGGGACTTCCAGATCCAGACAGACAGAATGGTAATGGCGAACCAACCAGACATTGTCATAGTGGATGAACAACAGAGGAAAGCCGTTGTGGTAGATGTAGCAATACCAAGCGATTGCAACATCAGGAAAAAGGAGCACGAGAAACTGGAGAAATACCAGGGCCTCAGGGAGGAACTGGAGAGGGCCTGGAAGGTGAAGACCACAGTGGTGCCTGTGGTCATCGGGGCCCTCGGGGCAGTCACCCCCAAACTGGAGCAGTGGCTACAACAGATCCCAGGAACAACTGGGAACAAGCAGTATCTTGGCTGTGCAGTATCTTGGCACAGGACCCTCAAGCTCCCAGGCCTCTGGTAGAGGACCCGAGCTCAGAGGATAAGAACCACCCGCGGTGGGTGAGAAGGGAATTTTTATATATATATATAAAATGTCAATGTGTTAAAATCTATGCAGTTCTTTAATCAAAAGTAACCATGCTTTGTCCTGGTCCTAATTTTAAGTAATTTAGTTTTTGTGTAAGAATCCTTGCTACTGGTCATCTTTTGTGTTGCTGTCTGGTTCCCATTAATAAACTCATATTGGAAAGAGAAGGTTTAAGTTCAACAGAGATGACCATATTTATTTCTTTTGGAAACTCCAGTGAAAACTTTGAGGTCATTCGTAAAGAATGACCTTTTGGTCATTAAAGGACATTAGGTCATTAAATGTCCTTTAATAACTCATGATGATGATAACTCATCTGTAGTATAAAGAAATATTTCATGATAGAAAACATTAGATTAGGAACTATTTTGGAAACTACATGGAGTTAAAATGGCATGAAAGCTTTCCAAAACTTAGTCTTAAACCTACCTAAAAGCAACACTTCTTATAAGGCCCAGGCTTCGGGAACGATAAGAAGGAAAACATAGTATCTGTTGAGAAATACTGTGGAGAGCTCTGTGTGTATGTGCAAGAACACATACGCATGCGCATGCACACACGCACACACAGCAGCAGCGCTGTGTGGCTTGTCTAGTCTCTGTTTGCTCTCGTTCTCTCTTCCTCTGGCAGGTTGCATGCTGGACAGAGAGCTCTGGCTGACCTAAGAAGCTGAGTGAGCCAGTGATGGCGATGAAGAGGAGGAGGCAATAATCATGGGTGGATGAACTGGACTCAATTTCAAATCCAGCTATAGATTCCTACTTTACAAAGAAGTGTAAGTTTGGGAAATCTTGACTCGTTCAGAGTCAAGATTTTTTCAACTCAAAGCCCTTTTTCCTTATAGCAGGTACATCAGTGAAAAATGCAGATGAAAAAGAACAGGAATGATTTATCTCCGCTAACTCTCTCTGGAGGCTAAAAACCGAGCAGACGGTGAGTTGCTTGACAGTTTTGTGCAGATTATGTATTTGCAATGACCTAAGTTGAGTCGTTCTTCTGGATGTTGTAAAATTCCAATGCTGCAATAAACCACACATAATATGGTAATCATAATAACTTACAATCTATTTCTTATTATATTTATCAAGTTTGAAAACTGTTGAAAAAAACAACAACTGTATCTTAGTTTTCTAAACTTCTGTACAGTACAGACATTTTGCAGACGTGTGACAAATGTTAGTAATTCTGTTTGCTAAATAAAAACAGCAAAAGTCGGTTTGCCGATGTGAGTGGGGAAAGACGTAGGAGGTTTTGCAGAGATTTTACTTTCACCGCAGCTGCTGCCTGACAAAGTAAGGTTTTACTGACTGAGAGAAAGACCTTCAGCGCTGAGCTTCCCTTTTTATTGATGTTCTGTAAAGGAGCAGCAACATGACCCTGAGGATCAGCAAGCACATGTAACACACAGAGATATAGCAGTATAGTCTGTAATCCCCACAATGTTGGTGACATTAATTCCTGTGATTTAAAGTAAAATGGTGCACCGTTTTATCGCATTGAGTGTGTACGTCTGTGTAAATGCATTAGCATGCTTTTTTCCCCTGCTCATCTCCGCCTCAGTCTGGATGCTGCAGTGTGTTGGTACTGCAGAACTTTTGCCCTGCTGTTTCTCTTGAGCTGTTTGAAAGGGAAATTGCTGCACTGGGGCTCAGGGGAGCAGGGCATTCAGACAGAATGAATTCAAATATATATTTTTTCTTCTAGAAGGTACAATTTACAGTCAAAAATGACAACTTGAGTCAGTATTTTGGCACACAGGTATATCAATAGTCTAATGCAGCCACTTGATTTCCTGAGTTGCAAGATGAGTGATGTACCAAACATACATGTTGCATGTACAAATCAGACAGTGTTTAGTATTACCCTTATGTGGTGGGATGCAGGGGACTGATGGAGGATGACTGCAGTGGAGGTGGTGATTATTGGGCATGAGGTTGATGCTTTGTATTCATCCAAATTTGTTTACCCATTTTACAACATTGGTCATACTGATCATGCTGCTACAATCACCAAAAGTATTTACCTGTCTGCCTTCACCCTCATGCAAATATGTCATTTCAAACTTTAATCGATGATGGTTGCGCACCCCTGCATCAGCTCATCAAGGAAGACTTTTCACAAGATTTAGGAGTGTGTTTCATAACTACAGAGACAGATTTATAAGGATAGACACAGACATAGGATGAGGCTTGGCTTACAGCACCTACTCCACTAATAATGTATCACCTTTAGAATACTAATTCATAACAAAGATGGTCTTTTGAGTTGAAGACAGAAAAAGATGAATGTAAGTCAAGTTCTTCCACACCAAACTCTTTCTTTGTCTTTATTATTTTTGCTTTGTTCACTTGTTTGGAGTCACGTGGGAAAAGGAATGGGGCCAAACCTCAAACCCCAAATCATTGGGAGCATAAAACGTTCCAATGTATCTTAGTAAGAGTTCCTTTTACTTAAACTGAGAGCCTGAGACCAGCTCCTGTGAATCAATCCTACGCCACAATCCTCCCTTCAACAAATCTTAACATTTAACTCAACCGAGTCGAACAAGTGCTGTTCTCCAGGGAACAGTCAAATTCATATTTCTCCATCATATCGTTGAACAGCAAGGCATGATTAAGAGAAAGTCTGCTGCTCAACAAACCAATTCACCTTTTATTGCACCATTTAGACCCATCTGCTTGACCATGGTGACAAGCAAGTCAAGTTAAATTAAGCTTTCCAGGCAACTGAAGGTTGTACGAAGTTTGACAGTTGGAAGCTAACGAGTGTGTAGAAGTTTGAGGACCTCAGTGCAGGTCCTTCAGCGCTGAGCTTCCCTTTTTATTGATGTTCTGTAAAGGAGCAGCAACATGACCCTGAGGATCAGCAAGCACATGTAACACACAGAGATATAGCAGTATAGTCTGTAATCCCCACAATGTTGGTGACATTAATTCCTGTGATTTAAAGTAAAATCACAGGATTTTACTTGTGATTTTCCTGTGATTTAAAGTAAAATGGTGCACCGTTTTATCGCATTGAGTGTGTACGTCTGTGTAAATGCATTAGCATGCTTTTTAGCATGACTAACTATGCTGTCAGTAACTGCATAGTTACTATGCAGTTACTGACAGCATAGTAACTATGCTGTCAGTTACTAATTCAGCTCTGTAATTTTTTTCTGTCTTAGAAGTGAATTGTTTCCAGTTACTTCAAAATTTTTGCAATAGCATCAACATTTGACTATGAATTATTTAGTAGTGAGAAAACTCTTTACTGTAGTTAATCCACTAGTGACATCAGATTATGGTGCAACACAGCAATTCCTTAAACCCTTTGAAAGTGGCTCATTCTGCCACAAATAGTATGAAAAGTATCCAGCATCCCAGATTTTATAAACCCGTGTCTATGGAAGTGATTGACTCACCTGAATGTTTTACTTTGCAAACATGTTTGATGTTTTTCCCATCAAAAACTCAATTCTACTTCAGTTTTATAGCCCCATTGTACTTTAACATTTTCTTAAATTACCTCTTCAAGTTGAATCTGGATGTGAGGGTTACCCAGCACCAAGCAAGACCAGCCAAATGTAAACCAGCGCTTACGGCAGAGTTAATGCTGAAGACATGAGGAATGGACAGAGTCACCATGGGAGTTTGGGTGAGTTTCTATAAACCCATCCTTCACACTGTAGGAATGCAGTTACTCCTTCTGTTGTTGTGCAACTCCAAACTAAGAACAAGTTTGTAAGAATTTTAATATCTTTGTCCACAGAAGTGGACAAAGATATTACAAAGAATGTTATTCATTTGTTCATGTCTTCTAGTGTATGAGGCTTCCACTGGAGTGGTGCTGGTTCTGCTGGGGCTTCTGGGCTCAGTCAGTGGCTGTCCTATTATCTGCACCTGCTACCACAACACAACTGACTGCTCTGCTGTGGGGCTCGTCTCTCTGATGCCCATCCAAATGCAGTTAGGCTTGGATTCACTGGTGCTCCATCTTTCTCAGAACAACCTGTCCTCCTTAGGTAGCAGCGACATGCTGAACCTCAGCAACGTGGAGCTCCTGGATCTGTCCCACAATCATTTTCACAGCTTGCAGCCTAGAGCTTTCATTAGCCTGACGAGCCTTCAGTGGTTAAATCTCTCTTCTAACTACCTTGGTGTTATTGTAACAGACTCTGACCTACCTAACCGCACAGTGACTGGCCATGGACTGAATGGAAGTGTTGGTTTAAGCAAGGAGGTCTTCCAGGGATTAGGGCAGCTGCAGGGGCTTGATCTGTCCTCTAATAGCCTTGTATTGCTGCCAAAAGGCCTCCTGGATGGGCTTCAGAGACTCACCTGGTTGTCCCTGGCTCTCAATCGGCTTAAGACCCTGGACAGAGTTACATTTGAGCCCCTAGTCAACCTCCAGCACCTCCAGTTGGCTGGAAACCATTGGGAATGTGACTGCAAATTGAGGAATTTCAAGAATTGGATGGAGTGGTTAATTTACAGAGGTAAGCAGGTCAGCATGTCCAAAATAGGCAATGAAAGTAGTTTGATACAACATTGTCATGTCATTGTCACTATTAGCGACTGTCAAACAAAGTTGCCGAGCGGCTCAATAGGGGAATCCTTGTTAATGCACCAGCTGATCAAAACGCAATCCAGGATGCAGTTAAGATGAGTTATTTTTGTCAATATCCAAGGCAGAACAATGTCCAAGCAGCATAAAATCAGATCCGCAAGATTAAACAGTGATAAAAGGCAAAAAAATAAGAATCTTAACTGCATCCTGGATTGCGTTTTGATCAGCTGGCGAGTCAACAAGGATTCCCTTATTCAGCCGCTGGGCAACTTTGTTAGACAGTCAGCAAAAATATGTCAGCAAAAAGTCGACCTTCCCCCATCACACACTCACTAAAGTCACCCAGGTGAGCAACAGGTGATCTACAATCACTAATAACACCACGTGATCCCACGCTGCTCCTGTCCACAACAGTCACGTACCTGTCCCTTTGTTTTGCAGATGGGAAGGTAGACGTGATGCAGTGCAATTTCCCCAGGAACCTGAAGGGCAGGGACATCCGTAGCATTCCAGCAGAGATGTTCACTTACTGTGCAAGTCCAACCAATGATGTTGCATTGAATCAGGTCACTAAGCCTCCCTGCCCGCCAGGGCGGCTCAGCAGCACGGATGAGTGTGTTCGGCAGCGACACAGGCCAGTCAGCGTACGCAGAGCACATGGCACACAAATAGTGGCGGGAGTGGTGTGTGGCACAGTGTGCATCATGATGGTTGTTGCAGCAACTTACGGTTGTGTCTATGCCTCACTCATTGCTCAGTACCAGAGAAAGATGAAGAGCCGCGGGCAGCCTCTGATAGCCAAGTCTGGAACTGAGACTGACCTGGAGGACGCCCCAGCTTTATCTACTGACACACCCAAAGATGGCTGTGACTTTGTGTATGGATATCGAATCAGCAGCTTCTGACATGCTGAGATCCAATTGATATGGCATCTTTGCTCTTCAGTTCTCAAACATTGTCTGCACAGAGAAACTCTGCAATTCTGCCGCTGTGCTAAAACTCTTTGGGCATGGATTGATTGTGCAACTTCTTTAACAAGTTAGACTAGGTGAAGTTTAAAAACTGTAGCACATTTCAAATGCATTGGTGTTCTTTATATAAAACATTTCATATGTTTTATATGAAATTGGCACATCTGGACATTCTAGTTTTTTTGTTGCTTTTTTGTGTGTTTTTCTTTCTCTTTCAAAGTGTCTGAGTACAAGCTTAAAATGCACAACAATACAAATTAAATTAGTTCCCCACCAGTTGTGTCCGTTTAGTATTTGACAACTGGTAAAATTATGTTAATTTAGTATTTTTCTATCATTCCTTCTCAGCACAGACAATGATATATGAGTGAATACAGCTTTAAGCTTTAACGTAACAACTACAAGTAAATAATTAAAGACTTTTGCTGTCACCTAGAGGAGAACTTCTGAATTACAAACCCCTTCTGTCAAGGTACAACATTTATGGCAACTCTCTTTTTAAGTACTAACTGCTGCATAAACATGTGAGGATGTCACATGACGAATCCTTAATAATCAAGGATTTCTCTGGAAGTTTTTCTATTTTGAGGAATGAATTTGTTTGAAACATCACCTCAAACTCAGTTTTCATTACCTAAATGCAACATTTCTTAAGGTTATTCTGTTTTTTAAAGTAAACTTATGTTAGAAAATAAATTCACACCTGACATCTGTGGATAAAAGTCAGTGGTAAACCTTTCCTGTGACAACTGTGTGATGTCTACTTGGATGGCATCCAAAATGGAAAACCGCCACCATCATAACCGGAACGCACACAGAGGTCACAGTGGTTCAACACTGAAGCTGGTGACTTAGTGAACATGTTCAATTGATGAGTATTAGCATGGATTCATTCACTTTAATTAATTAGAAAAATGATTACAATTTATCTGACAGGTTGTGCATAAGACTGACTTGAGACTGTCATAAACATTACTTGACACGAAGATGATGACACCTTCATCAATGTTTACGACTGTTGTCATGACGTCTCATTCAGTAATAATGACACTTTTCATGCTAAATTTAATGCAATTATGCATGACAAGTGTCATTATTTACCAAATGACACTTCCTGACAACAGTCAAGCATTAATGACGACTCCTTTATGTACATAACAGATGTTATGTCACGTTTATGACATTATCATGTCAGTCTTATGCACAACCCCTCAAACGGTGTTATCAAAAAATTCTACAGTGAGAGCTGAATCAAATTTAAGTTTCATTGGATTTACTGTAAAATAATATTTGGTGTGATGTCCAGATGACTGAGCGAATCATGAATTAGTGGCTTAAGACTATGCATGGATTGATAACCAGATTGATACATCTTGTTTTCCTGTATTATTTAGTTTTCAGATGAATTATACAGAATGCTAGATTTGGATGGATATATTTTTTATGCCATTAAGATGTGGCAAGTTGACATTAGTGATCCTCTGTAGTGACTGGTTTGTCAGGGACTTAATTGATCCTTCTCAAGCTGCTCCTGAGAGGGATTATATTGTAACCCACCACTAATGAGATCAGTTCAATCCCAGCAGCTAATATTCTATAGCTGCAGGCGACACATTCTTAATTATGTCTGAATTTGTTCTTTTTATGAAAACAAAAGTATATCAGGAGCATGAGTAGAGTTGAGTTAAATTTGACATTTTTATTAAAATAAGAAATTTTTTGTCAAAAGTGATTTATTTAGGCGATAATAAATAAATAAATGAATACTTTTGGCAAAAAAAAAATTGAGTCAGGACTTTTTTTTGGGAAGGTGGCCATGTGTTTTTTTCCCAGCAGGTCCACTTCAGATAACAGCTAATTGTTTCAGAATTTTTATAAAGCATTAATAGATATTAACATCAAATGTTTTTTATTTCCTTTATCCTGATCAATCCATATTGTTAGTGGTCAACGTAAGTGCCACAAACCAGGCAACATTAGGAAGATCTCCATGGAGACGTAATAGAGAAAATGTATTTGACACAACATTCTCCAGAAAGTGGATCAGGACTACAGCAGTGACACTGACCTCCAGCCATGGCCGTTCTTTCTCCAGATGACACGGTGACAGCTGTTGTTGCTATGACATACTTCACTCCTGTTAGGAGAACAATCATTTTCCATAAAGTCATATATTTACTGACTGGTTCATTTCAAAGAATAGAAACCAAATATGTCTGGTTAAGGGATATGACTGTAGACCTTTGTCATTAACGGCGTAGTATAAAAATCTCCCAGGAGTGTTTTCCACCGCCAGGCGGTACCAGAGGGGGAAATGATCGATGGTGAACAGATTGTCTTTGTCTGATGGAGTCAGGAATTTTCTGTAAGTGATAAATGTAACTTTAGATCAAATTTTACTTTGTTTGTTTTGAACAATATAAAAAAAGTGATTTTGTTCAATATCACTTTCAACATCACTGAACATCAGATTTGTGCAGATAAAAGTACATCAGAATAAAAACCATGTATTTCTAATCTTTACTACATTGAAAGTGCATATTAAAAAACAACCTTTAATTTGGCATTAAGCATACTTTAAGAAATTAAATGTCATGTTTTCAGTAGTTTTTAGAGGAAAATCATCATAATTAACTGAAATACGTTCAATGTATATGGTGTTTTATTTATTGAGCTGAACTACTGAAGTAAACACATTTTTTGATAATATTCTAATTTTTTGAGAGCCACCAGTATGATGTATGACCTACTTGTTCTGTTATGTAAGTGAGATTTACTTTCTGCTACAGAGACAGACTATGACTTGAGTCAGTTTCCCATCCTTACTTTGCCACTCTGGTCTCTGTTCCTGCATATCTCATTGACCTCATCAGGCCCGAGCGAGTCCCAAGAAAAGCTGTCTCCACCCCCGGCTCCACCCTGCAATATATTAGACAGGAATGACATGTACATATTTCTATCAGAGAACTTAAATTACTGTTATAGCAGCAGATTATAGTCCAGTTGTGAGCTCACACATGGTTAAGTTTTAGTGGTCTCACCTGTCATTAAGCATCACTGAGTTCCAATAAGCCTCCAGTGGGGCTGTTACCACAGCATCAAACAATATCTGCTGGAGCAACAATTCATCACCTAAAGCCACAACACAGATGGAATCAAATACAAGCACGTCATTCGGCAAATTGAAAGCATTTCCTCAAATAATGTTAAGATGTTTTTGTGAAAAGGTAAAACCTACACTCCAGGTCAGGCTCCTTCCCCTGCAGGTACCTGATGACCGCTTGATGCTGGGTGTATTTTCGGTGATCTGGGTCGATGTCTGTCTCACAGTAAGTCCTGTAGAAAAACGACTTTGTCAATTGGATAAACAAAGCAGGCCGTTTTTGTTGATACCTACAGCTACCACTAGCGAATGAGAAGAAGAATGGTTCTGCACTCACTTTGGATGGCTATGCTCAATATCCCACCCCAGGTCTGAGCTCATGTAGCTCAGCTTCTGTTCATGCAGGACTGATTTTCAGTGAAATTGGAACATTTTTTGTTGAGATCCAGCTGTTTGTTAATACGTCACCAGTGATCAGTCTTTGAAACCAGCTCTAACACTGGAATTTTCTGTAACCCTGCCCACCGAGGCATGAAGTGCGCCGCAGGTGCTATAGCACACATTTGCAGAACGCAGAGCAGCCGGACAATCAATACACAGTAAACAAAATGATATAGAGAAAAGAGCATGGGCACTGAGAACAATTCAGTGCACATTATAATAATTTCTTAAACTATGTTTACGTTTTAATGTTAGGAAAGTCATTTCTTTAAATTGCTATTGTAGCATCTCACTTAACTCCAAAAGTTCTTAAACGACTGTAATGCAGAATCATTTCCAACTTTTAACATGCACATTATGTATTGAATATAAGCAGCCTAAAGTGGTAATATTCATGAAAACCATTCAACACTGACATGATAAGTGGGACTGAAAAACATTTATTCCATATTTTCAGAAATTTTGTTTCAAATATATAAATGTAAACACCTATGTTACACCATTGCTGTAAAATGTAATTTAGAGTTGTTTTGGGAGTAATTTTAATAGCTGTTTGTTCCTCACTAAAAAGAGTTAATAGGTCTACAAATTCTCTAGATTTACTCTAAATCTAGAGGAAATCAATTCAAACTTGCACTTGTATAAATTCATTACACACAGAGATACTGTGTGTGTGTCAAGTAGTTAGTTCTGTTAGCTTTGAAAATTATGAAACCCCAAAGTTCAGTTTCTCAGAATATTATAATATTGCATAAGATCAATAATAATAAAAGCATATAAGTAAAGAAATAAAAAGTTTTCATTCTTTAACTTAATATATTTCTGTTTTTCTTTTCTCCTGGTTGGCAGCTCTAAAAATCAGAGGTTTGAAATCTATATATTTTATTTTGAGGGAAGATGACCTTAAACAGCTTTAAGGTCATCTTATATTATATATATGTCATGTTATATATAACAGCCAACTTCCTTGAGTTCCTAAATGTCAGTTCACACTTCAGACTTACCACTCAGAGGCGATGTTGAGGTCAGGGGAGGTCATGTCATGCAGACCTGTATTGGAAAGTAAAAATATGTAAGTCAGTAAAATAAATCACAGAAAATGATATCAGTTGAAGATCATATTGTTATGTGTTGATGTTTCATTCACTCTGCATGAATTACAGCATTCAAGAAAACTGTCAGATAATTCAAGTGAGTTCAACATATTGTTTCATTTCTTATAATGACAATTTACAATATTACTGGTGTGCAGAACACAACCAAAAATCCTACCTTCTTCCACTGATACATTTCCTGTAAACATCAGACTGCCGTGACCCTTGGTCAGCACCAGGCCAAAACTAACGGGTAAAACGGACGAAGGTAAACTTTATATCAAACAAACAACCACTAGATTCCACTCATCTTATTGAAGAACACAAGCCATAAAACGGACATTCATCTCAGCGGATTTGAATCCACCATAAATATAAAACTTCTCTGCAGCATGACAAAATGAAAAGATGAACTGTGTTATACCTGAAAGGCGTTTCAGCAATGTCTGTGTAGAAGTAATTGTTGATGAGGTACATTGGTCTTTTCTGTTGGATAAAAACATATCTGAACATGCAATATTCAAAACAGAAATTGTAATTAAATTGCCCATAGCATGTTTAGAACATGATGCATGTCAATAAACCAGAATAACATCAAAACATTATTTCAGGAAATCAATTCAAACTTGCACTTGTATAAATTCATTACACACAGAGATACTGTGTGTGTGTCAAGTAGTTAGTTCTGTTGGCTTTGAAAAATATGAAACCCAAAAATTCAGTTTCTCAGAATATTATAATATTGCATAAGATCAATAATAATAAAAGCATATAAGAAAAGAAATAAAAAGTTTTCACACTTTAATTTAATATATTTCTGTTTTTCTTTTCTCCTGGTTGGCAGCTCTAAAAATCTGAGGTTTGAAATCTATATATTTTATTTTAAGGTCATCTTAAGGGGAAGATGACCTTAAACAGCTTTAGGTCATCTTATATTATATATATATGTCATGTTATATATAACATGACATGTTATATGGCTGTCCAAAGTGTGACAGTTGCGTGGTAGAAAAAAAGGCGAGGACAAGAAACAGGCATAAAAGCAACGTTGTAACAAAAACTGACTAGCAATTGAAGCAGAAGCAGCCCTGATGAAGAACTGATTCCAGATACATACAGTGAACATACATTTCAGTGTTAAAAATAATCTCTTATTGATCCGATTTAATATTTCATTTTATGATAAAATGAATTGTGGGTTAAGTCAACATGATTAGACTTGCTAATGTAAAAGAAACCTGTTTATTAATCTTCCAGTTTCTGATGATTTCCCTGGGCCCAGTCAGAATAATGTCACTGCTTCTAGTTTTAGCTCCAGTTTTCACAATGTGAGCAGAGTTCCAACAACAGAACTGGTAAAACAGTCAATGTGGGTGAGCAGGAATCACCTACAGTACAGTTATTAATATAAGACATTTGAATTGATTACAGTCATCTCTAAGCAGGATGGTTTAAAAAGCTTTTGTTGTACAGAACTTTCTCACCCCTTTATCCACAGAGGCTCTGATGTTCAGGGTCATGCTGCCCGTCTGACCTTTCACCATCGGTGTCCTCAGCTGTAAAAATATTCATACAGATTAGACTAAATAGAACTGAACAACACCAAAGCACGACATCTGCATCCACATGAACAATTACTCAGCAAATATCTGTCTTTCAGTCAGTGACTCAACAACATCTCTGCACTTCACATATTATACAAACATGTAACACTTTAAAATTGCAATAATAGTGCAAAAATATTCTTCACATAACTAAATCAGGTCCACAGACACAATCTGTCAGGTCTTTCCTGTTGAATACATTCAGATTTACCATCTCCTCTGTGTCCTCCCACTCCACCTCTGACAGATCCACACTGTTATAGTTTGGCTTTGGCTTCAGCTTCTTGCCATCTTTATACTGTAGGACAGAGGATCACTGTTACTGTGTATCTGTGCTGGGGTCCCTGCTCAAATATTCAAAGGGCTGGCCAGACTTCATTCACCCAGGACAAAAAAATCAGAGTCAATAACATAATGAACTGCCTGACATGGACTGAGGAACCTCGTCTATGGCACCAGTTGATTGTGTAAAGATTTATTATAAAGAAGAATTGATATATAAAAGTGACAGACCAAACATAAATGACTCTTCTCTTGTGATAACTACATATGTGTATGTATTTGTTATTGGGTTATGTTCATGTGTGGCATATGAGTTCACACATTCCTTTTCATTTCCTTCTTCTGTAGAATTTCTTCTACTTCTTAAAAATTCTTTGTGAATTCTTGAACTTTTTCCTTCTTAAATATTGTGTAACTGAAGAGTAGACTGTTCTATATTTTCCATCAAAATTGATCTAGTGAATAATATACAGCCATACTTTTGTTTCCATTGACCATGAGTTAATATAATAATTTTACATCCTTCTAGCATTTGGATAAATGCGTTTCCTCATGTTCTGACTGTACTGAGTGTTGGAGTTTGTTGTCATGGATGTGCTTTGTCAGCATAAAGTAAGAAAGGAAGGCATAAATGATCTGCTTTTAGAAAAAGAATAAAAAAAAAAAAGACTTTGTCTGACCTGTTCTGGTCTTTGGCCACTAACTGAAGAGGATTTTAAGGTTGCCTTAAAGTCTGTTCTGTTGCTAAGCAGCGAGTGACAGTGACTGCCACAGTTTCTTACATCTTTCTATTTCTGGGCACTAAGTTTGGATTTAGTTTGATGTTTGGCAGCACTGCTTTATCCATCACTGTGTCAGAAAACAAAGAGTTATGAAGCTGAACTCACCAGAGGTCGGAGGTCAGGATGAGCAAGGATGTAACCATTGTTGTTGAGGAGGAAGGCATAGCCATGCGGTCCCAGCTAATAACACAGAACACTGCTTTCAGCTTTATTCACAAGAGTGTGAATAAAAGTTTTGAAAAGCTGGAGAAGTGAAGAATACTCGGCCTCACTATATATCTTGGCGCCAGTTTCATCACCTCCATGAGGGGAACATCAGTGCCAACCACACCCAGCAGGATGCCATGCGACAGCTGAGACAGGAGCATCATGAAGGCAGAGTTTACACACTCTGGTAATGTCAGTGTTTAAATGTCATCTGTCAATATATGAATATTTTCAACTAAGAAAACTATTAACTAGATCTAAGCTGATTATTTGTTTCGGATTTGTTTCTATTCTGGATCGAATGTTGGTATAAATTCTCAAACCCGTTTCAATGTGTGCAAAGCAATAAGTTAAACATCTTTTAACAATTTGTAATATTACCTTTCTTATTTATTTTACTCACTGATGGTTTTAAACCTACTTTACATGATTTCTAATGTCCACATATTGTTTTTCGTGTCTTTTATGTTTTTTATGTTAAACATAAAAAAAGCCATTTTTTTCAGCCTTGTAAGAATGATGATAAAGTTCACTTATCAATTGTTCAGAAGGTCGTTCCATTATAGTTTACACAGAAATATGGATTAAATATTGAACCGCTGATCAAATAAATATGAATCTGACTTTACAGAGAAAATCATAGGGCAAGTTGTTGAACTGACCGTTTCCTTCTTCTTGCTGAAAACCGGCATGGCCACCGAAGTCATCAGCAGCAGACTCTGAGCTTTGGTGTAGAAAAGCTACAAGACAACAGAACATGGTTCCTGATTAATTCAACTGAGTTTATATACGTGCATATTCACAACAAGGCATTTACAAAAAAAATATCATTTCAGAGAGCAGAAAACTGATTGACCAAATAGCATCATGAAGCTGAATTTTTTTAATAAACGACATTTTAAATGCATGTTGACAACTCTGTCCATCCCAGCCAGCAGTGTGGTTATATCACATCAGTGTTATTATGGTTATTTTAACCTGAGAGGGGAAACAAACTAAAAAATTGATTTTGATATACAGAGTTGGTGGCGTAACTATTTGAAACAATTTTAGTTATGTGTCCTTTATATAGAGGCGGACAATATGGCTTAGAAACTCAATATAAGTATGTATCAGTTTTTTGCTGTAAATACTTGAGATACTGTCAAACTGATGATTGCAACCTTTCCTGTTTAATTCACAGTTTCCTCTTAAGCTGTGAATTGTCATAGAACACAATCCAGAACGTCAGATATATTTTCTGCATTCCCAGATAAGTGGAAAGTAAATTAGTTCTTTTCAACAGAGGTTTGTGCTGCAACATTACCCTGACTGAATGCTTAGAATCCAGATTGTGGGAACTTTACTAGCAGACAGTAACTAATAACATAATAAGCATGTTGATAAAATATTTGGCTTCTACCGTAATGGAAGAAATTAACTATGAGCACAAAGTTTGCAATAGTATAAAATGTTTGGCCAGAACTGAGAAAAATAACTTGAAGAAATCAATATGACAGAAATGCTCAACATTCATCTCAGGAAAAAGCCTTTATCTTTTTTTTTTTATTTATTTTTTTAATTTTTAATTTTTTACCTCCTTTGTGTTGGGAAGCTGCCAGCAGGTTCATGGGAGAATGAGTCCAATTACAGTTTAAGGAAGTAGACAGATGGACATGGAGTCACAGACATGAGGAAGATGAAAATGAAGATGATGAGCAATGCGCAACATGTTTGGGGAAAGGACACTGTGGACGGCTCAGCTTACCACTGTGTCCATATAAGCTTCTGTCCAGATGATGTCATGGTCATGGTTGATAACCATTGGTCGACTGAGCACATGCAAATACTCCATGACATTCTCCTGAACGTCAGCCAGAGTTGAGATGTGTGTGTAATAACCTGACAAAATCACAAGATCATAGTCTCTATGACTGTACACACTCAGAGTGGTCAGATCTAACAGCCATGCACACATACACATGCATGCACACACACACACTGGACTGACCCTTGTTGTTGCAAGCAATCCACTTGGTTTTTTGAGCAAATGTCATCTCTCTACCAATCAGGTAAGTGAACACTCTGACCTAAACAAAGAATAATGTTTATGGAAAGGTGTGTTTAATACAACGATCATAAATTATGTTGTGCTGCAGATGTTTTCAACTTTGATATAGAAAGAGTCATGCTCACATAAAAAGTACAGTTTTTATGTACTTTTTATATACATAAAAGTACATCATAATACTGGCTTCTCTCAGTATTGTGAGAGAAGCCAGATGAGAAGGTTTAGGGAAAACACTTCATCCATAAAAATCCAGGTCAGTGAGCTTTTCTAAATGCCAACAATGTTTTTGCTCTGCTGGACGAGTTGGAAACCATGAGTGTGCCTTTTATTGTCACAAACGTAGAACTTTATAAACATATGATAAACATTTTCCTATTTTGCACATTATCAACTTGAAGTTAGATGCATTTTATGTGAAAGATCACATAAGTTTTGAATAATTGTAAAGTAGAAAAGAAATTACGTCATCTAACGTCTAAAAAAAGAAATCTGAAAATCCATTCACTGATGTTCTGAAAAGGTAAAACATTAGTTATTTCAGACATCATACTGAAACAGCGCTAAGGCACAGCATTAAGAAAACGCCATCCAGAGGGGAAAGCCATCAAGGTCATTGCTCTACTACCAACATTCAGCAAGAGTGGAGACAAGGGCAAATATAGAGCCTGCCATGCATGACCCTTTTACTGGAGGTTTCATTGTGGGTTAGCTGGATGAACTTGGACAGTGGTGACACTGATTCCATGTACAGTACATACCAAAACAGATTTTGGAACAGATAAAGCCCTCACCCCAACCCTGACCATCAAGTTTATGGAATGGTCCTGACCTCAAAACTGGGAAGATGTGCAGGCAATTCTGTTTTAAAAATGTAGTCAGCCTAGTTTGGCAGAGGCAGCAGAGGAAGTGAATGAAGTCATGCAGTTTGTGTTGGCCACACTTCCAAATAATGGGCAATTAAAGTCAGAGCAAGAAGAATCTTTAAGAAATTTTAGATGACGATGCAAAGATGTTGCTCAGCTTGGGACGTCTCGATTTGCAGTAGGGGAGGGGTTGTTTACAGCATTTATATTTTCATCAAGTTTCATAGTGTAGCTTCCATCATGATTTGAGCTGCTGCAATACATAGGTCATAGCCAAACATTAGTGATTGGGTAAAATCAGATTCAATCGTTTCAAACTTTAACAGAGTTCAGGCCTCAATAGTTTCTCCATAGCCAAAGGTCCAGTGAAGAGTAGAGCAAGAGGCTGGTTTGTACCAGGCTAATGAACATCAGTCACTAGGGAAAGAAGGAAACCTTGATGCTACAATCATATTGGTAAGAACATGATTGAATTCCTTCTTATTCCTTACCCTGCGCTCTGGCCAGTTAAATTCTTCAAAGACAGACTCAAAGTCCTCCATGGCTCCATCTGTGATTAGCATGATGGCCTGGTTACACATGCTGCCCTGACCATTCATCCTCGCCTGTGGGCAAACATACAGATGGCAAAAAAAGATGATCAGTAAAACGCCTCCCCAGATTCAAGGCATTCCTTTCTGAATGATTATTGAAAAACAGCAAAACAGTAAAACTGACTTCCAACCCATCATTCCAAAAATAAACAAACCTCATTTAGGATCTTAAAGGACTCCTTCATGGCATTCTTTATTTTTGCTTCTCCTTTAACATGCAGCTCCTCCACCAGCAGCTTAAAGTGCTAAAAGAGAAATGGCAAACTCTATTACACCACATGCAACATTTACAGAATTCTGGCCACATGGCAGAAACTGTGTTTCAGTTGTGATGGTAAAACACACATTTGTCACTACTGTTCTAACTTATGCTCTTCTGTTTCATTCAGTCTGTGATTTAGAGATGAAGACATTTTGTATGATAATCTTTTTAATACTACAGTATTACTCTGTTTGCACTAAACAGCTCCATGGGTCACTGCTATTCTGATGCTATTTTATAATCACAAAATTAATTCTGCCACCAGTTGGTATCAAACCAGGTTAAAAAAAAAAGTCCAACGTGACATCATATGAGTATGGGTCAAATGTATATAAACCACTTTTACAATAGAAATAGAGAAAATAGCATATAGAACTAACCTGAACCGTAATGCTCTGTGGAAACGAGGCTAAGAGGCTACCAACCATAGAAACAGGCTTCCAGAAAAGGGAGCGAGTGGATTCTTTTCAGCTATTCCAGTTTCCTCCTATAATCTGTATATAGACATATTAGCTCAATTTGTCTCTCAAAGTGCCCAAATGACTGATGTCTGGATGTTTGTCCCATGTGAATCTGAGTTGCCGTTAGATGGACTGATGAGCTATCTAGGATGTACCCTACCTTTCACCTAATTACCACTGGGAATGCCCCATCCCCTGGAGGTCAGATAACACTCTTAACCTAGAGCTTGACCTGGCACTAGAAACAGTCCATGAAACTGATCTTAGAAGTTGTGTGTGTGTGCACGCTTGTGTGTGTTTGTTAAATGTCAGCTGAGATCCATGCTCAGCTCTTTAAGCTCTCTAAAGAAGACAATTATCTTACCTCCCTGTTGTCCAAGTCAGCCTGCACCAATGTTCCTCTGAAACATGGCTCCACGTATCGGACATAGTCAGTGTACTACAGAGAGGCAGACACAAGAAAAAGTACATTCAGAAAGCATGTGAGACTACTTTCTGAAGGTAAGAAAATAGTCTCTTACAGAGACTACTTTCTTTTTTATATCCCATCCATCCATTTTCTGATCACCCTTCTCCCTAACGGGGTCGGGAGTTGCTGGTGCCTCTCCAGCTGTGTTCCGAGCGAGAGGCGGGGTCACCCTGGACAGGTCGCCAGTCTGTCGCAGGGCAACACAGAGACAAACAGGACAGACAACCACGCGCACACACACACACACACCGAAGGAGAATTTGGAAAGACCAATTAACCTGACAGTCATGTTTTTGGACTGTGGGAGGAAGCCGGAGAACCCAGAGAGAACCCAGCATGCACAGGGAGAACATGCAAACTCCGTGCAGAAAGACCCCGGGCTGGGAATCGAACCCAGGACCTTCTTGCTGCAAGGCAATAGTACCCACTGCGCCACTGTGCAGCCCCTTCTTTTTTATATATATACTTTATTTTTTATCATTTTAATAGTTTTCCAAGTACATATACATATATTGAACAGTTAGACCCCCCCTCTAATAAAAATTACAGAGCAACTAGTTTGACAAGAAGTAGTTGAGTGATACTCCACGAAAACAAAAAAGCAAAGAAAAGGCAATTACATCAATCATACAGTTGGTGTCAGGCTCTGGTGACTGTTTCATTTCTTCCAGTATATGTTGTATTTATAAGTGGCAAGTCTTAATGAAAAGGTCAGTCTCTGCATTAGATGAATTTCCTCAATTATGTCTTTCCATCCCGAACATGATGGTGGTTCCACAACAAGCCACCTGTGAGTTACAGCTTTCTTTGCAGCTGCTAATAATATTAACAGAAGATATCTATCAGATCTCTTCAGTTCTTGGGGTAAATAACCAGGAAAACCACAGGAAAAACACAGCGTAAATTTAAATCCGTTTTAGTATTGATTTATTTTTTAAATAGGGTTAGGGTGAGATCTTAATACATTCCCAAAAAAGATAAAAATGTCCTGCAGACACATTCCCTCAGTTCCTCCAGCACTTTGCCTTTTCAGCATCCTTACAATGTTTGCTTTTAATGTTAGGTGTAACAAAAAAACGCACCATACATTTCCAGGAAAATTCTTTCCACAGGCTGGAACTGGATGTGTGAATTACAGAATTGCATGTATTTGACCAAGCATCATCAGTAATCGATATTTTGGCTTCTTTTCCCTATTTAACCTTAAGATGTTTTGTACTACATTTTCTCTCCGTTTGTAGACATGAATATAGTTCGGATATTGTTTTTTTTGGGAGGTTTTCCGTTGCTTGAATCTAATAGGATTTTAAGAATACCCGTCTCGTCCTACTCCAAAAGTTTTTTTATTGTAGTGATGTCTTAGATGTGACTATCTAAAAAAGTCACATTTTTCCAGGTTATAGTTATCTTGAAGTTAAAACTTTTTAATTCACTTTTGCTTGTAATCTTCCAGTAACTTGTTAAGCCTTTTTGTGACCACTGTGTAATGTCAAGAAAATCCGAGATCATCCCACTTCCCCATGCTGGAGATTTTAGTTAACAGTAACAATAAATAAAGTTACCTTTAAAATAAGTCACACAAATCACATCTAGACTCAACAGTAGACCCAGACTGCAATAAAATAAACCTGGTTGTGTGTGTTGTTTTTGTCTCCTGCAAACTTTGCTTTAATTCTACTTATTTTTTCTATCTAATCATAAGAAATCATAGTCAGAGAGAGAGATGAGACAGGAAGGGCAGGTTTCCTGAAAAAAGAGGAAGTAAGTTTCCTCTTTTTAAAAGCCTAAAAGCTTTTAAATAAAAGCTTTTAGGCTTTTAAAGTACATTTAAAGTAATGTACTTATATTAACATTGGTTTACTTATAACAATACTTACATTTACAATACTTACAAGTAAAACAAGTAACTAACTTTGGTATCAAATAATAATAAAAGAGTAATAAGTTGTGGTTATCATAAAATTATAAATGAATGCTAAATCAGAGAAACTAAAAGGTTTATGAATGTGATTCTAACATTGAACTTGAAATGGTGTGAAACATGTAACTGCTATTAAAGATCACTGATGATGTGTTGGAGGTGGATAAGTAGGTGAAAGGTTAGGGGTAAAATGGGGACTAACAGGAAAGCAGAGATGACCAAGGCCTTATTAGGACATAGAAGGACATGGGAGGAACATTGAGCAACCCTGAGACATTAGCCAAGACATCAGGACAAGATGTCTCTAAGACAGTGATGGAGATGAGTACATCTGTCCAAACAAGTTACCCAACAAAGCAAGCACAGCAACAGTGTTAGCCAATGAAAATGCACCGAAAGCGGGTATAAACCCTATATAAGGGGAGAGCAAAAGAAGAATCTTTGGTTGGATCCTCCAGGCAGCTAAGAGTCAAGACCGAGATGGACAAAGAACTCTGCAGCTGAAGAAGAGCCGGGGCCACAGAGCCGAAGACTGTCCTGCACATGGGGACCAACCCATCAGCCCCACAACATGTGGCTTCAAATCGCACTTCTCTCATCGACTGGGTTCAGACCCCAAAGACAAAGATAAAGACCCAAGTCCTGTGTGACCTCACCATTGATGCAGAGATGACAGCTCATCAGACCAACAGAGATCCCTGCCTTCATCGATCCTCCTCCTCCTCCTGCTGAAACACCTTCTTCATCATCAGACCAGTTCTGGGGTTGGAAACACCAAACTCCGTCCGTCTCTCTCAAAGGTTCCCTTTTTAGTTCTTAGTATCAGCGTTAGGGAAAGATAGGCTAGATGATTGATTTTACTTATTTGATTATTTCTGCTACTGAATTAAGCTGTACTGACCCTTGAAAAATTGCTTTACTAATAAAATGTTGAGCATAAAGAAAATCTAAAAGATGTTGTGGACATTCAATTAATGAGTCACCTCAAAGTTCTTTGATGTTAGTAAAATAGCTATGATGTTTGATTCTGGGGAAGAAAAGTAGGAAATGTTTTATAGGTTGCTTTAGCCCAAATTAAAACAACATCCTAGGGACTCGCCCGAGTCACTAAAACTAACCTGATTCAGTAACAAGTGCAAGCTGCAAAACAGAGAAGGAGCGAAAGTTAACAGTGTAGCGGCAACAACAGTAAATTTCTTATCCATTCTTGCAGGGAGAAAATCTCTATCATAAGCTGGCCATCTTAAAATTTGAGCACTTCTTTCAATCTTTACTTGCCTTAATATTTTATGCCATATGTCCGATGGTACTTTAAGCCATAAGGAAATTAGGTCAGAATCTATGTGTTTTTTAATAAGGAAATGATCTCTGAGCCAGGATTGTAGAGGTATGTCACTGTAGGACAGGTCTATCTCTTTCCATTGAGCTTCACATGTTGGGTCACACCAACCAACGAACACTCATCTGCGCTGCTCTATAATAATCCTCTAGATGTGGTAAAGCCCATCCACCCCTTTCTCTTGATAGTTGTAATGTTTGGAATTTTACTCTGTTTTTGTTTAGTTCAGATAAAGTTTGAGATTATTCTGTCCCATTTGCGGAATTGTTTGTCAGGTACCTTTATAGGCAGAGACTGAAAAAGATAAAGAATCCTTGGTAAAAAGGTTCATTTTTATTATATCTATTCGATTATGTAGGTTCATGGGTAACAAAGACAAACGCTGTAGCTCCGCCTTAATCTCTGTTGTCAGTGGGACGTAATTCCATTCAAAAAGGTTGGCTAACTCTGCAGGAATTTTAACTCCCAGATACTTTAGAGATTTATTGTGCCAGTTAAACCTGGACATTTTCTGAATTCATGATGACTGTTGATAGTTAAATGGGAGAACTTGTGTTTTCTGTAGATTTGATTTATACCCTGAGTAAGTGCTGAATGTCTTGAGTATGGAAAGAAGATTAGCTCGGCTGACTTCCGAGTAAGTTAGCATTACAAGCACATTTTCAGCGTAGAGGCATGTCTTGTGCACTGTGCCTTTAAGGTTAAACCCATAATATTCTTGTGATCTCTGATGGCCTGAGCTGGAGGCTCAATAAAAATGAATCTAATCTTGAATGCATCTGATGAGAATAAGAGAAAAAGGAGTATTTTTTATCTGAGGGTGTAAGTTCCTCCATACATCTACCAACTTTAAGCATTCTTTTAATGTATATTGCTTTTGTCTGAGCCTTTGTAATTTTGCTGGATGAGTCCAGAAAAGGATTTAGGTGAACATTCCTGTCTCCCCCACATATCAATATCCCAGATAAGTCTGTTGCAATCATGTCAAAAATTTTCCTAATGAGTTGTTTATTATTTCTGGGTGGTCTGTACACATTATGGCCTCTGCATCAGTAGACCAGACTACTTTCTGGTCCACTTTCTGTCCACCACCAACTTTCTTAGTCCACCATCATATAATATGCACATGTGGCAGAAAGCCCTGGGGGCTTTGAACGCACCACAGAAGTGCTGGCATTTAATTGGTTGTGGCGCTGTTTGTATATAAAGGGCCCTCCCTCACCTGGTCAACACGTGTTTCCGGTTTAGACCTTTGTTGCTGTGCAGCGCCAGCCGCACACTGATGTGAGCTTGACTGACGCACTCTAATCGCTGATCAATCCTACTTCTGGTAAGACGCTTCTCACATACTTGCTGTTTGTTAGCCTAGCCTTAGCTCAGCTTTAACTGTACATCCAAGCGGCCCGTGCAAACTGCCTGATCCTCCTCCCAGCCAGAGGCACTACACGTAGAGCTTGTGGAAGTGAAAAGCTCATTATCTGCATGCTTTTAGATCCGATGTTTGACATTTACGTTTGCTGGACGCTGCTGTTTGTCCTTGTTGGCCTTCGCCAGCCAGCTTTCTCCTGGCTGGCGGTCCGTTGTTATTGTGGTTATCCGTCGTCGGCAGCCCCACCTACCGCCCTGGTTGCTGGCTTTATGCCAGCCGTCCTGGTCGGCATAAACCCGACTCCTGTGTGGCTGGTTCGGACTGGTGACCAGTTTGGACGGATTCTGCTGGTGCCCCTCTGCTGGCGTGGCATCCCAGGAGGAATCCTTAATTGAACTATTGCTGATTGATTGGTTGTGGACTGAACGATATAAATATGAAATGACTCATAACTTGAATATCTGTTTCATCTTGACAGGAAAGGCCAGTTCGGTGTTGGTGGTGGACTTTCCGGGTGGTGGTACTCTTTTGATTTGTTGCACAATTTTCTTTAGTTTTTTGTTTGTGTTTCTTTTTTAGGTCACGACCCTGAACTGCACTGCCATCCTTGACTTGAGCCATCACTGTTATTTAAATGTGTGTGTGGTTTTAACATGGTATATTTTATTGATTAGAATGAAATGGTGTAATAAATAAAATGATTGAATTTGGTGAGATTGTCTCAAGCCTCATCTGTAGCGGGCCTGTGTGCCTTAAAGGTAACTTTTTAAGAAGAATTATTACAATTTTATCTTGATTACAGTTCTTTTGAATCACACTGGTACCGTCACACATGATATCAGAAGTATAAAGGAACAGTTGATTGTCTGGAAATTTCATTTTAATGCTCTATAGCAACGGTCCCCAAACCCCCACTGCCTGGTACCGGTTCATGGACCAATTGGTACCGGGCCTCGCAAGAAATAATTAAATATTTCCATTTTATGTATTATGTGAGTCTGGAGGATCTTTTATTTTGAAAATCCTTTAACTGGATTCTCTCGGTTATGTCTTGCCGCCAACATTGAGCCACAAGCAGCAAAATGAGTCAGAATCAGATCAGATTCTTTGGAAAGTTTCTTTGCGAAGGGAAAAGGCCCAGAGAAAAGACAGGAGAATGGATTTATCACGGTTGGTGATTCCCACATTCCACGCTCACTCTGCATGATATGGTGACCGGATGTTAATGAGGCAATGAACTTTCAAACTGCTTCTCCACGTAGAGACCAAGTAGCTCCCTGAGCATAAGCAACACTTCGGGTGTCATTGTCTCTCATCACTCCCAGATGGGAGAAACAAGCTCAGGGCTCCCATTAGTAGTAATCGTGAGTTAAAATTTTCACGAAAGTAAAATGTTCATTTGTGGCGCATCTGTATCTTATTTTGAAGGGATATTTAAGCGTTACCATGGTGACCAGAGTTGGAGCGTTAGGGCAGTGGTCGAGAGGAGAGGAGAGGAGTAGAGCTTAAGTCTGGTTCACTCGGCACGATTTAAGGATTGTCGGCCGATTTTCCAAAGTCCAACATAATGGTGTATCAGCACAAAATTGAAGGATCAATCTGTCCCACCCCTTCTAACTAACACAATATCTAGAATAGAGACACTAATTCGATGTCGGCTCTAGAAAAGATTAAAATTGATAGCTTTTTGCATTAGAAATGGCAAGGCGCACTCCTTTGTCATGTCGTCCATTTTAAATAACAGACTTAAGGTCTTTCTTCAGTAGTGATTTCAACAGAGGTATTTCATAATGAGTTATGCCAAACAGATCACACCTTCTACAGTCAATCACTTGTTCAATAGTAGGGTCTGCCACAAAATTTTCAAAATTAAACTTCATGTTCAACAAATAGATCCCAGACAAGCCCCCACTTATGAACTGTGGAGATTTAACAGTTGTGTTACACCCTAAACTAACAGGGTGTGACATAAATAAAGAAAACAAGTGCAACTGAGTAAGTACATCTAAGCAATCACTTGCAAAGTAGCTTTGTGTTTGTGAATAAAGAGACTTGTTAGAAGTGCATCTCACAGCAATGACGTTGACAAAATCATTCTCTCCTAACGTGTCCAGGATAGTGTTAATGGTGTGTTTGGCTATGGTCATCTTTAGTCCCTTCATGCTGCCGCTGATATCCACCATGATGATAATATCCTTGGGAGATGTAGCTGCCTGTATATACCTGTGAAACATTGGAGCAAAAGACACTTTTAGATCAATATCAGGAACCTAGAGTTAATTATTTAAATAAAGTATTGTCACATTTTTTTTTTCATAGCTCTAGCAGTGTCTGGGGTCTCAGGTGAAAACTCGCTTTGTAGCGAAATGTTCAGGGACATACAGTTCTCTGGTTTTATTTAGAGCGCATGAACAGTCACATATGGTGCCATGTCGGCTGCAGTGACCTGGCTGAGGAAACGGCTTAACGTCTTTTAGAGAGGATCACAGGTCCAGGTCACCGTTCAGTCTACTCACATTCAGGGGAACCAGGTCTCGGTCTGACCAGAACTCTACAGAGCAGTTATTCCTGCTTGTTAAACCAGAGAATCTATTGCCTAAGAACCATTCAATAGCCAAAATTCATTCTCCACATTTACTCCAGAGACACCAGGACACGAAAGATAATGAGAAATCCAAAAATGTGAAAATACACATCTAATATTGATGTCAGTGTGCTCTGAGAACTTCAAAGAACTCACCAGTTTCTGTTTCTGCTGTCAAAAGCTACCACACCGTTGTTATCAGGAGTCCATTTAATACCTGGCAAAGGTAGTTTACAGTAATGAAGCTTGGGAGAATAAAAAAGTAATAATTTGATACCAATACTAAGGAAATTACTTGAGACTCGTATCACTCAAAACCTCTGCAACATCAGGTTAAAATATGACCACTTATGGGGTGAAAATATTTTAACTTCCTTAATTAGGGCAAAACCAGTAAGGCACAGTTCTGTCTTAATATATTTTCTAAATAAGAAAATAAATGACTTAAATGTCTTTTTTTTTTGTAAAATGGGAAACAACATAACAGTATAAATAAGTGCTAGCTGCTAATTGTCTTATTAATGTGCACTTCCATTTTTCTTTGAATAATACAAACGTATATTACTACTGAGGGAAACAATAAATTATTCTATGTGACATAACCACTTTTCAAAACAAACATGCATCTGGTGCATATAAGGGTGCATATAGAGTATGGTTTTGAAGAGCAAACATGTTGATGCATTCAGCTGCTGGCCTGTACAATTTCTGTGATTCTAGAAATTTTGGTAAACATTTTCCTAATTTTAACTAAAGAATTATAGAGGGGGCCACACTAGTTTCTTTTGTAGCATCACAAATTTAGTAGCGCATGAAAATTTTTCTGCGTTAATTCGTTCCAGAATGGAGTGGAGGTTTGAATGATAAAAACAGAGCATTGTATAATTAGAATGAAAAGTTAAGCATTTGAAAGTTGGCACCTGGGAATTGGCTCTCAATTGGAGAACTCGAATATGACTGGGCTGGCTGTGACCATGAAACTAGTACTTACACTAGTAACATTAACATGTCACCAGGGAGATTTAGTACTTCTCTGTTGCAGATACAGGAGCTTTACTGACATTTTTAAGTTGCTCTTAATCATGAGTGTTGTGGTGTTTGCTTGTAGCATTCATTCATCTCATATGTGGCATCCTTCAGAATTTAGTTTATTTCCTGTCCATATGAAATTACCACTAACAATGCTTTTGTGGACATTGTCATCTAAAAAAGCTCCTTCTATGTTTTGGGATCTTCCTAACATCCATGCACCTTAGGGAAGACCTTGGTAAACCAACCAGCTTCTCCTTCATTTCTCAAGATCAAAATTAAAACATACAAGTAATTAAACATTCCTCTACATGTTCTCAGTGTTCTTTTTATGACTGATTAAGTATGAGATACTTAATAGTTTCTAGAAGTCTTCTGTGTTTTTTTCCCCCCCACATTATTCTAGTTTTATTCTATGTACTGTTTTACGGTTGTCATGGTGGTTGCGGAGCACTGTGGTCAAATGCTGATGTTTTAAAAAGTGCTAAAAAAGATACATTTGGAAAACTTTTAAACAGACATATGTTTCAGAAAGAACTTCTTTGAACCTGATGTGATAATCCCACATCTGAAATGGGCACAAACAAACATAAAAGAAACTTATTGAAATAAATTTGCAGTTTATTAGTCTTAGAACCAGGAACTTAAGAAAGGTTAAGATAAACTTACCAGGGTAGATTCTAAAAAAGCCATAGGAACTGCCAAAGTACTGCCAAGTAAGTGTGGGATCTCTCAGAAAGTTGTTAATGTAGACATCATTCAAAGCCTCGGAGTTGTAGATGGCATTAAGCAGTTTGGGATCTGCTTGGAAAAATGACAAAATTGTGTGAGAAAGATTTGGACAATTTTCCTTTCACAAGCAGTTGTGTGATGTGATCCTCCTCACAACCTTTGTTGTAGACATTGGTGGGAACCTGGATGTTGCTCTGTTGAGTATTCACAGGCAAGTTGTTAAAATGTTCGTTTTCTTCAAGCGGAAACTCTCCGCCCAACTCCACATAGTTCCCGTCTTCATCCATTGTGTTGATCAGCATGGAGTTGTAATAATCAAACTGAGAGACACAGCAAAAGAAAATTAAACTCTTCTTTACCAATCACTGCTACAAATTAAAAAAAATGTGAAGGGTTTTCCAGAAGAATAAGATGTAGTTCATCTTTTGGTTAGGTGACTAAAGAATAGCCATATCACCAAAGACACTGTTGTAGATAGAGTGCCATAAAAAAGTCTTTCTTCCTATAGAGTTCTGTTTTTGCTTTTTTATCACACTTAAATATTACCTGTCATCAAACAGACAAAGATAACATGATGCTCACAAACAAGGGGTTGCTAGTTTGATGGGTCTAGGATAGCTAAGGTGCTATGTACTGGGACGCCTTTATCAGAACCGATGGGGAAAAAAATACGTTTTGGTTTTGGAGATGTTTAGTGAACCTCTGAACTTAATTCTGTGACACGACTTTAAACTCTACAAACATTCTTTAAAACCTTCTACTATGGCAGCTATAAAACAATTTTATGAAGAAGAGAAGACCTATGCTACTCCAAAAAGATAGAAAAACCTGATGTCAATCACTGCATGGCATGTGTTAAAGGCAAAGGTAGCACAACCTGTTTAAAGGTTTATGGGCCAATTACTTCTTCAGGTTGGGCCTATTTAGAGTAACATTACTTTGAAAGTCAGATGGGAAACTTTAGATAAGATGAATACCTCCTCAAAAAACACAAAGGGCATTGTGACTCTTTAGTTCTTCTATACAGTTAAAGATTCTACAGATTCTAAAATGTTTAAAGACATTTTCTATTTTTTGCTATTTTCTTTTTGTTGCAACCAGCAGAAATTGGTTATGTTAGTGGATTCACATAGGATTTTTGTTAGGACTTCTTGCTTTGGTTTTGACCTATTTTCCTCGCAGTGAACTACAGTTGATGTAATCTAATTTCAGGTGTCAGCTGAAGTTGTAAAGCTCTTGTGTGTCGCAGCCCCAGCTCCGAACCAACATGCCGTTACCTCCAGTTCACTCACAGTCAGCATTATCCATTATCTAACAATGCAGGCCAATTATACCTCTGAGTAACAAATTAGATAGACACACACTCACACATGCCCTATTCATCCACACATGCACACACGGGTCACTTTTACCATTTAAATAGCACAGCATTTTAAAGAAAAATCCTTTTGTGGGTTGAGCAGTAAATAGGTTGTTGTTTACATGAAAAATTTGCCAAGTTGATTCTGTCAATGACAGCCTCTCCTCTCCTGCCACCTTATCATGGCCGAGGGGTTTAATTGTCCCAATGATCCTAAAAGCTATGCTGTCTGGGACTTCATGCTCCTGGTAGGGGCCCCCATGGCAGACAGGTCCTAGGTGAGGAACCAGACCAAGCGCAGCCCGATTACCCTTATGATGAACAATAAAAATAGATCTAGAATTCCCTTGCCTGGTCACTGGGGACCCACTCTGGAGCCAGGCCTGGAGGTGGGGCACCATGGCGAATGCCTCAGGCCGGGCTTTTATCCGGGAGAAGAGAGGTGCGGAGCTGTCCACTGACCACTACCTCGTGCTGAGTTGGCTCCAGTAGTGGGGGAGGATGCTGGTCAGACCTGGCAGGCCCCAAGGTGTTGTGAAGGTCTGCTGGGAACATCTGGCAGAGTCTCCTGTGAGACAGAGCTTTAACTCCCATCTCCAGCAGAACTTTGAACACGTTCCAGGGCAGGAGGGGGATATTGAGTCTGAGTGGATCATATTCCAAGCCTCCATTTTCAAGGCGCCTTATCGGAACTGTGGCCACAATGTTGTTGGTGCCTGTCGTGATGGCAACCCTTGAACCTGTTGGTGGACACTTTAGGTGAGGGATACTGTCAGGCTGAAGAAGGAGTCCTATTGGCCCTTTTTGGCCTGTAGGACTCCAGAAGCAGATGACGGGTACCGCCGGTCAAAGCGGCGTGCGGCTCGGGTGGTTGCTGAGGCAAACCTCAGATGTGGGAGTTAGGAGAGGCCATGGAGAAAGACTTTCGCATGGCTCCTAGGAGATTCTGGTCCACCATTCGGTGTCTCAGGAGAGAGAAGCAGTACAGCACCAACCCTGTTTATGGTGGGGTAGGTGTGCTCTGACCTCAACTTGGGATATTGTGGGCAGAATACTTTAAAGGCCTCCTCAATCCCACAAACATGCCTTCCATTGAGGAATCAGGGCCTGGGGATTCTGGGCCGGGCTGTCCAATCTCTGGGGGCGAGGTTGCCAAGGTGGTCAAAAAACTCCTCAGTGGCAGGGCCCCGGGGGTGGATGTGACTTGTCCTGAGTTCCTTAAGGCTCTGGATGTTGTAGGGTTGTGTTGGCTGATGCAATTTTGCAATATTGCCTGACAGTTGCCCTGGATTGGCAGAGTGGGGTGGTGGTCCTCTGGTTCAAAAAGGGGAACAGGATGGTGTGTTCCAATTACAGGGGGGCTGCACGGTTAAGCCTCCCTGGTAAGGTCTATTCAGGGGTCCTGGAGAGAAGGGTCCATCGGATAGTCGAACCTCAGATTCAGGAAGAGCAGTGTGATTTTCATCCTGGTTGTGGAACACTGGACCAGCTCTAGAGCCTGGAGGCTGCAGAGCAGGGTCCTGGAGGGTGCATGGGTGTTCGCCCAACCAATCTACATGTGTTTTGTGGGCTTGGAGAAGGCGTTCGACAGGCATATTGGTACAGTGTCTGCAGTGGAACAGGCTCTGTACTGATCCGTCGTGGTGAAGAGAGAGCTGAGTCAAAAAGCGAAGCTCTTGATTTACTGGTTGAGCTACGTTTCTACCCTCATCTATGTTGATGAGCTTTGGGTCATGACTGAAAGAACATGGTTGTGGATACTAGCAGCCAAAATGGGTTTTCAGTATAGAGAGTCTCGGTGCTCCCTTAGAGATAGGGTGAGAAGCTCTGACATCTCAGAGGGACTCAGAGTAGAGCTCTTTCATGTCGAGAGAAGCCAGTTGAGGAGGCTCGGGCATCTGGTCAGGATGCCTCCTGGACACCTCTCTGGTGAGGTGTTTCGGGACACGTTCCACCGGGAGGAGGCCGCAGGGAAGACCCAGGACACGCTGGTGGGACTATGTTTCTCAGCTGGCTTGGGAACGCCTTGGGATTCCCCTGGAGGAGCTGGAAGAAGTGGCTGGGGAGAGGGAAGTCTGGGCCTCCCTTCTGAAGCTGCTATCCCCTTCGACCAGCGACGTGATAATGGATGAAAGAATAGATGGTGTGGGCAGTGTTGTGGAGAGCAGCAACTAACTTGCTTGAAAACAAGGTTTTTAGACAGACAGATGTGAGTGATAACGAAAAGGAGGATCTACTGACCTGCAGTGAACTGTTGTATTCATGGTACAGGTCAGCATCTTCTGCAGACTCTGCTAACCTCTAGCAAGAAATAGACCAGACAAAATAATATTAAATTAAAACTAGACATTGGATGAGCAATGCCTAGACCAGTGGTTCTTAACCTGGGTACTATTGAACCCCAGCAGGGGTTCTATGAGTCGGTCTCAGGGGTTCAGCGGAGCCTCTACCGTGGAGGCAAAGACACACTTGTGTAAAGTCATAACGACACGCCCCGCTTGGCCGTCACTTGCTGCAGAGGATCATGCGTTTATCTTTAGTCGCATTGATTATTGTAACAGCGTCTTCACAGGCCTGACCAACAATCAATCAAACAGCTGCAGCTGATCCAGAAGCTGCTGCTGGAGTTCTCACTAGAACCAGGAAGATAGAGACATAACACCAGTTTTAAAGTCCCTCCACTGGCTCCCTGTAGCTCAAAGAATAGACTTTAAAATACTGTTGTTAGTTTATGAGTCACTGAACGGTTTAGCACCACAATACATTAAAGATCTGCTGTTGTTGTATCAACCTGCCAGACCTCTCAGGTCTTCTGGTTCTGGTCTGCTCTGCATCCCCAGAACCAGAACCAAAAGAGGAGAAGCAGCTTTCAGCATCTATGGACCAAAAATTTGGAACAAACTCCCAGAAAACTGTAAAACAGCGGAAACCCTGACTTCCCTTAAATCTCAACTAAAAACACACCTGTTTAGAACTGTATTTGAAATGTAATATGTATGGATTTGTATCTGGATTTGTATTTGTGGATATGTATGTAAGTTGTAGGTTGAGACCTTTTCCTGTTGTGGGCAACGGGGCCCGACGAATACCCGTGGTTAAACGGACGGCGGAGTCCGGCGGTAACAGGCGCTTAAATTCCGTGTCAAAAAGAAAAGGGAGGAAGGGACACTTGGTATTTTATTTCATTTTATTTTATTTCATTTTATTCTATGTTGCAAGACTTTGTATCTTATGTTTATGATGTAAAGCACTTTGAAATGCCTTGTAGCTGAAATGTGCTATACAAATAAAATTTGATTGATTGATTGATCACGTGACATTCCTTGGCCAATCAGAACTGCGGGGAATTTAGTCTACAACGGCTGTCGTAGTTGAATGTCGTGTGGTTTCTTTCTCGATATTTTATCCATACTGAACATGTCGAGCAAAAAAAGAAAGTGGTCAAACGAATATGTACAACGTGGATTCACATGCAACATGGATCCCATTCTGTATATAACAGAACGAGATGGGAGTCAGCGTCCCATCTGCATGATATGCAATGCCAAGTTGAGCAACTCCAGTCTCACACCAGCAAAACTAAGGGAACACTTGTTGATGGAGATGGAGATGGGGAAAAGTAAAAAAGTATTTTGTGAATTCAAAACGACAAAAAACAAATAAAATTTCACATAAAAAAAAAAGTTATTAAAAAATGTTAAATTCTGAAAAAAAATCCAAATTTACTTTTAATTAGTAAAATAGCAAAATATATATATATAGTTTTTTGTGGGCTGAAATTCTTTTATGAGGCCAAAATATTGTTTTGGGGCCAGAATAAAGTAATAGTGTAATTTGTTGTGAGTTCATGCACTGTGTTGGTTTTGTTCTTTGAGCAAGGTGATGTTCATGCATGACTTGAAACTGGTGGGTTTGGTACCTCAGAAAAGGTTAAGAACCACTGCTCTAGAACCTTTGTGGACAGAGATTAGAACAAAAAATTTGGTTTTGCACCACTGCTGGTTTCTATGTGGTTTGTTCTGGTCTCACCTGGAGAACCCTGTTTCACTTTAACACTCCAGTGGTCTGGAACTGTTTCCGAGATACAAACCACCTTCAGTTTCTAACTCCCAACAGTTACTTTGATTTATTCATACAGCTGAAGTTATTGTGAAACACATGACAGACATGACAATCACTGAGACCCTTAACCTTTTCTAAACCTTTTAAGTGACCTGATACAATCTGCTCACAACAAAGACCACAACCCACATATAGTTGTAACATAAAGCCCTTCTGCAAATAGATGCATTAACTCTTGTGTTTACCTTGGTCTGTCAGACCAAAATTACTTCTCTTTGTTTGTTGATCCACTTTTCTCCTCTTTTTTTGGTAAGTTTTTCCCTTGTGACCAACTATCTTCAAAACACAAAAATGATTATCTTTCTCGCTATTAGAATGGCTGGAACAACTATACAGCATACAGACTTTAGACATTTTAATGCTGAATCAACAGAAATAAATGGGTTGGATTTACTTCCTGCCCTCCATGCATTGGGTGACCTCAGTGCTACGTCATCTGAAACCTAGCAACTGCATGAACCTTTGAAGAGTTTGACTTCTTCTGTTAATTTAATGCAGAAATAGCAACTAATATGTAATTGATAGATTCATGCAGCACAGAGAATGGAGCTCTGCTGCCCCTGTTCCAAAAAATGAGCTGGACAGACGCAGGCAATAAAGTAAGCTCATAAGAAACCAATTTTTAATTCACTGCATTTGCTACATGTATAATTCAGAATTGATTTATTTGACTTATGGGATGTGATTTTAATTGACAGGCTTCCCATATGCCTCTGAATTTAAAATACCCAACATAAGAATGAAAACCTACATTGGGAACTGATACTCTTAATACAAATACAGAACTTTGAAACAGCCTTACAGAAAACCCAGCAACTGGGTTTTGATAGTAAACTTAGGACTTTTCTTTGATTGAACATTCAGCTAAATTTTAGTACTTGTTCTGCCATTAACAAGAAGAACTAGGTCTTTCAAGCACTGTGCTTAAACATGCTCTATTATAACCAAGGAGCAGCTTTTGTTTTACCTTTACAGACTTCATCTTGCTTCCCAACATTCGCTCGATTTCCTCAGAGTAGTCCCTCAGTAAATCATCTCCATTCAGCTCTGTAATCTTGATAATGGATTCTACATCCTTAAGTTTCTGAAAAGAAACGATCTGGTTTCAGTTTGAGCAGAAACAACAGCAGATAAGTTCAAAATACGTTATGTTTGGTGTCAAATTATCCACCCGTACCATAATCTCGCTACCTGGACTATTTGTAAAAGACCCAACAAGTAATCCCAAATAACTCTGGTTCAAACTGTAAGGAAGATATGCTCAGTGATTAAAATAGTACCAATGGTTTGATGAACGAACTTCAAGGGGATTAAGATGTGAGAAAAAAATGCAGTTTCTCCATTTACTCTAGACTAAGTCCACGTAAATTAGCCTTTGAAGCACATAGAAGGTAAATAAATTAGAAGTGCAAACTTCTGCCTTAATTTTTTCAGAAATATTAGGCTTGTGATTTTTGTGCCTTTCTCAATTCTGTAGCTTGTAAAACCCACAAACCAGTGATTTGACTTTGTGGGTTTTACACCACACCACATCAACACTGCACAGATTTAAGTAATTGAAAATAAATGATTTGTCCAGGGGCTCTCACTGCCTTCTCACATTAAAATAACACCACTAACTAAATCCACTTAACTTCTAGCAGAAATCAGTTATGTAAGGATATGTAGAGTTAAAATGATAAATACTTTGCACCTCTTTGTGAAAGATATCTTAGCACTCTTGCTTTCAATTTACATTTTTTTTAACTTGTCAACATTGAACAGTTAGAAGAGCGCTACAGACTGCGCCTTTCAAATAAATAACTGTGTTAACTAATACAAAAAAAATTAGTCAAGTAAAATTAAAAAGTACAGTGCAGTAAAACTAATTCTATAAGTACACTATATCTCCAAAACGTTTGTCAAGTAAATGTAACCAGAACTACCCACCACTGAACGACAACAAAACTAGTTGCCTGAACTTGTTAACAAGCTTAAGGTGAGATATTGCTTTGGATTAACAAACACAGCATGACATTACCTTCATTACTTATATTACTAGTCTCCACTTACCTCAACTTCTTGCTGTCACACTTAAATTTAGCCATGGACCAACAATTGTTCTATTCTACTCTATTCTATTCTATTCTAACTGATTGGAGGTGACTATTTTAAACCTGAAAGATAAACAGGTTTTGTCTAAAATTAGACCAGGTCCTGCATCACAATCTACATGTGTGTTTGCGAGTGTAAAAATCTAGTAACATCTGGCCTTATAAAATGTGACACCTTACTGTCATTTAAACCACTTCCCACCCCCCACCCCTTTTAAATGTATTTAATAATGCATTTTGTTATTTTTCTGCCACAGGATTTCATTTACACTTGTTGGGTGTTCAGCTGATTCCCTCAAGATAATTTTTATCTCTGCCCTGTGACAGACTGGCGACCTGTCCAGGGTGTACCCCGCTTCTCGCCCATAATGCTCGCTGGAGATAGGCACCCCCAAGGGTGTGCAGAAAATGGATGGATGATTCTTAACTCCTGTATTATTATTCAAAAAGGGATTTTATGTTTGTCTAAGTGTGAGCCAATGAAGCAAATTTAGTGAAACATCAAATCATATCCATCTGTGAATTTTGTGCATCCATTAAAGCAGATTTATTTTACCTTCTGAAGTAGCAGAGAGCCAGAGAATTTGGTTGAAAAGTCTCGGAGCTGAAAAGAGAACACAGATGCCCACTGCTGCACCCTGGACAGAAGGTAGACATGCAGTCAGAAGGATAGCATTGCTATGCAACAGAATCTGGACCATGTCTACTACATCACTGTGATTTATGACCCTCTTATTTGTGATTCTGCTTTATCGGGAGCCAATAACAACTTCATGGAGTTTCCTTTTACATTGGCCTTTACGCTATGACTTTGAAACTAAATGGAAAGCAATTTCTGTAGTTAAGCTGCTATGGGTTTCTGCTGATGGAAGACAAACTGACCACTTTGTTACTCTACTACTTTCTTCTTTCGTATTTGGATTATTTTCTGCTAGTCAACAGCTGTCTGTATGTTTTCTCTGAGTTTCTTTCCTCTCCTAGAGTCTACATCTGGTCTGGTGTTCTCTTTGGCTGTGATACCTTCCGGGAAGCGGCCATCAACCGATATAATGCTGCCAACAACTTTATATTTTCCCTCTCTTTCTATTAACTTTGTACTTTTCCTTATCATAAAAGTACTCCCACATCAGATCTTCTGTTTCTTCTTGTGCATCCTGCTCTGTCTTCTCAAACCTCCAGCCAGTCATGGCAGCTGGTTGCTTGTACTGGACTCGGTTCCGGTTCTGTTGGAGGTTTCTTCCTGCTGTCGATACTTACGGTACATGCTCAGTATGAAGGATTGTTGCAAAGTCAACAACACAATGCAAGCAATTGTCTGCTGTTGCTATGTGCTCAGCACTCAATGCAGTCTCCTGGATTTCCTTTAATAGAAAACTTTTTAAACTGGTTTGAAAAATGAATTGACATCTATTGCAAGATACAAAGTTATTGAATAGACTTATGAGTAGTTTTCTCAACTTATTTGGTACTTGGGAAATTATTGGCCTTTTTTAGTCAAAGTTATCAAATACTTCTGCTACTGCACAACTGCAAATCAATTATGTTTAATGGACAGAAATCAGTCATTTCACATTGTTTCAAATTTAATGATGAGGTTGAAATGCCTCTGTACCATCACCTTAATCTGGACCTCCTTCCACAGATTTAGAGTCAGCAATATTACTCTAGACAGAAGAAACTTGTTTGCCAAGAAACTTTTAAACTTGTCCAAGAGAAGTTAATTCCTTTGGTGAAAAACCCTTTAGTGTATGGTGCTCCATTTTGTGTGACTGAGAAGAGAGAATTAACATCCATGAGAAGCAATAAAAGGGGGAACTTACGTCTCTGGTGGGATCTTCATTTGAGCGTCAGCTAGAATCCACAAGCAGAAACATCCCAGAATCCTCAGTAGGCTCCTTATTCCCAATGTTCCTATTTCCATTCTGCGCTCCCAAAGTTATTCCCAGTTCATATGTCTCAGGGAATTAAGATTCAAAATAAAGTTCAAAGGAATAATCAGGAGTTTGAAGAAAATGGTTTCCTCATGCTTGCAAATAGAGGGTGCCAAGGTTTCTGCAGATTGACTTTTGACCCTTTATGGCTTCCGTACTATCTTGGTAAACGTGTTCTTTAAGTGGCATCTTCTGTTAGCTCTGATCCTTGTCAGGGACAGAAGCAGTTCTTGCAGATCTCAGAGCCATCTGCAATGAACTGAATGGAAAAGAAAATGCCAGGACGTAGCACACACTGCAGAGAAACACATCAGTTTTATCTGTCTTTGGCTTCTTCTGTTTTTTGGTTGTTTTTTTTTTTCCTCCAATGGTTTCACCTCCTCTCCATTGCTGCCAAATTCGCTGGACAATCCATGTGGATTAAAAACTGCTTCCAAATGTAACAGACAGGCAGACAAAGGGAGAGAGAGAGAGAGAGAGAGAGAGAGAGAGAGAGAGAGAGAGAGAGAAGAACGAGGGGGGAAAAGGATTGGTGAAAGGGATTGGATGAAGGCTCTGTTTTATCTAAGAGGATTAAAGCGATTGCTGGAGACAACCTTTCCAGCAACCAATCAGCTGCCAGAGAGGAGCAGCAGCACAGTGCCCTAACACACTGACACACTCATGCAATTATCCGATTATGATCACACACACCTTAAGACTTCCTGGACCTAACTAAGTCGTTGTTGGTCTGATATGTAGGTATAAAATATCTTTGTCGGTTGAGAAGTACAACAAACAGCTCAACATTGCAGAAATTCTACTTCTTTCATAATTCTGTGAGCCTGTAATGTTAATTTATCAAAAAGTTCTCAACACAAACCAAATGTAACACATATTTAGGGTTTGTTTTTGGCTTTTTCTTAATGCTTTATTACTATTCTAAGTATGAAGAATTAGAATGCAAGAAAAATACCTTTGCATGTAGTTCAAATCTTTAAATGATGGTATATTTGTAACAATCTCCTGGCCTCCAAAGTACTTTAGAAATATATCTCTCAAGACATCTTTCTCCTGCTGTATATTGTCTGTATAGATTTTGGCTGTAGAACCCAACAGTTCATGATTTGACTGGCTTTTCACTTTTATGTCTTTTATTTGGAGCAGAGCAGACACAAACTATTGGCCTATCGTCCAAGAGAGCAAAAGCAGTCACGGTCTGATGAAGATTATACAATATTACACAAGCAGACATGAGAAAAACAAGTAAAAGAGTACAAAAATATTAGAACCAAAAATCCTGGAGTGCAGAACTTCAACCTGAAGACCGTCCAAAACTTATCTGGACAAACATGTGCTTCCTGGGAAACCACAAAACATATTGTGAAAGAAAACAGAGAAGAAAACAGTCCAGTTTATGTTGTGACATTATTAGATGGTGAATGGAGTAAAATAATCATTCATAGGAATATCTCACCATCCTGTCCTGCTGCTGATGGTGTTGACAAAATGATTACATGACCTCCTTTGCATGTCATCAAGAATCCCCCACTAACCCTACTTTTAGATGAGCCTCTGCTGCACCACACCTGAATAAAATAATTAGATCATTAGCAAGGCTCTGGAGATCTGATCTACTCAAGGAGGAGGTAATTAAACCATTTCATTCCAGCATTTTGTAGTGTGGCACATCTAAAAACTACATGACAGCAGCCCTCGAGGACTGGACTTTGACACATGTGACATAAGCACCAGCTTTCAACCACACTCACCATCACTGCCTGTAGAATAGAATGTAAATGGCCCAGGCATTGTTTCAGTCACTTCTTAGTTTTCACCAAAGACAACATACAAACAACCCAGAAAGTCGCCACCGATCAGTTCTCTTTAAAGATCCAAGTTTATTTCTTTTTTAAATAAAACGGGGGAAACTGGGTGTGGGGCAGCGGAGAGGGGCTGGATGCTAGGAGGGGCTGGATGCTAGGAGGGGCTGGATGCTAGGAGGGGCTGGATGCTAGGAGGGCTGGATGCTAGGAGGGCTGGTGCTAGGGGCTGGATGCTAGGAGGGGCTGGATGCTAGGAGGGCTGGATGCTAGGAGGTAGCGAGAAGTTATATGCCAGCGCTACATGCTGTAATATTAACAACGAACCAAACCAAAACCGTGTTTTAAATCGAGCTTTAAGATAATGTATCAAACTTCAGGCGCAAAATGAAATATACTACAGAAATATGAAAGCATTAAACTCACCATTGGGTTAGCGTTCGCCTCCATAGTCGCCAGCCTCGGTGATGCTGGTATTTCCTCTACATGACGTGGCGTCTTGTGATTGGCTGGGTGTTGAAATCTGACGTCCATTGCGCATGTCTGTGACCTGAAGTAACCTTGCCATTTTTAACAGCGAATTTTTAGACACTGAATTTGAGACAGCGAATTTGAGCAAGTTGAATTTGAGCACACTGAAAATATTGCATTTGAATTTTGAAAAGTTGAATTTTTTTACATTGAACATTTTATCACTGAATTTTTTTTCATGTACAAATGATGACACTGAATTTTTTTACGTTCAAATTTCAGAGGCATTTTTTATTCAAATCCTGATGGCACATATTTACTTCCATACAGTCGCATCATATCATTATCATAAAGCACAATCCATAATGTTAACCAAATTAAGTCTGTAGGCTACTATATATTTCATATGAACATATATTTCTCTGCCATTAGAATTTATCTGTCAAATTAAGAAATTAAAGTTTATTTTCAGAAGACTGCCACTTAAGCAACATTTCATTTCTAAATATGTCTAAATATTCTCACAGAAAAGAGTCTGATGTTCAGATGCTGAAATGCCCCAGAACGATATGTACAGATCTAATGGCAGAAAATCAAACATTCCCATGAATAATTTATCACAGCCACTAGAATAACCACAACTTAATCAATAGAGCAAAGTGTCAGATAAGATCTGATCTGAAGGCAGAGGCCTGCTATGACTGACCTTTTTATATCAAGATACAATCTATGATGTCCTGACATTCTCAAAAGTTCTGCTGAGAAAATCCTAAATTACTGCTAACAACCTCACAGGCTGACAGGGGTTTTACGATAAATTGGGAAATGCCAACGTGCAAAAGGACTACAATTCTCTTCGGTATCCCATAAAAGATTTTCTCCATTGTACCAACTCATCAAAGTATGTACTCTTGACTTTTTTGTTTTGTTTTTGTAGCACAATATTTTATTCAATATTTTACAGCCACTATGTCACTAAAATCAGTTGGTCTTGTAAAGTTTTTACTCTTGACTTTTTTAGACATTCATGTGAGGGAGACGTTCTCTCCAAATGATGAGTCAGTACTGCCCTCTAGAGACCAAATGGGTAAAATGCACCTACAGTCATGCGCTTGCACACTGCTGTTTGTTCACTTCCACCCTGTAGCGCTGGAGTCAAAAGTTGGAGCCAACTTTGATTTATTCTAAGAGTTGAACAGCAAGTTTTTTGAGACTCAGAGTTTTTTGGGTAACACTTTATTTGAAGGGTTGTGCATAAAACGGATATGACACCATCTTAAACATGACATAACTGTTATGAACATAAAGAAGTCTTTATGAATGTTTATGACTGTTGTCATGAAGTATCATTGGGTAAATAATGACGCTTTTCATGCAAAGTTGACACTTTTAAGGGACTTTAACACACGTTTTAATGGAACTTTGGAATAAAACTGCAATTATCTACTGTGTATTGGAAAGTTGACCATTTTAATGGACTTTTAATGAAACCTTTAGTGCAATAATGGTGGTAGGAGATTGTTCCGCAATTGGTGGGTTGTTGGGTTGTTTTCTCCTCCATTTATCTCTGTTGTGTCCTTGGGTAATTCACTTCACCTGACATGTCTGGTGGTGGTCAGACATGTCACCGGTGGTGCCAATGCACCATGTCAGACTATCCACTGTGGCTACTGTCCAGTAGCTCCCCACTGGATAGTAGAATGGGTGATTAACTGAATGTAGTGTGAAGAGCTTTGATAAATCTCTATTCGAGTTCACATTTAGCATTCTTTCCAAGCATAGAGTGCATTGGACTGTTTACACATATTGAAGATTGATCTCTAAAATATAAAATGCTTCCTTGTTCTGTTCTTGTCTGTAGAGAATGTTGAATGTTTTGAGCAGTGCACTTTCTCTGTCCTCATACAGCAAACAGCTGCAGAGTCTTCAAAACATATCACCACATTAATGACTGTTGCTGTGTGTGTGTGTGTGTGTGTGTGTGTGTGTGTGTGTGTGTGTGTGTGTGTGTGTGTGTGTATGTAGAGTGGGGGGTGTCAAAAGGTGGGTTCATCCCTCTTCTATCCCAGGCTTAGCTGGCTTGGAACACAACAATGGCTGTATTGATGGACCTTTTTCCCCCACGTGGCTTGGCATGGTCAGAGTTTTATGTAAGTGTTTCGGAATTATGTTGAAGATTTTGTGGAGGAGGGGACAGACCTTGAGCCCTGCAGCTGTTGCCTGGCACACTCCGGCCTTAGAGAGAACAGACAGCTCACATCAGTTCCAAGTATCCTGCTGTGGCCAATACTGGGGGTCTCTGTCATCGCTGGGCATCTGGAGAGGTGCAACGGGTAGTAGATCAGTGGACAGCATCTCCTGAGCTTAGGCTCCTCCTGTCAGACTTCTGAGCTTCAGGTCACCCACCTGGCTTATGTTTTTATTGCCCTTCATGGTGAATCATGCCACACTTTGAGTGTTGGGGTGTTTATATCCTTAACACTGTATGTAAAAGGTTGTGAAAGCTGAGCTTGAAATATGCATTTTTTTGGGGGCATCCTCAACTCTCAGAAAAACAGAGCACAGACCATTTGACCTCAGACAGAAAACCATAAAATGTCATGGATTGATCCATCGGATGGGGTCTTCTTTACAATCAAGGGGAAAATGGGGCAGGAGATTGATGGGGGGCTTGGTGCTGATCTGTTGTGGTGAAGAGCTGTCTTGTTATAACGGTCAATCTACGTTCTGACCCTCATCTGTGGGAACGAGTTTGAGTTGTGACTGAAAAGACTGAGACTGTGAATATAAATAATTTTTTTCTGTAGGGTGTCTGGGCTCTAACTTATAGAATTAGTTTTAGAAGCTTCATCATTTGGGAGAGGCTCAGATTAGAGATGCTGATTCTCCATATGGAGAGGAGCCAGTGAGGTGGCTCAGGGATCTGGTTAGGATACCTCCTGGATGCCTTCTTGGTGAGGTTTTCTGGACCTGTCCCACCAGGAAGACACTCAAGAGGAAGACCTAGGACACAGTGGAGGGACTAAGCTTCTCGGCTGGTTTGGGTCCCTTGAGATTCCACTGGAGGAGCTTGACCAAGTGGCTGGGAAGAGCAAAGTTTAGGTCTCTCAGTTGAGGTTGTAATCCTGGATAAATGGAAGATAAATGTTGGATTGGTAACAATCAGCTCTAGATCAGATTCATTCAGACAAAACCAACCCCTAACCAAGGGTATCTGGGCTAAAGAAATACTTCTGTTGCCCAATGACAGTTTCAATTTCATGTAATTAATGTAAGTCCTTTCAGGTTCCATTTCCCTTCTCACACCTTTACATTGTTCAGTTAGCAGTAAGAAATATTTTTGGGCAAAAATATCATCAATTCACACCATGAATCTTAAACAAAGGAAGTTCTTTTTTACCCATAAGAGGTTGCACTGGGGGGACACACGTGTGAGATCCTGTTTGTCAATGGTCAAGAAAAGAACTGCCTTTTTTAAAAAAAAATGTCCATCCATTATCATACACCCTTCTCCCTAGGAGGGTGAAGAGGGATGCTGGTGCCTCCAGTGGTCAATGGGAAAGAGGCAGAGTCACCTTGGACAGGTCCCTTTAAAGAAACCCTCATTCAAAATTAGAAACCATTTGCTACTATGGTATCTGTACTACTCTAAAATAATCTTAAAGAAATAAAGATTCACCACAAAGAGATCCTGCAGTCAATATATATATATATTTTTCGTTGTTGCATGTTGGATGAAACAGAAAAAAAGAGACTTTAAAAGATGAGACTGAACATATTTTTTGATTTGTCCTTCAGGGGTACACAAAAAAAAAGAGAGTTAAATACAAAAACAAATATTTATTTAATCTACTGTGTGTTGGATTTTTCTTTTAAAATGAGACAACAGAATATATATTTTTTACATTCTCTGCAAGGCCTAAACCCCAAAAAAGACTTAAAAAAAGTTGGACTTTTTCTACTCTGTTGGATGTTTGCAATGAAAGAAATATATATTTTATAGCCAGAAATATCTAATAGAAAAACACAATTGGTAATTTTTTTGTATCCATTACTTGTGAATTTGTGCTATATAAATAAAATCAATTTAATAAAATCTAAAGCAAGCACAAACTTTGTAAATAATTGCCTGTGGCACTATGAACAATTAGTCATAGTCAACCCAAACGTATTGTTGCACAGCACCTTCCGGCCAATGTTCACAAAAATTACTGATGACCATGATGTATAATAGGGATTTTCAAATTAAAATACAATTCACATTTGTGTAGCTTTGGCCACTTTTCCAACATTATAATACATACACACAGGGGTGCTGGCAGGAATCTTGGGCCCGATGACAAAAAATTAATTGGGCCCCCCGACCCACCTGCTGTCACAGTTTCTTACGTCTATCCAACTCATCAAAAGCATCACAATTTTTAAGGCTTGCAATTGCCTTGCTTTCTTTGGTCCAATACTAATACTAACACGATATTTACTGCTCATAAATTTTACATGCAACAGTCTGCATACAGTATGCAAAAAGGTTGCTTAATTTCTTTCTATTAGTTTTAGATTATTGAATTGTCTCTCACCATGAGCAACAATAATAGGCAACATGCAAAATATACATGAATCAACCCAGACTTTGAAAAAAATGTAATGTTGTTGCATTTTCTTGTTCATTTTCTTCACTTATGAACAGACTGACAGAGTTTGAAGCCGATCAATCGAAATCCCTAGGAGGAGTTCAATCAAATGCGAAGGCTGTAAACGGCAAAAACGGGGTCAAAATCGGAACTTCAATCCAAAATGGCCGACTTTCTGTGATACTTGCACAATATTAATTGTAAATTTTGAGCGTCTTGGGGAACTCTACAAGTGTACCAAATTTCATATCTCTACGATAAAGTAAGTGAATAGCAAAAGATCCTTTGAAAATTGCTAGGTGGCGCTGTTGAGCCATTTCTTGTTCGATTTTTGCGATGACTTTAAAATACGAAATTGTGAAACTCCCTTAATGCGTCCGCCAAGTTTGGTGAGTTTTTGAATATGATAAAGCCCCCCAAAAGGCCCCTCTTTAGGGGGGCAGAATAATAATAAAACAGTACAAAAACAATAGGCCTTCGCAGAGCTTAGCTGCTCAGGCCTAATAAATATATAAAAATTGTGGAGGGCCCCCTGTTGGTCAGGGGCCCTTGGAATTGTCACAAGTTTTCCCCTCCCACATGGCGCCCCTGCATATACATAAATTATAACTTTTCAAACTTTGTAACACGTTTATTTTCAGTTTAATACATAAGTGACAAAGTTCAATTCTCATGGAAACAACCAGCTTTTCATAAAACCATTCCAAAGTGATCAGAGCACAGAAATCATATCTGAGATCACATTGTTATGAAACTATCAGTCGTCCTAACTTGTCGACTGTGTAAGTGGAGTGGGGGTTCAGATGCAAACTTGATCATTTTGTTTCACAAACAATCATGTTTTTCAGGTCATAAGGAAGACTTGTGTGATCACCTCTTGTTTACCTCAGATATTTACCTCTGATAAATCCTTAGCTGTTCACTATTTCAGTGGACAGAGAAATTGTGTTTATTATTATTAACTCTGATGCAAAAAACTAATTAAAAATCGATTTATTCACTGCATGTTTATGTCTGTTAAGGCTATGATGGAACGGCACTGAAAGCAGCTCTTTAACTAGTCAGACTAGAACACAACAGAGACACAATTAAATCTGTCAGATTGTTTATTACCCCGCGATAATAACTTAGAAATAGTCCAAATTAGGAAGTATTTTTATTTATGTCCTACTTATGGAACATTTCTGTTTATATCCTATGATATAAACAGTGCCTTTCTGGTGCCTCTCTGTCCTACAGGAAAAGGGTTAGGGTTATTCAGATATTTCACAAGATATTAACATTCATGAAAAAACCTCACATAAATTTTTATTAAAGCAGAAAGTACGGCGGCCACCGTAAGAAAGGCTTACAGTGTTTAATTATGCTGCATAAACTGATCAGGACAGTATTGCGAGGGAATGCAAAAGAAAAAAATCCCCATGTCCCCTGAAGGGCTCCGTAGTGTTTTTTTATGGAACAGGAAACAAAACACCATGCTGTAGGACAGCTTAAAATAAGGCATAACAAGCTGAGGAGGATTGGAGGTTTTTTCCTTAAACTTTAAAGTTTTGAGCCTAAAGTCATGGATAAAAACTGTATGTGTATAGTATATCTTTTGTCCTCCATGGCTGGAGCTGTTCACAGATAAGCAGCAACAAAACCAGGAATAACATTTTGAGTTATTTACACAGACTGAAAGTGTGGATTCGAAGATTTCGAAAGATTTGATACATGATCAGACTTCATAAACGCAAAATTGAATTTCTTGTTTATCCAACGTTATTTTATCACGTTTTCATTTGAAACATGAAATTATTGTGTTAAAAGTACGTGATATTCTTTTGTTAATGTAATAACCCCTGAAGTTCATTTTTTTGAGTGGTGCCGCTGCTCATCCCTCCTTCTCTCTCGCCCTGCACTCTGCTGCGCTGCAGCTGGTACAGCCTGTTGTGAATGCTCTGATTACAGTGGATAAACTGCTTTCCAGTAATGGTGAGTTGTTTCTCCACCATTAGCACACTTAGCTGTGAGTACATAAGATTGATTGACAGCGTTAAAACCCACCTGGTTGTTTTTGGTCGGGAGCGGTGCATTTCTTCAGCCTGTAATAGCAGCTCGGGTCTCTTCACAGATTATCTGTCACATCTTAGCAACAGTTTTAACAGATATGTAAAAAGAAAAAATCCAAAAAAAGACCTTTTTGAAACAAACGATACATACAGCAACTTTTAAAAAAAGGCTGTCCATTTACATATTTTGCATTAACTCTATTTTACCCCTCAGCTTTGACTGTCAACCGGTATGACTGACAAAAGTCAGCTTTTGCCTGGTTTATGTTTATGTAGTTAGACATTTTTTTCAGCTCTTCTCCCGTTTTCTAATAATGCTGTCAGTTTCTGTTTTGTGAGCCTTTGTCATGGAGTCAATGTTGAACTTTGGAGGGATAAATACAACATTTCGGATACAAACATTCATTTTATTTTAGGTGTTATAGTTCCTAAATGCAGTAAGTCAGCACAGGGTACACCACAGCTCACCAATGTGGTCATTGTTGTAGTGCATCCATACAACTGCAGCAGTGCAGTGCCAGGCTGCTCAGGATCAGCTCTACATGCCGGTGGTATGGTATGTACAGTAATCGTGTTCTAAAAACAGTAAAACATCTGAAACTCACCCAGAAATTGAAAAGTATTCCTGCAGACACAAATTTCTCTGATCATATAAGTAGGCCTGGAATGATTTCTTTTCACTGGAATCTTTTTGGTGGAAGTTGTCATCGCTGAAGTAAGGACATACCTCTGCTGGCTTCAAGATGTCCAGTTATTCTCATGTCCTGCCACTCTGTTTCTGCTTGTTCTTTTGGGAGATGAACCTCTGACCAAGTCTCCAGCTGTCTCTAACAGATTTCCAATCAAGACTGAAAACAAGACAAGGTTGGATGGAAAAAAACCCCACCAACAACTCAGAATACTACAACAAGCAGCAGAAACGTCAAAACCCGTCAACTCATATAAGGTGGAAAAACATCTGAAGACTTACGTCAGGTTAGGCTGGACATTGCCTTCCTGTGTGGTTAAAATCTCTCTTTACAGACAGTCTGGGCTTTCTCTCATTTACTTGCATTCCCCCAGGAGATTTTCTACTGGACCAATCAGTGAATAGAAGGAGACGTGAACGACGATGTTGATTTTCTGCACTGTTTTGGAATAGTAGTCTGCCTGTAGCTTTAGCAATAACAGTAAAGGAAGTGAACAAAACCGTTCAGTCCATTTTGGTCATGCTTCCAAATCTTGAACTAACATTTAAAGTCGCCTTGTTCAGATTGATGCTTCTCACTTCGCAGTGGAGGATGGTTGTTTACAGTTCAGGCAATTTTCAATAAACTTCATAGCGTCAAACTGGCACATTGCATGCGTCCCAGACAATGGTATCAATTATGTAAAATTTCAAACCTCAACAGAGTCCAGGGAACAATTGTTTGTTCCCAAAGTACTATGTAAAAACTCAAGCCATACATTCAGATGTTAATTGTGATAAAATCAGTTGTTTTACTCCTGATATGAAAATGCAAAAACAAATTTCTTGAATTTTTGCAGCCATCCAACTAAAGAGCAAGAAAAGGTAAAAAAAAAAATTGTGACATATTGTGACATGAAAATTGATTTAGTGAGGAGAAAACCTTGCTTTGGTCATTTAGGGACTTTTTTAGGGAAGAAAAGGTATAAGAAGCTCTTGACGCTGTCCTCTAAAGAAATAGTATTAGTTTGAAGCCGAGCCTTGATACCAGAACTTAAGGAGCTCTGTATGCAGAGTTTTGACATCTCTCAGGAAATACACACATGGAAATAGTGCACAGCTTAATCCCTGTAAAACTGCAGTTTTAGTGCAATTCACAATGCAGCTGTTCACTGGTGGAAGAAGTGAGAAAATGTACAGCTGCAGGAACAAATGTCTCAAACCAAAGAAAGCAAGAACCAAGCTGGACTCCGGAACCTCAATACTTCAAATAGTTTATTAACCACACAGACACTGACACATGTACAGCATGAACATGCACATACCACAGTCTGAATGAAGCAACATTATGTGGCTTTCAGACTGAACACAGCATGTGCTAAGGTCATCCTGTAAATTGGCAGCGAACTCTTTATTCCACATCAGTTTCATAGAATCTGTTTTCAGATGACTGCTGATTCTATGTAGAAAACTGCAGTCCCAGCAGCTAGCATGGAACATTGATACATATATCCCAAAGTAATACTTTACTTTCTGCAGATTGTCATTACTTCTAAAAAATGGTTAAATGAATTTTCTTTCTCATATTTTATTTCCAACTCTATAAAAACAGTTTATCAAAATGCACAACAATTAAAATAGGTTAGTACTTAGTATGCCATTTAATTTAGAATAAACTGTGGCTCGCTTCAAAGAGCAGAAATGAAATTACACAATGGCAGTAGCCATGCAGTAAGGGAACAGAATAACATTGCTGACATTATCAGTAGTTCAATAAAAGTTCAACTCAAATTATCACAACTGTTTGTATTTTTATACTATATGTCTTTGTCTAGTAGTGATAAATGGTTGTCTTTTACAACAAATCAAAACCCTAAAATATCAGGCATCTGTGCATCACATAGTCACATCACATAATTACATCACAGTGTCATCACATAGTCACATCATTATATAGTGACTATGTGATGTCACTGTGACATCACATCGTGACATCACATAGTCACACCACATAGTGACATCACTATGTGACATCACACATAGTGAGGACTGAAAGCGCTGAAAGCACTGATGCCTCTCAGCCTTCATGCTCTGAGCTCCAGGTTCTGCCTTCTGGCCTCCAGCTCAGACGTAACTGGTACAAGAACTCCTTCATCCAGTAATTTCTCTGTTTAATCCAAGACAAGGTAGCAGGACTCATATCTGATTGTTAGGTTGATTTCTATTTACATTTAAGGTATTTCTGAATGAAATAGCATTCAGAAATGACTTTTTCATCGTTTCATCGGATCTGTGGCCATATGTTTTGGACACTTGGGTGAAGAGAGGTGCGGAGTTGTCCACTGACCACTACCCGGTGGTGAGTTGGCTCCGGTGGTGGGCGAGGATGCCGGTCAGAGCTGCCAGGCCCAAACTGATAACTTCAAGTGGTTTCTTAATGTTTTCTAGAGCTGTATATGTATAATTTTTTAAAGAATGATATTAAGAAATCTCATCCTTTTCTACTCAAACAAGCTGTAGAGGAGAACTGGTCCCGTCATCCACTCTAATCTGACCTCAGACATGCAGATTGTGTATGTACAACACTGAGATTCTGATTCCATCCGACTTACACACAGACGAAGATTAGCCACAGCTCTGAAAGGGATCTGTTGTTTGAACGCAAAACAAAATGAAAACTAAACAAATCACAGCCTTCTCCCAGTTTTCTTTTTCATTTATATATGCTCATAAGAAAATAACAGACCTATTAGTGCTGAACTTCAGCCATAAATATCAAACAATTTATAGACCCAGATGGGAAGGATTATGTTGGTTTAAAGTCATTACCTTCACATCCTTTCCTTAAGCTTCCAATTCCCCTCAGCTGCATTGTAATACCCTACCATGGATCATTTTCCCATTTTAAACTCACTGTTTGCTTATTAATGCCATAGCTTTTCCCTGCAGGGACAGAGTCCTCTACTCAGGCATGCAAGATTGATGAGCTTGATTAATTTAAATTATGTCTCAAACTGGTCTGGAAGCTTTGAAAATTCTCTCAACAAAGTTGCAGTATGTCTTTTTGTAGGTGTTGGAAGGACATAATTTCTCATTTTTACCTCTTTTGACGTGAAGACAGGCAAGTTTCATGCTGGAAGTGGCTACCAAAAGTCAGATCAGGCTTATAATGGGCTGTAACCTGAGATCACAAAGGGACTTAGGTTTTCCCACAACAGAGTTTTGATATGAATTAGATTTGTTGCCACCTGACACCTCCGACAGAACATCTGCACAGGATAATGAGCGGGGCCAGCAACTCTGCTGTGTGATATCAGCACTGCTGGAACACACAAAAAACATCAGTCAGCATTGATGGAACAGATCCACACAGCAGTGTAGTTCAAACTAACAAACAATCAAAAATACATAGCAGACGTCTAATAAAGAGTTTTGCTTCGAGGTTTGGAGACATGTTGTCAGGAGTTCATAGAATAAAAGAATATTTCTCATTTTACTCAAACATAAACAACGGGTTTGATTCCCGGCAGTGGGCCATTTGCCGCATTTCTTCTATCTTTGCCTTTGTTCCTGTCCAGCTTCTTATGTCTAAAAGTCAGTAGCACCTTCAGCAATCAAAGAAAATAAGGATTAACAGTAAGAGTGTTACAGGAAAGTAAGAAAAAAAACTGTGAATATGCACGACTGGCCAGAATGAGAGCACACTTCCCCTAGAGAGTGAGTTACTTTAACAAAAGCCCAGTGAAGACAAACAGGACAGATGTAAACCAGCTGTAAGTTCCTTCCCACTATCACTGTAGAAGAACCTTCAGCATCAACAGTGATGAACATTTCGCTTTTGCCAAGAATCACTTCATTCAGAGTTTAAAACTAAATTACTTCATATTTGTAATTAAAATTCATACTTACAGTACAAGTCCAAATAATTCTCAATTCATTCATTGTGTTTTTTTTAACTAAATAAAACATACAGCAATCACAAAACTCTCACCTTTAAGAGAAAATGTCACTAGTCATGCAGCACTACTTTTTCTGCTACTAGGGACCACTCTTAAATTCAAAGTTCACCAAAGAAGTTTACGTCACTCCTGAACCTGCTTCCACACAGATTAGCAGCAAGGATTTCATCATTCTTGCACATTGTTAGAAAAGAATGTTGACTGAAGTTTGTAGCTCCTGTTCCAGTCCAAAACATTGGTTGTTTATGTTCTGTGCCATCACACTATGCCCTTGACATTGAGTGTTTTGCCTCTCAGTAATCTAACTGAGGTCAGCTCCTCCCCTTCCATCCATGTTGACCCCTCACAACAGCAGGCCTGAATTTACATTCTTCACCAATCCTTTAAGCTCTGCAACCAAGACACTCTCATCCCCTGATCAAAACAGACCTGTTGACACATCCAGCGAAGTCCCAATGCGCAGTTTGTTCTCATCAGTTCCTCTAATTGGCTTGCTGAAAGGAAAAACAATTCTTCAGAGGGTTGAGAGAAGGAGGAGATTCCCATTTGGCTAAAAACCTTGCTGCAGACCATCTTGCTCTGTACAACTTTATCAAAATGCAAAAATAACTTCCTATTTAAGACCAGCAAGAAAATATACACCAGTTCTCATGTCAACACTGTGGTGCTTATCTTTAGCTTTAAAAAACAGGACTCTTTTAAGGCATACTGATGCACAAAGAACACACTTCCATAATTTCACGGTCTATTCCTCTTTTGCAAACCCTTATTTTTGAAAGTATATGACTATCATATTTTCCCATCTATATTCCGGAGTATACATTACATTAGTCAAAAAACACAAGATGGAAAGGAAAGAAACATATATGAGACGCACTGTAGTATAAGTCACATTTGTTTAGAAATTGTGAAACATGAAAAGGAGTTTATTCATGTTCATTGTGTTCAGTTGCTTTTCAACACACTCACGGGAAATGTGGAAGTCCGCTGGCAGTTTCTGATACACCAATGTCTGTGCTCTAAATCAGGATGTTCAGGAGTGACTTCGCTCTGCCCCAAAACGGTAACACAAAGAAGGCCCACCTGCAGAGTCATTTATATTAATCTCCTTGATAACTACCAGTGCCTGGAGATCTGACTGCATCATTAATAAATCCCAACAGCAGTTCCAGCAGTTTCAACAGTTAGCACCGACAGGTACCTCTCCAGATGGGCTATGATACGAGAGCCTGATAAGGTAGCACAGATCGTCATAACAACAAAAGCGAATTCTTTATGTATCCATGTGTGAAATTGTTCCTCCAGTTCTGACTTTTAGCCTGTGACACACTTTAGAAAATCAGGTATCAGTGTTTGCTGGATTTCCAGTGAAATAGGTACTAAAAGTGTTCATTAATCCTCAAAAATACTTGTAGGTTGAAGGGTTTCTCAATCTGACTTTATTTCTAGCAATGACATTTAATCTTAAAAATGTACTTTAAAATTGCACCCATAGTAATTTCTCAAACACAATTAAGTTTGCCTAGCCCAGACATTGCCTTCATGTGCTATAGCACTCGATTCCAACCTCGCTTACATCTCAACTGAGACTTTCTCCCATTATCTTGGATTCCTCTGGTAGAATTTCTACAGGCCCATCAGCAAACAGAAGCAGACGTTGTAAATGGTAACATACATTTTCTGTGCTGTTTTAGAATTGCAGTCTGCCTGTAGTTCTAGCAATGACATAAACTGAAAGCAGTCGTTCAGTCTGTGTTAGCCACATGTTACCACTCAATTCAAAACCTCCCAAATATTGAATTAGATTACTTGCCATCTGGCTCAACTCCACACTTCTATGTTTGCAGTGGAGGACGGATGTTTAAAGCACAGGAAATTTCCAGTAAGCTTCTGAGCATCAAACTGTCACTTATATACAGTTTGTTAAACTTCAACAGAGTCCACGCCTGCAGGAAGCAACAGTTCCTTAACAACTGAGAGCCCAGACTCTGAAGCACAGCACAAGGAGATAGTTTATATCAGGCTACAGTTATCCCAGTAGATGACGATAGTTCAGTCAGGAAGATTCATAATCATCTCTTGTAAAAGTAAGTTTGGATCTCAATGAGACAAAGAAAATACATTTGTCATTGTTTTTATTTTACAATAAGTTTAAAAAAGATTCACAGCTTTCTGAAAAGAAGTCCTGGTATAAAGAACCACCATGAGGCATGAACTGTTGTTGGATGTCTAAGGCCTGACTGTCATAAAACTCATTCTAATCAATTACCGCATACATCTGCTATGTGTCCAACTGATCGTGTTTCCATCTCCCAGCACCTGTTATTGTCGTGATCACAACTCTCTGAACCCGCAGCCTGCTGAAAATCCACCGACTCAAAGCGGGCTCACAGTTGGCCTGACTACCAACAGAGCACACTCACACACAGTCGAACGTATCAGCTTACACAGTGGCATGCATGCCAGCAGCTAACGCACTCCTCTCCCCACAGTCTCGAGAAGTATGGCAGTTTATTTTCATGTTGCTTACAATTTCACACGTCTTTTTCCATCGAGGGTAAGAGGCTGATGGGTTTCATGGAACACCCAACATCTTGGTGCTTGATGATTCATTTGGCTCTTCCCTGTCCTTATCACATACTTAAGAACAAACTGCGCTATTTAACCCGAAAGCATTACAGCAAGAAGGTCCTGGGTTAGGATCCGTGAATTTGCATAATCTGCCTGTGCTCTGATGGGTTTTCTTCAAGTACTTCAGCTTCCTCCCACGGATCATGAATTAAATCTGATCCAAAACAATTGCATACATTTTCAATACTATTGCAAATGTATATGTGTATACACATATATATATGTATGTGTATACATATATGTACATACTGTGTTATCAATATACACTATCTGTAAGTATTGCTCATACTTTAAACATGTTTTTACAGTGATGATGATGAAGGTGCCTTGTCTGCTGACCCCGATGCACAACGAGGTTTGCTCCATGAAAGTAGATCTAACTTTTAAGTGTGTAGCAGAATGACAGTTGGACATTTCTCCCCAAAAGATCAATGAAGGACGATCCGTTGAGGGTCTGTCCACTTGTGAAGTACAACTATCCTCAGTAAAGAGTTGAAACATCCCTCACTACATACAAAGAGTTGAAACACAAGTGTGTTTCTTTTACTTGCAGGTATTAAAAAAAATACATCACATAAAATACTGTTATTTGGGGAGTGATGGGTAAAATTTGAAAATGTTGAGGCATTTTGCATTTTTAACAACTTGGCGTGGTACACGTCCTCATCCAGAACAACTTCATCAGGGCCTGGACAATTCTCACCTCTAATAGTGGCTATCAGTGTAAAGTTACACAAGCCACTATAATATCACATGCAATTATTGGACTGTCTTGCAGTCTACAAAAGCACTGGATCCTCATCGCTATGTTGAGTTCCACGTGTGAGTCCTGTTGTGATGTCGCTGCTGTCCAGGCTCTGGCTCAGGGTGAAGGGTCAGCAGGGTGAGGAGTAGCTTCTGTCCCAAAGAATGTTGCTGTTGTAAACTCCTAGGAGACATGTTTGACATTTTAATCTGGAATATGAGGAAGACAGCTAGGGAAATCTAATGTCTATACACATACATCTCCATATATGTATCTAAATATATGTCCTGATATATAGAGATATTGATGATAATCTTTTTATGCCATTATCAATATTTAGAACTTACCACATATACAAACGGTACAAACAAAAAGGTTTCTCTAGTTTTAAGAAAGACATGACGTCCTTCATTCAGAGTGTTGCCACCAGGGGGTGAACAGCTTTTCAAGTCAATAAAATTCTGTGTTGTGCCAATAATGCGGTAAAGGTGATAACATCTGCTTTTGATCAAGGTTGATTCTGGAATTCTCAGGAAAACCAAAAATCACCACTACTGGGCAGGGTTTAAGTGTAACATTCAAACCATAGAGAGCACAACAAAATAATAAAAAAAGTTTGATTGACCAACTGAAAAAGATACGAGTCAAATCACAAGGGCAGGAGTTCCAACTGCTGCACACATCACACACACTGGGATATATTTCTGATAGTCTTGATTTTGATAATGAAGGTTGTATACTGCCTTAAATTGAGTAAGGGAAAGCCCAGCACAAGATGATGTATGAATCTGGTCAGTTATTTTGTCCAATAATCTTCCCCAATTTTAAAATCCAATTCCTGCTCCCATTTAGAAGAAATGTTTTTTGTTGAATGATTGCCCCAAGCAGCAATAAAAGTATATATTTGTGATATGAAAAACTCACTGTTGGGTTTCAACTCAAAAAGATCCTCCCACGAATGTTTGGATAGAAAAAAAATATATAGTTTAACAAATGTTCTATTTGATAAAAGCTGATTTACACATTGAACATTGTCAAAATTTGGAGCACAAACATTCACTGGATTCTTCATCAGGGTACCCACAACAAATAAGTATTTCCCATTCTTGCCTGAAATTATCTTATAAAAAAAAAGTGTATAATATTCTTAATTAAAATTGCCATGCCTCTCGCTCTAGAATAGAAATTTGAATCCAATTTGTGATATACGCATGGAGTGTTTAGTCTGTTTTGGTCTCAGATCCACAGATGAGTTTAAATTTCATTGACATTGAGATGTTTTAAATGGTTAAAAATCTGAAATCTTTTCACCCGACTGCTTAGGCCGTTCACATTCCAGGACAGGAATCTAACCTTAAAACTCATTGTACTGTAATCAGAGTAAACAAAAAAAATGAGAATATGAAAAGTTGGCAGGTTATAATATGGTAAAAATAAAAATAAAAAAGATAAGAGGAGATAAATGCCACACTCACAATAAACACCACACAAGCAAAATAATTGGGGGAAAAAGCCACTTGGTGGCCCCCATGCCATCACTCTGTAAAAATATAAACGTTCTGAAAAAACAGCTCAGTATTTACACTTTTTAAGCCAACCAAGCTGACAAATTCAGTTATGAGAGGCTCTACAGGGGCGTACAGTTCATCACTTATAAAGGAGAAGGTTTCAATCCTATCAGTAAGTATATTCAGTCTCCTTGTCCACTTCTTTTTCCTTATGTTTATCTTTTCTTGTGAAACAAAATAAAACAAAGTTTGACATTTAAGCATAAGCCATTTCTATCATCAGTGTGTTATTCTCTACTTTAAGGTTTAATATTAACAGGAAGTTAAGATGGTGTTTGTGTAAAGTTATCAGTTTTGTTCTTCAGCAGAAGTGTCAGAGGAGGAGGAGGGAGGGAAGGAGGGGGTCCCAAGTGGCAGGAGTTCCTGTGAACAGCAGCGGTGGGCTTCACCAGGCAGGGGCAGATCAGGTTTTATTTATGAAGCTGGGATGCTGGTTGCTGGTACAGACAGGAGGGCCTTTACCTTGCTCATGGGGATAGGAAGTTGGTCATGGGGTCAGAAGTCGAGGGGGCGGGGAAAGCAGTTATGAGGGAGCATGTTTGTGGGCAAGGAGGGGGTTCGGGTCAACAGGTGGGACGCTGCTACTGAGGAGCCCCACCTGCCACGCCTGTCAGTCAGCGTACAGCCACAAGTGTGTATTTGCAGTAAGAACGCCAAGTGTTTTTCTGAATGAGTTGAGAGTTGCACAGATTTGGACTGAGAAGTCAGCCAAATGTACAGCAAAGACGAGGCAAGTGATTCTTTATGGCTTCAAATATATTCTGCTAAGGTTTTCACTGTTGTTTCTGTGAGTGGATGAATACATTTATGAGCCATATTGTTACACAGTCACAATCATAATTTGCTAATTCTTCTTAGTTTCTGTAAATGTTGAATCTTTTTTCAATTTCATAAAAATCCTGATTGCAAAAAACAAAACTGAGAATTGTTGAAAGACAAAGCATAAACACTTATGGTCCCGACTTTCCCCAGTTGATTAATATCTAGCTGGATGTCAGCCTCCCAGCATGTCTTGTAGTCAATCAATTGGACATTGTCTTCCTGTGTGTTGTGTGTGGACATGCATTTGCTGTGTTAGTGGCAAGTGCAGATAAGATGGCTGGTTGTCCTGACAGTTGCAGTAAACTCAAAACATGTGCAACATGTTCTGAAAGACAAAGCTGCCATAGTGTGTGTGCAGTGTGTGCCTGTTTGACACTAGAACTGCTAAGCTTTTTAATTTTGGGGAAAAATACCAAAATCTACAAAGTCTGCATAGATTTGTGTAGGCTTCCAGACCCATTGTCTGGTTATTGTTGTACAGATTTATTCACTGACTGATCTGCCAAATGGAAAGACAAAGCTTCACAATATTTGGAAAACACAAATCTGTATTATTTATAGAGACGTAGAGCAGAAACAGAATGAAAACATGCTAACACATCAGTCATGTGTTTTCAATTTGTTAAACCAACATTTTTGTTTGTTTGGTATGTGTGATTTCTCCACCTTTGCGTGTTCTTGAAAAAAATAGCAAAATTGTCAAAGTAAAGATGGGGAAAATACTTCACCTGTATTTCAAGTTGATCTCTTCATTGTCTGTCTACATTTTGTCTCAGAGATTACTTTCCTTGTTAAATATGCTAGAAGGCTAGAAGGTTTTGATGAATGCACTCCATTTCCATCTCCAGCAGTGGTATATAAAATTGACATCATACACAATCATTTCATCTTTAATGTAAAGAAAGTAAAGTAATGTCTGGAAATAACAATGCAAGAAGAAAATTATGGACAATCCTGTCCTTCCTCTTCATAGATAGAGATCTTTCCTGCCAGCAGTCATCACTATCTAAAATTACTGTTTGAAAACCTTGAATTAATGAGTTACAGTAATATTTAATTTCCCGTTGGGATCAATGAAGTCTTTTTGAATTGGAATTGAATTGACACTTATTCATCTACAAGTTACAGTGCTCTGTGAAAAAATCACTGCTCACATGGACGATTTCGAATGTGAGCAGGTCCTCTTGCATTGGCATTTATACAAACCTTCTATGAAGGCTCATTTTCTGAGAATACGGCTCCAACTTACACGTTAACCATGAGTATTGCTATATTCTCTAGCATGTGCTTAATGCAAACTTTCAAAAATAGCAAACTCAGCCTTTACTTTTATGTTACAGCAACAACGCCACAGAGTGACTTTCTTTTGCACCATAACAACACAATAAGGTACTTAGGTGTATGGTTTGATGTAAAACTCTCATTTAAGTTACATGTACAGAAGAACATTGATAAACGCAGTGTATAATGTTTCAATTCGATCTGTGTTGGATTATGGATGCAATTAGTTGCTAATTCATTTTTATAAGATTTAGTCAGGATCTAAGCTAAAGCACTCCGGACATGTTGTGGTTCTTTTAGAACCTTTCCAATCACTGCACTTCAGATGGAAACTGATGAAGTACTATTGGACCTAAGGCGAATGGAACTGTCAGGACATGACTGGTTAAATTTACAAGGACATAAAAAAAATCAGACTACTAAACACGTATTCAGAGAATGCTGGGAATATGGTCACAATATTAGGAGTTTTGGATGGAAAGGCAATATCTATGCAGCTCATTTAGGGTTAGGATGCTGTTTGTCAGATTTTACGCTGCCAAAGAAACACCACCTTTCATCAACGCCACACTCTGTTGTAGCATATTTTGGTCACCAGACGGCACCACAGAAAATTGACTACTGTTTTCCCAAGACTGCGCAAGAAATGCATTTTGGGACTTCTTGTTTTACAATACGAGAAAGACCTGGCTGCAGCAAACAGGAAGGGCGGGAACGGACCGCTGTCCGTCTCATACCTTATTTGGAAACGGGACCATTGCACTCCGGAAGTGAAGGGGGCGCTATTTCCTATGTTATTTGCGATCTCCCGTTTTTATTTCGTTTGAAATCTGTGATGTATATTCATATTTAGGAAGGATTTTCACTCTCAGCATGTATTTGAACTTCTCTCTTTCATTTACTTCAGCGCCGCTCACAGTTTTTAACAACTTCTGTAGCTTTCAGTGTTGTTCTAAATCTGCTCCTTAGTCACATCTTTTTGGGACTGATACTGCCTCTAGTGGCATGGGGTGGTAACACAACTAACCCCAACTCTAATGTAAGATTTATCACCTGGAATATTCTAGGCTTAGGGGGTGCTGTCAAGCGGTGTAGGGTGTGTTCCCATTTAAAGCATTTGAAACCTGACATTATTTTTTTTACAGGAGACCCACATGAGAAATAAAGACCAGTTTAGACTTAAGTGTCCTTGGGTGACAGAGGTGCTCCATTCTAGTTTTAATTCAAAGTCTAGAGGGGTTGCCATTTTAACAGGTAAATCTGTACCATTCACACTGACCAAAACCGTCTCAGAGACGGCAGATTTTTAATAGTGTTAAAAATCTTCCATGTACCCACCCTACTGGTTAATGTATATGCTCCTAATTTTGATAATCCTTGTTTCATGAACAAGTTGTTCAAAAATCTACCTTCTTTGAATAATTGTGTTTTGATTTTTGGAGGGGACATGAACTGTACTATTGATCCTCAGTTAGACCGTTCTAAACCTGCCCTAACCCAATCATCAATGGCCAAAACCTACATAGTTTCATGCTGAATAATGGTTGTGTTGACCACTGGAGATCCTGTAATCCAGGCAGAAAGCAGTATTCTCTTTATTCACATGTTCATCAGACTTTTTCACGCATAGACTATTTTTTTGTAGATGCTAAACTTATGCCTAAAGTATCAAACTTTATATATCACCCAATTATTATTTCGGATCACACTCCTGTCTCTCTCGATCTTCAGATTTTGCCCAGACTTCGCTATCCCTCTCCAAGGCGATTTATCACTTCACTGTTATCAGATGATAAATTTCACAAATTTATTATGGATGCAATAGAGGATTCAATTGCCTTTAATGACTCTGTATCTGAACCAATCTCTAGAGCGCTCTTGTGGGATTCTCTGAAGGCTTATATATGTGGCCAGATAATTTTATACTCTGCACATGTGATAAAACTGAGGAGGTCAAACATTCAGAAGCTCACTTCTGAGTTGGAATTGGTTGACCAGCAGCTCACAGACACCCCATGTGATAGTCATTCAAAGCGTCGCTTGGTCTTACAAACTGAGTTGGACCTCATCACAACAAATGAAGCAGAGCGTCTTTTGCTTCATTCTCATGCTTGGTACTACGAATATGGCGACAAGCCCAGAAGATTGCTAGCTCACCAGTTACGCCGTCAAGCAGCTTCACGTTTTATACCCCATATTAAAGATCGATCCAGGCTCCTGCAGGAGGACTTGCAAGCTATTAATTCGGTTTTTTCATGTTTTTATGAATCCCTATATAAATGTGAACTCCCACCAGAATTAACTGATATGCATAAGTTTCTGGATGAGCTTCAGTTTCCCCCTTTAAACTCAGAATTGATTGATCATCTGGAATCTGATCTGACTGTTCAGGAGTTAAATGCTGCTTTACAAAATATGCTGGTTCCCAGTTGAGTTTTTTAAAGCATTCCAAGCCAAACGTATTGCATTGCTTCATTCTGTCTTTGTTGAGTCACTATGATTCGGTTCACTTCCCCCCTCACTAAGAGAGGCTTCTATCAGTGTTCTCTTAAAGAAGGATAAGGATCCCTATGTGCAACCCCCATAGGCCAATATCTTTAATGAATGCGGACACAAAAATTCTTGCAAAAGCCCTGGCCCAGAGACTTGATCTACTTCTCCCAAAAATGATCTCCAAGGAGCAAACTCGCTTCATCAAGGGGCGTCAACTGTATTACAATGTTCACACCTTGCTAAATGTCGTTTATTCGAGGGAGACTACAGTTGCACCCGAGGTTGTCTTATCAATCGATGCTGAAAACGCGTTTGATCGGGTTGAATGGAGTTACCTGTTGCTGTTTTAACTAAATTTGGAATTGGGAAAAATTTTATATCAAGGATACGCCTTCTGTATACTCTGCCCTGAGCCAGTATTATCACTAATAACAACCGGTCCAGATACTTCTTTTTAAATAGAGGTTGTAGACAGGGCTGTCGCCCCTCTTGTTTGCACTTGCAATAGAGCCTTTGAGTATTTTTCTGAGAACCTCTCCCAGTGTTAATGGAATCATCAGCAAAACTAAGGCTATCATTATATGCAGATGATATGCTTTTATATGACACTGATCCAATAGGAATCTGCCCTACTATTGTTAAGTTCTTTCACAGAGTTGGCCGGTTCTCGGGGTATAAAATTAATGTCGCCAAGAGCGAATGTTATCCTGTTAGCCAATTAGCGCTGCAGCTCTCCCAATCTGATATTCCTTTTAAGCTGTGCCCTTTGGGTTTTCGGTATCTTGGGGTCAACATAACCAGATCTTATGGTTAAGTCTGGGCAGCTAACTTGTCTAAAATCGTTTTCTGGTCTAATTCAGTGGATTTACCTTGGTGTCAACTTGAAGCACATTCATGTCCCTCAGCCTCACTTTTGGCTTTACTGACAGGTCCAACCTCTGTAAGTCCCTCTGGCCAAACCAACAACCCCATAGATGTAGATACTTTGAGAATATGGTTTCAGTTTAGGAAACAGTTTAAGTTTACAGGTGCCACAGTCTCAACCCCACTTTTAAAAAACCCAGTGTTTACACCCGCTATAGTGACCCGACCTTCTCCTTGTGGCAGAGTAAGGCACTAACATGTTTCAAGGATTTTTATAGGGATTGTTTTGCTCTTTCACTGATTTAGCTTCTGAATTCGATCTCCCACCCTCCCATATGTTTAGATACTTCCAGATAAGGGCATGTGCAAAATCCCTATGTCCCAACTTCCCTCACCTGCCACCCGAGCAGGCGTGGGGTGGCCTTATACAACTTAACCCCTTAAAAAGGTCTTTAATTTCAAAGATGTATAACTCAATTCAGTCGTATGATGTCTTTCTAACTACGAACACTAAGAGAGCTTGGGAGCGTGAACTGGGGCTGCTTTTTGATGGGCATTGGTGGGAGGTAGCCCTGACAGCCATTCACAAAACTTCTGTGTGCCTGCCTGAGTTTTGATACAAAGTGGTATTCAGATGTCATTATTCAAAAACTAGGCTAGCACAGATCTCCCCAAATATGGTGGATATTTGCAACCGATGTGGAAATTCACCCTGCAATCTTGCACATATGTTTTTCACCTGCTCAGCCCTCACAAATTTCTGGAAAAATTACTTTCACACCATGTCAGTTGTATTTTCAAGAACTATTGATACTTCAGCCCATACTGGTATCTTTGGTCTTCCGGAGCAATACAATCAATACTCCGCAAGAGAGTTGGAAGTGATAGCTTTCACCTCTGTGATTGCGATGCGTCACCTTCTCCTTAACTGGAAATCAACAATGGCCCCATGCAGCACAATGTGGATAAATGAGGTTATATCTTTTTTGAAAGTGGAGAAAATTAGATATTCAAAAACTGGAAACTTGAACAAATTCTACTCTAAATGGCAACAATTTATGGAGTTTGTTGCTTCAACCTCCCTGTGCGCCTGGCTTTCTCTCTTTTTCCCCTTTTTTCTTATTAGTTTTTACTTATTTTATTTATTTATATTTTTATTGTGTGTGTGTAAGTATATATATGTGTGAATGTGTATTGGAGGTGTTCTGTGTGTGTTCTTTGTTGCTGAAAACATGTATCTTAGAGTTATTGGGGATGTCGGGGCCAGATGTGCCAAGTACCGGGGAAGCAGGTTTCCTGCTGGCCATGGGTCGGATTGGCTCAATGTTTACTTTATGTGCAGAAATGCTACCAGTATGCTCTGTCCCTGTAATACATAAATAAAATAAAATATATGTGGAAAAAAAATAAATATATATATATATATACAACGTAACTGAAATAAAGAACTGAAACAAAAAGCATTTGTTCTATAAATAAATTAAATATAATGTCAATTCTCATTTATTAAGAATGGTCTCCATCTCAAAAACATATTAAAAGACATTGACCTTTTAGACTGCATGTTGGAATCTAACCAGGGAGTCTTCCATTCACCATTAACATTATGGAGGAAGTGTGCTTTTCCTTTCTTCCTGAGAGGGACCCTTGCTGTTGTGCTGCCTGTGTGTGAATGCGTGCACATGTGTGAGTGTGCATTTTGAAGGCCATGAGAGACCCAAGGGAGTCTCTAGTTGCAGGCCTGCAGACTGGCTGGCACCCTCAAAGTAGCTTCTTCATCCTGGAAACAGCTGTTGTCTCTGTGACGACACATCGAGCCAATAAGGATTGGGGTGAGGAGGGGTCTGGAGTTACATACGTGTGTGTTTATGGGTTACATGGTGTGAGTGTGTGTTGGTGGTCGTAAGAAGTGTAAATATCGAAGTCAGGTTATTGAGGAAACATGCCAAGATATGTCTGAAAAGGAGCTCCAGTTCAGTTCCAGTGAGTTTGATGGACTTTGAAGCCCAGTTTGAGTTTTAATAACTGTGCAGCAGTGTTTGTGATAGTCTCACAAGCCAGTTGGCTCTGTGCAGCAAACCATTCCTTCAGTCCAACTGAGGTAGAGGAAAAGGCTCCCCATCAGTCCAACAACAAGGAAATAGAACTCTGGATCTGATTCCACAGTGGAAGTCTGCTATGAAAATTCCCCACTGGGATTAGAGTCAGGCCTTCCTACAGCAGCACAAAGGAAAATACCTGTTCTATGTGCTTTGACATCCAGCTGGTGTAATAATGCAATAAATAAATAAATCACAAATCATTCAATGTTTTTCTTCAGTTTCCCAGGTCACTTGAATTTTAGGATACATCAATTACAGATAACTCAATAAAAATGGTATAGGAACATATTGCGTTTAAAGATTTTAAAATGCTTAATTGTCTCTTTAAAGTGTGGTTTATTGAAGAAGAATGACATGCAGTAGTAAGAGGTCATGGCATTTGTTCCCATGGAAGTGACCTACACCTTGATTATGTTTTGCCCTGCGAACTTGTGACCTTTACAGAGTGCGGGTTTAATCAGAGCACAGTCATGGGATTAGCTAAAACACACCTTCTCAAAGCAGAAATGAGTCAAAGAGATAGGTGCTTAATGATGGCACATATATTGTTTTGTTCCTTTATGGTTTAAGGGATACTCTGCATGTTCACCACATTGTAAATGTACATAAATAACATGTAAACCCATAAATTGACCTGTTTGGTGGAGTTGTTGTAGAGATAGCAGAAGAATCTTGCTGCAGGTGAAGATTTAATAATAATGTGAAAGAGAATTAGAAAAATAAAAGTCCTAAGAAATCTCAAGGCAGGCACGACATAAAGCTGGAATCAGGAATGGAACAATGTGGCCACAGGAGAATAAATGGATCAGCATAGAACACAGAGAAATCTGGCAAGGAGTGACAGAAAAAGGCTTAAAAATACTGGGAGGGGATTGGTGGCACCAGAACAGCAGCTCATAGACCACATGTGTCAAACTCAAGGCCCGGGGGCCAAATCCGGCCCGCCGTAGCTTTTTATGTGGCCCTCCACAGACTAGACTAAACACTAAGTGTGATTAAATATTATATTATCGATCATATCAATGCAGTTTTTATCTGTTTACTGCCAATTTATATCAATCAATCCCTCCAGTTTCTTGAGAATTTAGTTGATGTATGATTATAGTCCATGATTTATACAGCCAGTAAATAAAAAGTCACATTTATTATTAGTTCCTGAAGGGACTGAAAAGATCTTCAATAATATTATGTAATTTTAAGAATTCATTGACATATTAACAGTTTGTGAACAGGTTTTATCAACACATTCTGGCACAACCGGCCCTTTAAGAGCCTTCATGATCTTGATTTGGCCCAAAACGAAAATGAGTTTGGCACACCTGTCATAGACCATGGACCTCTGGGAACTTGACCATAGTCACAAACTTTGAAAAAATGCAATAATCCAGGAAGTAAGAACTGATACATGTAAAAAAAAAAAAAGTCTCACTAAAAGGCAGAAAAACTCAAAACACAAGAACCAGAACTCAGACAAAACCAAACTCAAAATAATGGTTTCCATTTCTGTCCCAGTGACAAAAACCTTCTTAGAACAACTTTATCTTTATCTAAGTGAATATGGAGTCTCATCCACTTCTGCCTTCTGAAACACTAAATTCTTAGGAGAGAAAGAAAAATGGAGCCCACCGTAAAGTGGTTGGCTGTGATGCTTAAAAGTGAATAGTTTAACACTTTAGTACAGGCATGAACTCTTTGACTTAGGCTTACAAAATAGCTGCACTGTTTTTATTGGTTAAATTCTGTATTTATAATCAGTAGACCTCAGTAAATATTGCACTTTACCGTTCCAAATCACATTCACATTTCCCCACAAATGTTTCTGATGAAGTGGTTTTAATTTGGAAAAAGTTCATCGATCTCCTGAAAAACGGTAGCAACTTTTTTGGAAAGTAAGAAACAATATCATTGCTGTGTTGGTTTTTACACAGAATTATTAAAGCTGTCTAACACCACAATTTCCCAAAATATTTCACAGACAGTTGATTTCTGTCATTAAGTTAAAATTACAAGGAATAACAAGGATTGCTTTTGATTCAGACCTTCTCTGAAAAGAAAACTCAGCAAAATCTTTCGAGATGGAGTGCTTTGAAACCCCAAGTCTATTTCTGGGTCAGAAAGTCATGTTTCAGTATTAAGGTGGCTCATGTCAGGGCCATATATGTCGTTGCAGGGATTAGGATACAACAGTTGAGCAAACATCAGTCAAAGTATCACTTTCAGCCTGGATGTTGGCCTCACCTGAGGGTAAATAGGAGCAGCAACCTGTTCAGGTTGTTACAGCCCAAGGAGCCAGACCATAACAAGGTGCTCAGGTATCCACCTAACTCACAAATGGTTCTAGAATTCTTATTTTATTCAAGGAGGCAAGGTGTAAGCAGACCGTAATCTTATGATCTGTTTGGTGTGGGTGACGGTCTCACACAATAGGTCAGCAAGTGGCAGACACAGTTTTAGAAAACTTTATTAGAAAAATAATAAAATAAGTAAGTAGGTGTGATCGGGAAATTCTTCAGGCACAGCGGGGAAACCAGGAGGTCTGGGCAGCAGAGGGAGACAGGCAAGTTATGGAATTTGAAGAAGAAAATCGACTCTGGACTCTTCTTACAGTTCTCAATGCAGGTTTTTCCAAGGCGGTGTCCATCGTCTTCCTGTGCAACTCTGCTCACAAAGAATTCTTTCTTCCAGCACAGTCTGGGCTTCTGACCCTTCACTCGCATCGTCTCTAGTAAATTTTTTACCGGGACAATTGTGAACAGAAGGAGAAGTTGTGAATGATATCAGTTTTCTCCACTGTTTTAGAACTTTCGTTGGCTGTAGTTTTACCAATGAGAACAGAGGAAGTGAACAGTGTTGGTCAAGCTTCCAAATGTTGAATTAACCTTAACAACTGCCTCAGTCAAATCAGCTCTTCTCTCTTCACAGTAGAGAATGGTTGTTTACAGTGCAGGCAATTTCTGATAAGCTTTTTAGTATCAAACTTTCACGTTGCATAGGTCATGGACAAGCATTAGTGATTGATTCAAATTTAAAACATCAAGAGTTCACACCTCCAGGAAGCAATCATTCCTTAACAACCAAAAGTCCAAACCCTCTAGTGTGCAACTGGGCAGGTTTGATTTGTGAAACGTTAGAGGCAGCATGGAGCCAAAGGCTCAAGGAAACATGGAGATACAGAGCTGGGGTCGTTTTCATCTGGAATTTGGGAGACAGTTTTCTGGATGTGGGTTTTAATGTGATTTTATGAGCTGAGAGTCAGACCTTTTGACCAGGTGTATACTGGAGTGATGGGGTTCTTTTCTGATTGGCGAAGTGGTGGGCAGCAAAGCAGTTACGCTAGAGGGATGCAATGTGACCAGATGTGCTTGCAGCGGCGGCTGTGATGATGGACCGAGGTAATGGAGAAGTCGTTTTTATCTGTGGGGAAAAGTGGAGGTTGTGCACCACAATGTACATAAAGGACCAGTGGCTGCTGCCTGTGCACCTGTCTACTTCTCACATTGCATTTGATTAAACATTATAGACTGGCATATCTTTATCAAACTAGATCTATTGCCCTGACAAAGTGCAGCTTATGTTTACAGTGTTAGAGGTATGGGTCATAAATGATATAGTTAGAACAATTCAGCATTTTAACCAACTGGTTAGTAACCATCTGACAGCTTATCAACATTTATTTGATAATATAGAAATCTGCAGTCCTCTGTCCACGTGGTACATGAAGAGTGGACAATGAGGTTATAATATTGCTGCAAGGTTTTTCTGCCTGTCTTGAAAATCTAAATGTCTTTCCCATCCCCTTTGACACTGTACACTTTCAAAGGAAGATTCACAAGTTTACATGGGACTTCTAGCCAGACCAGGGATGGGCAACTCCAGGCCTCGAGGGCCGGTCTCCTGCAACTTTTAGATGTGTTTCTACTTCAACACCCCTGAGTCAAATAATGGGGTCATTGGCAGAACTCTGGAGAACTTGACTGCACTTAGGAGGTGATTCAGCTATTTGAATCAGCTGTGTTGGACCATGGAGACATCTAAAAGTTGCAGGAGACCGGCTCTCGAGGCCTGGAGTTGCCTACCCCTGAGCTAGACAGTGAACAGTACACCACCCATTAATTCTCAGTTTCATACTGAAAACAAACAAGGAAAAACTGTGTTGGCTTACAAGAAAAATGAAATTGAATTGGCCTGGCACAGTGCAGCCATTTTTTTTAAATCTGGCTCATCAACCAAATCTCAGTTAGTCTCAGAAGTAGAACAATTGCAAAATTGTTTCTGATGTTTCAAAAGGAAAGGGTATTCATCCTGCATACTCAACTGTTTTTTTCTGAAAGATTACTTCAAAAGCTAAATCACCAACCTAACCACTCACGAAAATCCCCACACATCAGCACATGCCCGCCTGCCAAACTCTGCCTCGAGCCAAACAGAGGTCCTTAAGGAACAGAGGGCCAGAGCAGGATAGATATACAAGTTCTAGAGCTCTCACAGAGATGAAACATGAACTTGTGTTTTCCAAAACAAAATTATGGAGGCGAAAAAAAAAGCAGGGACGGTTGCTTGAGTGTGCCGAGGGTAACTGAGGAAGTTGAAGCAGTTAGCTGTCATCTCCATTCGGCTTCTGTCACTGTCTTCATTTCTCATAAACCTCAACATGACCAGTTCCCTGAATACAAGCAGACAAACACGACAAGAAGGATGTGCTAATCATAATCATGTTTTATTAATGATCTTCTCTTCTTGTCACATAAGTATCAGAATATTTGCTTATTATCCGTAACTCAAAGATTTCAGATTTACTGATGTAATTTTTTTTGTTCTTTTAAAGGGCCACTGCAATGTAAAATCAACCTTTTTTAGGATTGATTTTATCCTAAAAAAAGGGATAAGATTAACTCAATTATGTTATGAGCTCATAACATGAGCTGTTACTCATTCTAACATGAGTAACATCATGTTAGAATGTTACTCAATCATCAAAACCAAACCTTCAGTGTTGTTTGGATTCTTTTATGCATGTTTGAGGTTCAGTTCTGAGGTTTTGCGAAGTCAAATTTCTTTTGATTTATGTTTGATTGAGGAAATATAGCACAACTTGATAGTGGTGTGAAATGGCTAAATGTGCATGGAAAATACATACTTCCTTTTTAAGAGTCAGTGTCTTCTTCAGAAGTTTTCCTTTTGGTTTTGCTCAGTGGTTCTTGCTGTAGCGCCACCACAAGTGAGGGTGTGAAGAGGCTTTTCAAAGGGTGATTCATTTGATACTTTTGGATTTTGGTCAGACGTGAATGCCCATAGAAAACAATTGTTGTTGAAATAATGCAAAACTTTATTTAAACATGATAGAGCACAAAAATTTCTCACTTTTTTTTTTATCATGTTCATTATTTGTGATTGATAAAACAGTATAAAAATGGTTAATTGATTTATATAAAAACATGCAATGCAATGGAACATCAGGCTACAAAGAGCAGAAGCTGGAGTGAGAGCTCTTCCTTTTCCTGGTGACGGATTGTTGGCAAACTGCAAGCAGTGATCCAGTTGTGAACTTGATGAATTTTATATTTATTAAGTAGTAGTGGCGTCAAACAGCCTCTCAGCCAAGAAAGGGTGAAGGGCCTTCTAACTGCATAAGCACAGAAACAAGAGTTTCTGTCCATGACAGTGTGTGAGCTGGAGAGCAGTGTGGGGTCATAATGATGAAAGAGAAGAAGAAGCTGGAAGAACCAGACTGTTTCACTGACCCAAAACAAATCTGTGCTGTAGACATTTCAGAGCTTTCTGGACTTTTTTGTGTTGTACTTTACATTAGCAAACATAGACAACATGTCAAATGATAGTTATTTGATGTTCTCCTTAATAGTTCGGTAATATGAATGTAGGAACGTGTCATAATTTATAAAATTGTACTAGACATAATGTTTAAAATTAAATTGGAATATCAAATGAAGGAAAAAAAACCTAAACGTGATGTTTTGTATTTTACATTTATACAATGTTTTAATCAAAATTCAGTCTTTATGGTAATTATTCACAATGGTTGTCCATTGAAATAAATAGTAGAGGGACTAGATTTCAAAATAACTGAATTAAAAAAATGTAATTGAATTAATTACAGGTCCTGTAATTTATCGCAATTGATTGCATTTTTATCAAAACCAGATATTGACAAATAAGCAACATTTTAATGTCAGAAACTTTTATTTTGTTGAAATAGAAATATATAGCGATATGAACTTTTTAATGTAGGAAACGTTTATGTATTTACAGTTAATCCATTAATATGATTTGTTCTTTAAATGCCCATTTCTATTATTTTGGCTAATGCTGTTACATATGAAAAAAAATGATTCTCCAAACTCAACATCCTAAACAAATAATCAAACCAATATATTCTACTAAAAGCACAATAAGAAGCTGAATCAATCATGAAATGTTCTGTACCATGCCAGCCTCAGGAGATAATTGAGGAATGAATGTTCTGGCAGGTCTGCAGTGTTCCTGCAGTGTTCCTCTCCTGAGCCATTCTGTCTGATATCATAGTGCGCCATGAAGGACACGTTTGTTTTAATTGCCCAGGGCCATTGTTTTGTCTCAGTCCAGCTGTTTTACTGCACCATACCTTTTACTTCAGTTGAGTAAGAACATTTTCAACTCTGCGATTTCGGTACACTCCACCCAAATCAAGTTACTACACTAAATGACAAACATTTTTAAAGTGAAAAAGAACCTGACATGTTCACACAAACCTTGTGAGACATCTATTTGGCAAACAAGCCTTAGTGTTCAGATGTTACTTCTTGTTTGATGAGCAGTGTTGTATAGTAAAGAAGTAAAAATACTTCACTACTTTACTTAAGTATATTTTGGAGTACTTCATTCTTTCCTCGATAAAATTTTTTGATAACTTTCACTTTTACTTCACTACATTTCCGAACTTAATTGCATACTTTTACTCCGATACATTTTCAATGTGTGGTTTAGTTACTCGTTACAAAAAAGCAAGAGAGAAACGCAAATGTTTTGATCCACCTACTGATTGACTGCAACAAAGCCTGCTTACCTGGGCTTGTTCATCACCACCAATAGGATGCACAGGTTTCACCTCCCCACTACGTCAGAAAGTCCAGCAAACAGTCTGATTGGTTAGTGCTCCGTTTGTGCAGGTTTGTGCTGTTAAAATTTTCGTTTGAGCAGCTTTGGTTTCCGAGATATTAAAATAATTTTTTAGGCCATCCAGAGTTCACCATCCCCGCATTTTGCTCCAAAACAAACCAAAGTGGGCTGGTTCGTTAGTGCTCCGTTTGTGCAGGTCTGTGCCGTTAAAACAAACGCAGCAAAGTTGTTTTCAATTTGGATTTTGGCTCTTCCGATATCCGGTGTGAGCGGCGTCTAGCTCGAGGTTGATCCGATTCATAAACGCTAATCTCGGCCAGCCGTTCTCCAGGTCTCCCCTTCCTCAAGGTGTCGGAGTTTCACTCAGGGAGAGTCAACAAATTTTACATCCAAACTCCTGAGAAACTCATGGAAATAGATTTCTTGCCTTGTGACCAACTGACACAAAATTCATGCTGTTACACGAGACACACTGTTCTCTAGTGAATTTTTAGTCATACTCAATATTTTCAGTAATTGTAATCTTAAAAAGTATATATTTTGGATGGCCTAAAAAAATCATTTTTAATATCTCGGAAACCAAAGCTGCACAAACGGAGCTCTAACAAATCAGACTATTTGCTGGATTTTTTGAGTAGGTGGGGTTTCAGCATCATGGAGGTCTGTTTTGCTTCTCCCATTAAACACCAAGTTAACAAAAAAGCTCTGCCTCTTCAGATGCCAATAAGCTGCATTTCCCTCCCAATTCTTTTTTTATTTTGCATAATGACCAGTTGTGGCGCCTATAGTTTGTGAAGTAGAGTAATCCTAACGGATTTAATTCTTCATGTTGGCCGCATTTTCTGTACTGACTATTTATTTTTCTCATTTTCAGCACTGACCTTACTGAAAGGGGAAACTTAAGGCTTACAAAAACTTTATTTTCTGTCCTGGAGGGTTTACTAAGAAGCTGGTTCAGTTGTAAAGCAGGTTAAGTTAACCTAAAGCAGGTTAAGTTAACCTAAAGCAGGTTAAGTTAACCTAGTGGTTTAGGTAAAGCTCCTAATTTTCTTAACTAAATGATGCTGCAGGTTTATCTATTAGCAGGTTTCATTTTGCCTGCACTTGGTTGTGTTCATTATTTTAAGTGTATTTTACAAGTTTACCAAAATATAAAAAATGTCTTTCAAACTGCATTTACCTTGTTTTACTTTTTACTTTTTATTACATTACTTGAGTTCATACATTTTTACAGTAATTTCCATACTTAAGTACAAGAGGTTTCAGATACTTTAAGACTTTAACTCAAGTAACATTTCAGTCAGTGACTTGGACTTTTACCAAAGTCATATTTTGGAGCGGTACCGATACTTTTACTTGACTCCGAGATTTCACTACTTTATACAACACTGTTGATGAGTCTGAGCTGTTAGATACTTTGAAAGTACTTCGCACTGTTCATGTATTTGTTACCTGCTGCAGATACTGGTTTCAAAAGTTGTTTGTTGTGGAAAACTGGAATTTTTGGAAGGTGTTTCTTCTGCCTGAATTTGTTATTTTGAATTGAGGTAATTTATTTTTGCTCATTTTTCATTATTCAAAGTATCACAGCAAATATAATTGTGTATTTTGTTTATGTGAATACTTCATTGTCACAAATCAGGTTTCAGAATACTACTTAAGTACTCAGGAGCCTTTTTATAGTATATTGTTTTAAATCTTAATTGAATTATGTTTTGATGACTACTTTTTACTTTGAGTTTAGTCAAAGCGGTGCCACACTTCAGTAAAAGTTTTAGGTAGCCTAACAAAATGTCAAGACATCAATAGATTGTAGAACTATTTATTAACTATGAATTAATTGACTATTTATTTCAGATTACTGAGATAAAATAAAAGATACAGAAAATCAATGGAAAAAGTGTCAATAACACTACAAAGCAGCACTTGGTCTGCTTTGTAGGATATGTAGGTTAGTAAAGACCAGGTAAGTTAGTAAAGATCAGATACATTCAAAGTTTATTTAACTTACCTGCTCAGTACAGAAACTTTCCACATGAGGAAAAGCTGCCAGGTGCAGAATAACGGAGGAGAAATTACAAAAAGAAAGTTAGGCTTTTGTAAAACACATCAGTGCCATTGCTGCATCCAGAGTGTTTAAAGTAAAGTGAATGTTTGTGCATTAGATTTTATATGTTTGCAGTTAGTCATGTGATATTTAGTTCTACAATCTTAGATCAATATTGTTGAAATAACAGGTTAATTCTCATAAGGTAAGTGAAGTATCCTTTGGCGTAATTTCCTGGTAAAAAATCTATTTTTTTACTTTTGCAACAAATTTTCACAGCTGGATTAATCCAGCATGATAAATAACATATGAATATTATGAAATGATGTTGACTTTTATGATCTGAATTTCAATAGAATACCATTGCGTAATTTAGTGAAAACGTGTGTAGAAGTGTCAATTCTGAGCTTGTAAAATAGACACATGAAGCTTGGCACCATTTGAACAAATAAAGAATGTAACAAAGTGTGTGGACCACCAGCACAGAGGAGGCAGGACCCCCTTGTTAGCCAGCCAGAGAGGAGCGTCCAGCCTTTTATCTGCTTCAGTCTTAGAACTGTCAGCTGCTCCCTCATGTTGTGATCTTTGGGAGTTAACTTTACAACACTATGTGCAATGGGTGGGCACCAATCAGCCGTTATTGTTTAGTTTGCAGGTAATATTAGATAGAGGAAAATTGTTTTGTGTAAAATATAAATAAACCAGAACCCTCATGAAATCTTACCTCTCTAATTTATTCTTTCAAACTTTGTGTTTTTTGCTCAGACCTGATGAGGTTTATTCCACCACTCACCTCAAGACCCATGCTGTCTTATTACCATCTTGACTTTTGGTTTTTAACTGTTAAACTTAAACATTTTACACAGTGTGCAGTATGTCCAGAAATGTTGCTTTAGTACGCATAACATTTTTTCATAATATTACTCTAATAAAAAGTGCGATATTGTAAGCTTGTTCCTACAAGTACATTTTTTCCAAAGTTATTCACTGAGGAACTGAGGAATTCTAATTATTACCAACCTCTCTCTGTAATTTAAATATTTTAAATTTTACTTAAATTTGAATTGAAGTATTTGATGTATGGGTGCTGTGTTGGAGATGGGAACTACAATTTCCCTGGGTGAAAATCCCAAAGTTTCTTTCAATCCAGCTATATATCTATAATTGAGTTCTATCACTTATAAGTTTACATTTTCTTCACAAATCTTTTTTTTTTTTTTTAACTCTATTTTTTTATTTTGTTGCGCTCGTCTGTATTGGTGTAATGTGTTTTGTTTTTTAACTATACTTTCTCACACTTGACTGCATATTACATAAATAAAGTTTCCCATTTTGCCCCCTCGAGTTCTGGCCTGTTCCTCCCTCCAAGGTGGAGCAGTGATGAAATGTTGGTGGAGAGAGGAAACTTTAATCCCACAATATTGTTTATTATATTTCAGGTGCTGAGATGTAAGCAACATGCAGATTGTGGATTGAAAAAGCTATTCAAAATATGCTAATTGTTCATGTTTCACTTTTTCAAAACACCAAGATAATTTTCTTAAATTTACAGAAATGTGTAGGTCCTCAGAGATAACTACTGGTTTCACTCTGTCACTCAGTGGGAAGATGATGTTTGGATGTTTAACGCGTGAAGAGCAGCAGCAGGACAGAGACTGAGTGTGTTGATTCAGACAGTGAAGGTCTGCAGGGTAAAGGGTGACAGACCACACAGAGAGCTGGGGGACTTTATGACCACACACACACACACGCATGGAAGCACACACACACAACAGGAGAGAGAGATGGACACACGTAGACAATGACATAGAAAAGATCACAAACATGAAATGTAATCTGAGTGTCGTCAGTGTGTAAAGGGTCCCTGTGATCTGTTTAATGGTCATCACAACATTAATTGTTGAATGACATACTCAGCAGAGTGTTTAACACCGTCATATACACATGCATGCAGATGCCGTTCATATTAATAAAAAGTGAGTCATTTCTTACCACTGCTGCTGCCTGCTTGCTAAGGAAGAAGCTATATTTGATTACATTGTATTGTATTGTACTGTAACATATGTACATGAATTTGAATCTGTAAAATCTGATATTATAATGGTAGGAGATGTTGATTTCTGACATAATAGCTCCTAAGAAAGTTGTGACTTTCTAAACTGTGTATTAAATATTAACACAAATGTTCTGATCTTCTCATTCTGCTCTTCCATGTTAATTACATGAAATAAAGGAGATTTTGTTAGAAACTTGAACAGGAACAAGTTGGATAAAAGCTCTCAAGAGTTCATAAAAACCTTCCCAGGGTAGGAAACCTTTAGTTTTCAGTTCTGCTCTGTCCACTAATGTTTAGAGTTGGGCTCTACTAGATGAATATTAAGTTTTACTAGTAAACATTTCTAACTAGCGCAACATAAATTTACAACACTGTTTAGATAACCCAGGTCTAGGATAACACTTATCTCTTTCTGTGACACTGCTACATTGGAGTGGACAAACGCACAGGCAGAGGAAGGCTGCCCAGGGGCAACGGATCCAAAAATACATGTTACTGTTTGTGCATCCAGTGTCTAATCACAGGTTGATCCTGGTTTTATTCAGAATTCTGCAAACGGAACCTTGGAATTACAGGTTCCCCAAAATTGCTGCTGGCAACCCAAAACTGGTTGCTAGCCCCTCTGAGGGAGAAGATGAAACAGCCTATTGAACTCCAGAGCTGAGAGTCACAGCTTCACCGAGTATGTGACAGTCATACTCGGCCATACTTGTGACTTTCTAAACTGTGTATTAAATATTAACACAAATGTTCTGATCTTCTCATTCTGCTCTTCCATGTTAATTACATGAAATAAAGGAGTGCAGCAGACAGGAGCGAAGAGGATGCCTCAGCTGTACCTGCTAGTACAGGTTCAAGCTGACTTGTACTAGCAATGCATAGCTACTGCTAATCATTCTAATTATTTTGAGAAACTGAGCTGAGAAACAACGCTTGACCATTGCTGGACACTCATGCCAGCCTGATGTGGAGCTACAAACGAGTCTTCTTGCTCTACAACACACTCCGAGCTGTTAGCTAAGCAGCTAGCTGTCCCCTGGCTTCTGGCAAAGATGCAGCCAGGTGAACAATTCAGCCCACCTTGTTCACCGGGGCAGAAATAATATCTTAGGAAGACCAAGGTAAGTGTTTTTACTCTGTATTTTTGTTGTGTTTTTCCATTAAAAACTTAAAAGTGTTCTAGAAAAAAAATGACCTGAGAGCTTGGAGCATCTAGAGCTAATAAAAATTTGGATTGTTCAAACTTCTTTCCAATGAGTGTTCTCGATGTAAGGTGAGTTTCTCTTTAATGGTTAATTTTGTACCCTCATTTGGCCACTCAGTCACATAAGATGGTTCTAAAAATGTTCTGAGATGTCCCACTTTCTTAAATCTAATGGCAGCTAAGCTAAATGTGGCTGACGGCTACTATAGCATGAGCAGCATTAGCTCATAGACAATCAATATTGTTATTCATGGTTCTTTGAACTTAAGAGATTGTTTATTAAGAAAAACATTAGAGTCTTTGTCTTGACTGGGGCTGCTTTTGAGCTATTCTAAATTATTATTATCTAAATTATTAGATAATTGCTAAGCAATAACTAAGAAAGAACTACTTTGCTTTTTTCCTTTATCATCAAGTTGTGCCCCAACTTAGTAATTTGGATCTAAATAACTAACAACAAAGATATAGAAGCAGGTTATTTCATTGAAAGTAAGTATGTCAGATTGTACATTTAACCCCCCAATCTGACAAGACTTGACCCCACAATGGTTCCAGAAAACTGGAAAGATTAATGTTGCCACAGAGATAGAACGTGATGATGTTGTTTCCAGGTGGTTGATGAATCGGTGGTGTTGGTTTGTCACAGCGTGGCCTTTGACCGTTCTCTGCCCCAACTTTATTAGTCAGCTAAATCCCAGATTAGCACAACAAAATTCTCTGACACCTGTTAAGTGTCTCGTGTTCTGGTGTTGTGTATCACAAGTCATGTCAGATTTTTTTCTGTTACTCATAAAGGATGAGTCAACAAGACAAAATATGGAGAAAATCTGACTGAGCTCCAAACTTTTTCAAACTTTGCCAACTTGACTATTGGATTTCAAATAGATTTGGCAATGTTTTACACCTATAAGAAATGCTACATAAGCTCAAAGGCAACACAGATGGTAGCAGTATATATTGCTAAGAATGTGATGCTAGATTTCTCCAAAAACTTAAAGTTAGAAATGAGAGCAGCAGAACTCTGAAGGCATCCTCCTAAAAAAGACATTTGATGGCGAGAGTTCCTAGAAATCTGTCTATTATTTTTCATACAGTACAAGGGGAATGTTGTACTGAAGTTGTGGGATTTAATACCTCCAAGAGTTTAATAAACTTTAAATTCATCCATCCATCCATTTTCCGACCACCCTTCTCCCTAACTGGGTCGGGAGTTGCTGGTTCCTCTCCAGCTGCGTTCCGGGGGAGAGGAACGCCAGTCTGTCTCAGTAAACTTTAAATTTTAGCTCTTAAAATAAGTGAAAGAGGTAAAAGAAAGGACTAGAAACTATTTCATGGAATGCTTAACAGCCTGAGTGTGTTACATTGATGTGACTCTAGAGTGTTATTAAGGCAAATGTTTATTTCAATGCAACTGATAAAGCTTGTGGATAATGTCTTGTTCACACCAAATGTTTTTGAGCAGAATTTATTGTGATGTTTAATAAAATTCATTATCAGATCAGAAATGTTGTTCATGCAGTTTGAAACAAGAATATAGATTATTCTAAATGTTAAATTGGTTATTATAAGGTAAAATAGTTATTTTATCTTGATATTGCGAGTGAAAATAACAGAGAATTTGGCTTTATGTAGACGAGAACAGTTTTTTCTTGCATGTTGGGAAATAATTATTTGGTTTAAATTGCAGCATTCAGTTAAAACTCACAATTCAAGATTAAAAAATTTAAAATAAATAAATAAAAAAACATTTTTTATACACTTGTTCCTTCTGGCAAAATCACCTACATGAACTTTGAGTTCTGAGTGAGAAACCAGTACAATTTTCATGGTGACTTTTAATTGAATTTTCAGGGCAGCAGGTGGGCTGCTCTGAAAATATATAAAATATATATAAAATATATATAAAATATATATAAAATATACATAAAATATATATATTTTATATTTAATATATGACTATACTATAAAAAGGTTATGACTTAAAGTTTGGAAGTTAATACAAGAGCATTCATTTTTATTCAGAAATCCAGGAGGTGAAAGTGTGATTAATTTATTCAGAAAATATAATATAAGATATGCCAATTGTAAGTGTAGACAAAATTAGGTGCAGCAGAGAAAATGAAACATCATACAATATTTAAAATCAATCTATATACAAGTATATTTAATACTTCCATAAATTATGTTTAGCAGAGCAGAATACAGCTCTCAAACATTAAGAGACAACTTACTTTTTATTGGCATATGTTTGTGTAAAATGAGCATTGTTCTTTTACTCTATAGCAATGTCTCTGAGCTTCCAAGTAAAAATTTTGTATTTATTTTCAGAAAATGAGAAATGGTTGAAATAACCAGATGCAGTGCTTCCAGACTTCAAATAATGCAAAGAAAACCAGTTCATATTCATTCAGAAACAACAAAACTAATGTTTGCTTCAGGAAGAGTTCACAAATCAATATTTGAAGGAATAACCAGGAGGGTTTCAATGGGGTTCAGTGCAGTGGACTCTTCATTTCTTAAGATAATTTTTTCCCAGATATATTGTACCTTATTTTTTTCCAGAGTTATAACTTTGTTGTTTCTGTCGTGTTTGTAAGGTTAACTCCACACATCCTTAGAAAAACGAAATTATGGATGAAATTGTAGTAACAGCTGAGGGCTGGGTTGCAGGAGAACGACCTCCAAGAGAGCGCAGAGTTCATCTGCCTAAAAATATGCCCTGGTGTTTTTTTTGTTAGTTTTGTTTTCATGTAGTGTTTACATTCTTCATGGACGTTTCCAATATGAACACAAGCTTCTCTGAGTCGGGACCGTTGGTTGAGAAATAATTCATTGAGTTAATTTTATTGTATTTGTACTCATATGACTGTTTCCAAAAATATGATCACATTCTACTTTTACTACTAGTTAATACTAGTAATCTATTAATAATAACAATGATTACATTCTAAGACACCCTTTTTTTTAATCAACAGTGTTTCCTTTTCACAAGATTTACAATTTAGTTTATTGAGGAACTTATTTCCCACCAAGCAGACATTAAAATAATTATTTTTATATTAGCTTAAATTTACAGTAAAAGAAATATTGGTACAAATATTTATCCTGTGATTTTTCAAACCATTTTACAATCACAATGGATTTTATTAAGAATTTATGTAAGAAACTAACCCAATACTAATTTGATTTACATTCAACTTTACAATCGAATTACAATAAGAATAATTTTAACAATCCTCTCGCTTAATTGGATTTGGTTCATTTCTTGCTCTAATAAGCTGCACGTTGTTGGTGAAATACGTGACGGATTGTCTTGTAAAATAATGCAACATTAATGAAAACACAAGATCAATCAGAAGAAAAAAGAAAAAAAAAATCATGCAGAGCTGTTTCCTGTATGAACATTTGCGCTGTTTCTGTCTCCATGTTGTTCGGGCTGCGGATTTCTGGCTCCTTTTGCACTTTTTTTTTATTATTTTTTTTTTATCTCCTCTTGGGTTAATTGTAGGACTGCGCTAATTACCGTGAAGCTGTAAACCCCTCCTGCTGGCAGCAGATTGGTCAGGTCCGGGCGGACCCCTGTGCCCTGACCCTGCCCGCTGCGGCGCGGCCATGTATAAGACTCAGGGGCCCCAGGCCAACAGCTGCTATATCAGGAATCAAACATCGCTTCTTCTTCTCCTTTCTTCTTCGCTGTTGCCTGAACATTTGACATCGACTGAAAACGAGCTGTTGGTTTCAGCTCTGCTCTGGGTTGGACTCACTCATGGAGCTGTCGGATATTTCCTTCTCTCTTCCCTCTGCTGAAGACTTCTATGATGACCCCTGCTTTAACACCACTGACATGCACTTCTTCGAGGACCTGGATCCGCGGCTGGTGCATGTTGTCCCGCTGAAACCCGAGGACTCCTGCTCCCCCTCCTCTTCTTCCTTGTCTTCATCATCGTCCTCACCGTGCTCCCACCTGCACCACCAGCTCCAGCACCCGGAGGCAGAGGACGACGAGCACGTCCGCGCCCCCAGCGGGCACCACCAGGCGGGCCGGTGCCTCTTGTGGGCCTGCAAGGCTTGCAAGCGGAAGACCACCAACGCGGACAGGCGGAAGGCGGCAACGATGCGTGAACGCCGGAGGCTCAGCAAAGTGAATGACGCCTTCGAGACACTGAAGCGCTGCACGACGGCCAACCCCAACCAGAGACTTCCCAAGGTGGAGATTCTGAGGAACGCCATCAGTTACATCGAGTCTCTGCAGGCGCTGCTGCGCGGCGGCCAGGAGGAGGGCTTCTACCCAGTGCTGGAGCATTACAGCGGGGACTCGGACGCGTCCAGTCCCCGCTCCAACTGCTCCGATGGGATGGTGAGTCCCGGAACGCGCGGCACGCTTTTACGCACAGACGTTCTTTAGCATTCTTACCTGCTGACCTGATTCCGTATCAGGCTATAGTCGTAACTTTCCTTCCTATAAGACTATTTTCATTTCAACGAACACTGTAGGAAGATCAGTGCTTGATTGGTGGCACACGTTAATTTTAGTTTTTTACTGAAAATGCCAAACTGGCATTTGACATTTTAAATGCCTTCACCTGCTTTCACCTGCTTTCACCTGCTTTCACCCGCATTCACCTGCTTTCACCTGCTTTCACCTGCATTCACCTGCATTCACCTGCTTTCACCTGCTTTCACCTGCATTCACCTGCTTTCACCTGCATTCACCTGCTTTCACCCGCATTTCACCTGCATTCACCCGCATTCACCAGCTTTCACCTGCATTCACCTGCATTCACCTGCTTTCATGTCCATTTGATTATTTTTTTTAATCCACTACTCTGATTTATGAAGCAGACACCACAACACACACACCTGGTATGCTAAAATAATAATAATAATAATAATATAACAATACTGATAATAATGATTATTTATGCATAACAGGTATAAAGTAATCAAATACTCATCTTTTCCATGTGTATACCAGCTGTTAAAGTCATTTACAATAAAGTGTACGTTTTTATTATCATTCTTTAAAAATCAGAAACGTTTTGTACTGCAGCTTGGCATTATTGCTAACTTGAGAACATTTCTTTGATTGGTGTATTCTGAATTACAAATGCTATTTGGTTTTTCCCATTCTTTTCAAATGTGCATTTTAATCTAAAGGTTTATGGAAATACACTCCGTTGTTAAGTGTTAAAATGTATCAACAGCAAATATACATAAAAACAAGACGTGATTTGTTAACATATCAGCCCAGGCACAATAATGTGTGATTTATTGTGAAACAGGTCCGGTCAATGAACTGGATTGTAGTTTTCTTTTATTTCACTTGAAGAAAGTCAAACATTGACGTTTATGTTAAAAATGGTCTCTGGAAAAATACTTCCGGAGACCATTTTCACTTTTCCTGTGAAAATGCTGTCTGACGTCAGTAAGATGCCTTTCTTGTCCTTCCAGATGGATTTTAATGGACCGAGCAGAACAAGAAGCTTTGATAGCAGCTCTTTCTTCTCTGAGACGCCAAACGGTGAGCACGTTTCTCAGAGCCTTTCGATCAATCAAATGAGTGTTATGGAATATTATATTTAACTGGTTATGAATTTGAACCAGTTCCTGTCACATAATTTATCACTAAGTTAAATCGTTGGAAAATTGAGAGTGAGAATGTCTTGCATCAGTCAGAAATTTAAGAGTCCAATTTCTTAATAGAAAAAAAATCAAGTAACTTTATTTGTATAGCACAAGGCGGGAAGCAATAAATCGATCTGCAGTAAATGTCAATGAAAATCTCAATAAATATATTTGTATCAGCTGCATGTTTGTTGTACTGTCTGTGCAGCTGGTCCGAAGAGGGGTCGCAGCTCGGTGGTGTCCAGTCTGGACTGCCTGTCCAGCATTGTGGAGCGGATCTCCACGGACGGCAGTGGCCTGCAGCCTGGGCCTGAAGCCTCCAGCTCCACGGCCTCCTCAGGTCCGCTCAGCGAGGCAGGAAAGGCCCGAGAGCCCACTCAGATCCCCTCCTCCCCCGACAACCAGGACCCAAACCTCATCTACCAAGTCCTATAGAGCCTCCTGTTCAGCACAGCTGGAAAATAACACGCTGCCTTGTTGTAGAGTTATTACTGGAAAACAAGTACTGTAACAAAATGCCCTCATTATTCTGCTTTTAAAGAGTCAACAGCTGTTAGGCATCCATCATGTCAAAGCTCCTTACTGCCAGGAAGAAAAAACTAATTCAACTCGAAATTTTTTATATTAGTTTTGAAATTTAATTCAATGTGATTTTATATTTCACTAGTCTTAATTGAAACTTTAAACATAATAATGAACCTCAAATTTTTTTTCCAAATAAAAATCTAAAAACTAAGTGAATAGACCATTATTATTATTATTATCATTATTATATGGACATTTTTCATCCCTGAGGTAACTAAGTAGAAACTTGTCACTACTTTGGTACCAGAAGGTTGATTGAATAAATGTAAAACTAATAAGAATAATTTATTTTTTCACCACAGATGATTATTCCACTTTTTGGGTTAAGTGAGTGGATTCAGCATTACTCATTAATAGCTTTTTTTTCTATTTAAGTTATAGGAAAAAAAAACTAATTTTGTTCATTAGTTTTTCTGCATGAAACAAGTCTGAAAAGCATGCAGTAACATTCCTCCACTCTCATTCTTCCATCTAAAGTCCTGAAGGCTCCAGTAGATCTGAAAATGCAACAACAACAAACCCTGCAGAGAAAACCTACTGACAAAACGAGAGACAGCAGGTGGAGAAGTAATCTACTGTTTGTGTTTTATTGTGTGGTTTTAAACTCCTGAAGTCTTCGTCAGGACCATTCAGTTTTGTTTAGTTCTTGTTTCTGTACATATCGTGTAAATAAGAGCCGATTTGTTTCATGTGAAGTCGTGTATTTCTTGTATTTAATGTTCCTGTTTGTATTGTTTGTTGTTGTGAAAAGATGGCCACCTTTATATTTATACTGCTGAAAATTGTGTGAAATTTTTAAGAAAAATAAATCCACTGGCTTATTTATACAAAAAGCCTAACTTTGATACTTTATCGGATTTCAAGAACTTTTATTTAAAGATTAAAATAATGAAAAACAAAAGATCTCTGGATGAAACTTGACCCATCCTCAGGTTGGCTCTCGACAGAAAAAGGAATGATGTCGACAGCGTCATCTGCTGGTAAAACTGAGAAAGTACCGTATTTTCTTTTTTCCAGCTTTTAAAACCGTTCTTTGCATTTCAGGTAAGTTGTTATTCAAGAAGACATTTAGTCATGAGGCTTTGATAATTTCTTTGAAACATTAGAATGTGACAAAATGTTACGACCCATTTAGGACAAAACAGCTTGAAACACGCGAATCTACTTGAAATAAAAGTAAAGATTTTGGAAAACAGGAAACACAAAATCTTTCCCTGCTGCTAAATGCTGTTTCTAGTCTCTTGTTTAGACAAAAGTTTAGTTTCCTGTGTAACAGGCTTAACCTTCTTACAATGACTCTATATTTGACTGTATTAGGATAAACTTTATAAAACTTTTTTTTCTGCATTATTGATTACAGGAGCAGCTCTTTGTGTGTTAATGAAAACAGTGAGGTGTAATTTAAATGTAAAGTCTGATGGAGACAGAGTCAGAAGTTCTGACTCAGAACTTTGACCGGTTCTGATCTACATGATTTGCACTTATCTGCAATACTCTGAAAACAATCCATGTTCCCAGAGTCACGGTCCATTCCAGATGACTTCTAGTCAGCGTGGATGTTACCTTTGAACAAAGTTGACACTTGGTTTCCTTTTGGCAGCAGAAAGTTGGAAGTGTTGTTGTACCACACCCAGCTGATTCTGTTCTCCAAAACTACTGATGAATGAATTACAGTCACAACACTTGAAATCTCATCATACAAAATACTAAATAAACATAACATCCCCTGTTTCAATTATCAGCAGAATGATCAATTAAAAAAATCAGCAGGACAAACTTAAAATTTTATTTGAAATATTTCTCTATGCTGAGCCATGTAATATATTTATTTCTGATCAGGAAGGATGATGGATCATGTAACATTGAAGTTCTTGAGAAAGGCCAAAGCATCTCTGATGTTCTTGAGCCTGAATATTCTTCAGACACATCCCATCCTCTGAGCTGAAGTTTTTACATCCCCGTTTTAAGCACATTGCACTCTTTTGCACGGCAGACCGTTGAAAATAATTCAATTTAGGCTGACTGAAGTGAAAAGCATGTTCTGAATGATTGAAGCTTTTGACTGAAGACTAGAATCAGCTCGGCAAAATAAGAGCTGAACAGATGACTTTAAGATTCCACATCTGAAAAGACGGAACTTTATTGGCTTCTGATAACTACAGACATGGCTTGAAGAGTCACACTTTATTTACAAAATTACTGAGAACCACAGAGTTGAGGGTGAGGAGGCGTGATGGCAAGCATGTTGAGTGGTGTTTTCTTTCTATTAAACGGCGTCTAACGGCTCCTTGTTTCTTCAGGACATGGCTGAGAAACCGCGGGCGTTACTAGTTTCTTCAGAGGTGCAACCTTCTCCACAGTGTGATTTGCTTCATCCTGCGTGTGTCCATGGTGATGGCAGTTTGCTTTGCAAGCACTTGTGGGTTCAGCCAATCTACTTTCTGCGGCGGGCTGCAGCACCTTTCTTGCTGCTGTAATTCCAAACAGAAAACAAGGAGACATGTCAGAGCCATGGCTACATATTTTTAATTCCAAACAGAAGCAACTTGTGTCTCATTTGTCCCAAAGATGCCAAGTTGGTGAAACGTTAAAGCAAGCAGATTGGACCATTTAAAGCACATATGAACATTTATAAGTAGAAAACAGCGTGCTGTAGATTCATTTATTTATTCACAGAAGGCCTTACTCCTTCCTTTCACATCAAATCATTGATTAATTAGCTGAAAAATTTCATTGATTAGGGCTGCACAGTGGTGCAGTTGGTAGCACTGTTGCCTTGCAGCAAGAAGATCCTGAGTTTGATTCCCGACCAGGGGGTTTTCTGCATGTAGTTTGCATGTTCTCCCTATGCATGGTGGGTTCTCTCTGGGTACTCCAGCTTTCTTCCACAGTTCAAAAATGTGACTGTCAGGTTAATTGGTCTCTGTAAATTCTCCTTAGGTGTGGCTGTGTGTTCATGGTTGTTTGTCCTGTCTCTGTGTTGCCCTGTGATCAAATGGTGACCTGTCCAGGGTGACCCCGCCTCTCGCCCGAAATGTCAGCTGGAGAGGCACCAGCTGACCCCTGCTGCTAATTAGTTGATTCATATTTATACTGAGGTTAAAGCTGATCTTGAGAGTTAAAACATTTTGGACAAAGGGAAACTTCAAACCTTTTTTGCAAATTGTTATCCTTTTTATTCAGTCTGATAGTTTTTATTATGTTTAGTGCGTGATCTGAGAACACATTTGTAAAATGAAGAAAAAAAATAGTCCCATATATCTATTCTTTTTTTATGCACAAGCAGATTGGCTATGTGAGTATCTAAAGTTTAAACATCCAATACAATCAACTTTTAATGTTTTGAAAGATTTGAAAATCCTTCTTTTCATCCAGTTCTGTTTTAGCAAATACTGAGTAATAGAAAAATATAAGTATTATAATACATGAATCTAACTGACCTGTTTGATTCCCTGCCAGCGTACATGACTAATCACCAAACAGGTTGACAGCGAAAGGAGAACCTCAGGTGTGACCTACCGTGTTTTTGGAGGGGTGGCCAAACATAAAAGTATTGTTTTAAACCAATTATAACTTTAATATATCCTGAAAATTAGGGTTAGGGTTAAATTCAAAGATGATCTCAGCTAAAGGAGCTGTCCCCACCTTTAACAGAAAAAAAAAACTCTAAAAATCTGATGTTGTGTCAACAAAGGTCATAAAATGAACCAACACCTTTTCTCGTTCGACAAACAACTCAAAGTATTTTAGACTAAATCCATGTTCACTCATTCACAACTGATGCATAGCTTTGGGTGAAGTGCCTTGCTCAGGGTCACAGTGACTTATGAAGACACTAGAATGAAACTCACAACTTCCAGGTTGCAGGAAATCTACCCCAGGAACAGATCCACACTCCCCCAGTTTCCAGCTCTGACTTTCTTTAGCCATCTCATGGATGGAGGTTTAGTCTCCATGGTAACAAAGTGATTCTCAGAAACTGTGCTTTGACATGCAGGGACAACTTCACTTTTGTGACTTACAATTTACTGAGCTCCTCCACTCTCTTGCGCAGTCTTGTAACCTGAAGAGAAAAGAAATAATAAAGAATTTTAATTTCAGAAGATAATGAGGTGAAGGAGGACAGAGCACAGAGCAGAGCAGGTGGAAGTGAAGCTTTCATTGTTCATGTTCTGAAATTCTTTCATATCAAAAACCTTAAGGAAAACATTTCAAAACAATAAACACAAAATTAGAGTAAATACTACAATAACCAGATTTAGTTTTCTTTTTTTTTGTATCTCATGGAACAAAACTGAACAAATAACATCATAGAAAAAAGCTTAATGTAATACATTCACTATTAGATGCCTGTATAATAATTAGGACTCAGTTTGTAATTTGAATTTGAACTTGTCCAGGATATACTAATGAATTGATTTAATATGTTTCTGAGTATAAACCAGATCTTGTGAATTGTTGCTATAAATGAACTGAATTAAAGTTGAATCAGTATTTCAATACTAACAAAATAAAGATCTGTGTTTAAAAAAACTCATCATCATTGGTTCTGCATTTTTAGTTCAAAAATGTAATTAAATAATTATTCAAAGTTTTATTGGCCATTGGGGTCTGATGTGTGAAAGGCAGCAGAGTGATCAACTCTTCTCACCTCGTACTTCTGCAGCTTCAGTTTCTCCAAGTGGTCGAACTTCTCAGACTCCAGCTGACGCATCCAGTCACTGAGTTCATTGATCTTTTCCCTGCAGGAGAACCAATCAGCTTTTTACAAACTCTGACTGCTGCTGTCATCGTGCGACTCACAGCTACAGTGTAACAAATCAGTGTTACACTATCAGTGTAACACTATGTTACACTGATAGTGTAACACTGATTTGTTACACTATCAGTGTAACAAAGTAGACAGCAAACAGGAATAAACGTCAGACTGTTGCTCAGTGAAATGGTTTTTAGTTTAGAAACAGAAGGTTAGATCATAATATGTAACAGCTTTATCTCTCATGTGTCCACAATGAGTTTTTACTAGTGTCTGATTTTTTTTGTAGATAAGCAACAACAAAAAGATACTTCCTGGAAGAGAAAACGAGTCATACTTCAGCTTGTCCTCGCTCAGGTGGTCGATGTTGAGCGCCTTGCGCCTGGCGGCCAGGATCTTCTTCTTCTTCTCCCTCTCAGTCTCTTTCTTTCCTCCTCTCTTCTGGTCAGCCTGTTTAGTGTGGAGACAGGTGAAGGGTAAGAGCAGATCAAGATTCAAACTAAGCCTCCGTCAGTGTGAGCGTGCGTGTGTGTGCTGACCCTCTGCAGGTGGCTGCTGTAGTTGGAGCCCATGCTGGACAGAGCTGACTTCTTCTTGGCCTCCTCATCATGCTTCTTCTTGGCATCAGCCTCCTCCCTTATCCGCCTCTCCTCCTGTGCTCACAACACATAATGAGTTCAGACTGTTGTTGTCCGGCGCCATCACGTCACATTCTGTCGACCGACCTCACGTCTGGCCTGGCGCTCCTTGTCCTTCTCAGCTCGGACCCTCTGCTGCTCAGCCCTCTCGGCGCGACGCTTCTCCTGCAGGGTTAGGACAAGCGTAGTCATGGAGACCATGAAAAAACACTTGCATTGCAAAAATTCGAAATCTTATCAACTGAGTCCAGTTTCTAGAGCAAATATCTCAGTAGGCTTGAAATAAAGCAAAGCTAACTTACAAGTACATTTTCAACAAGATAAATAAACTTGTTTTATGTCAATGATTCATTAATATTAATTAAAAGAAAGTACTTTCTGCATTGCAGATAATTCCACTTATAACAATATGTTTTTCCCAAGTCATAAGTGAAATAATTTGTCTTTGGAAGTAATACTTTTTTCATCAATATTAAGGAGATATAGATTTTAACCAAGCTCCTGTAGCTTGGTCAAAAGTTACTTATGAGTTAACTTTGTTTTATTTCAAGTGTACTAAGATATTTACCATAGAAACTAGTCCAAAACTACTTTTATGTCTTTGCAGTTTAAAGCTTCATATAAAGTTGGATTTGACACGTAATCAATTACAAATTTAATGATTATTGGCTGAAAGTGCTGCAATTGTACCAACATATTAAAAATGTTTTATTTGCATTGTTATGGCACTTGACTTAATGTAGTTTTTGATTATTGATTCCATGTTGCATGACTTTGTGTTTTTGTGTTTATTATGTAAAGCACTTTGAAATGCCTTTCTGCTGAAATGTGCTAATCAATAAAATAATTGATTTGAGTGTTTGGCAGTGCTGAGGTTGTTTTACATCCAGCTGGTTAACAATCAATTCTCTGACAACACCAAACCTTCAAAACATACTTCAAAACATATATATATATATACATATATATATATATATATATATATATATAATAGATAAGGCATCAGTATATCACCCGAGAGGGCGGGGTTCGAATCCAGTCTGGGTCCTTAGGCAAGACCCTTCAAGCTACTGCCTACCTCATACCATGAGAGATACTAAGTTGCATAACATGCCGGCTCAGACGTCGCCCGGCCAAACAAGGTCTGCGTCAGGTGTTGGGGAACCAGAGCACCTTGATGACAAATGGGCTACTGGAACAAGACGAAAATGGGCGAGAGATGAAAATGTGGATCTGTTGGAATGCTACTACTCAAGTAACCCTAGTCAGAGAGGTTACATGCAAAGACTGGGGAAGGAATGGTTACTTCGACATCCCCAGTCAACACTAAGTGCTAAACAACTAGTAGCTCAGTGTTCCAACATCCGCAAACGGCAACTGCTATCACAACTTGAGATTGACGAGATACAACACAAATGCTACGGCAAAAGGGAGGAACCCGGATGTCAGAACTGTGGGGACTTAACTACAAGTCCCCACCCAGTGAGGGGATACACGGCCCCAGTGAGCGAATCAGAGCTGAACGAAACCAATGAGCTGATCTACAACTCAGCATCAGATACTTGGCTATAAGAGCAACCATGAGACCCAATACCCACCATGGAAAAGACGGTTAGAGGCTAAAATCAAGGTAACAAGGAGGGAAGTGAGCCAACTATCAGAGCTCCACAAGGGTACAATGAAAAGACAAGTACCCAGAAAGTACAGGCAGATGCCCATACCTGAAGCACTCGAAACTGCCAAACAGAGGCTCCAAGCCTTGGCCAGCCGCCTAAAGAGATACACAAGGGAGAATGAATCCAGAAGGATTAACCGGCTCTTCTCCACTCAACCAGCTAAGGTGTACTCTCAATGGCAGGGTAATAACAACAGAGCAGACCCACCAAGGCTGGAGACTGAACAATACTGGAAAGGCATATGGGAAAGGGAGGCGTCCCACAACAGCAATGCACAGTGGTTGATCTCTCTACGAGAGGACCATAGCAACCTCCCTGAGCAAGCCTCGGTAACCATCACTGTGACAGATGTCCAAGAAAGAGTCTCAGGTATGAAAAACTGGACAGCACCAGGGCCTGACATGATCCATGCCTACTGGCTAAAGAAACTCACTGCCCTCCATGAGCGACTGGCAGGCCAAATGAACCAGCTGCTACAAAGTGGGACTCACCCTGAATGGTTAACTGAAGGGCGGACAATCCTAATCCAGAAGGATCCATCAAAGGGTCCAGTCCCACCCAACTACCGACCAATAACCTGCCTCTCCACAACCTGGAAGCTCATGTCAGGCATCATAGCGGCCAAGATAAGCAAACACATGGATAAGCACATGAGCATGGCACAGAAAGGTATCGGTGTAAATAGCAGAGGAGCCAAACACCAACTCCTCGTAGACCGCACAGTTGCCCGAGACTGCAAAACCCGACACACCAACCTGTGCATGGCTTGGATTGATTACAAGAAAGCCTATGACTCAATGCCGCATACTTGGATCATTGAATGCTTAGAGATGTATAACATCAACAGGACTCTGAGAGCCTTCATTGCAAACTCAATGAGGCTGTGGAAAACCAGCCTTGAAGCCAACTGCAAACCACTTGCACAAGTGTCCATCAAATGTGGCATATACCAAGGAGATGCTCTGTCCCCGCTACTGTTCTGCATAGGCCTGAACCCCCTCAGCCAAATCATCAACAAGACTGGCTACGGATACCGACTCAAAAATGGGGCCAACATCAGTCACCTTCTCTACATGGATGACATCAAGCTGTATGCCAAGAGTGAGCGAAACATCGACTCACTGATCCACACCACCAGGATCTACAGCACAGACATTGGGATCTCATTCGGACTGGAGAAGTGTGGTCGGCTGATTACAAAGAGGGGGAAGGTGATCCGCACAGAAGGGGTCTCACTCCCAGAAGGAACAATAGCAGACATAGAGGACAGTTACAAGTACCTAGGTATACCACAAGCAAATGGCAACCTCGATGAGGCCACAAGGAAAGGAGCCACAGCTAAATACCTCCAACGAATAAGGCAAGTCCTGAGAAGCCAGCTCAATGGCAAGAACAAAATCCGTGCGATAAACAGCTATGCCCTGCCAGTAATCAGATACCCTGCTGGAATAATTAGCTGGCCAAAGGAGGAGATAAAAGCCACAGGTATTAAGACTAGAAAGCTACTAACAATGCATGGAGGGTTCCATCCCAAATCCAGCACCCTGAGACTGTACACGAGCCGCAAGGAAGGAGGCAGAGGACTAGTGAGTGTGAGAACCACTGTCTAGGACGAAACAACTAAGATCCATAAATACATCAGGGACAAAGCCTCAACAGACAATGTGCTCAGTGAATGTCTCAGACAACAGGGAACATAGGTTGAAGTGCCAGAGATACCATCATGGGAGGACAAGCCCCTACATGGGATGTACCACCAGCAAATAACCCAAGTGGCTGATATCAGTAAATCCTACCAATGGCTGGAAAAAGCTGGGCTCAAGGACAGCACAGAGGCCCTCATCATGGCCGCCCAGGAACAGGCCCTAAACACCAGAGCAATAGAGGCCCAGATCTACCACACCAGACAAGACCCAAGGTGTAGGTTGTGCAAGGAGGCCCCGAGACAGTCCAGCACATAACAGCAGGATGCAAGATGCTGGCAGGGAAAGCGTACATGGAACGACATAACCAAGTGGCAGGCATAGTGTACAGAAACATCTGTGCAGAATATGGACTGGAAACCCCGAGAACAAAGTGGGAAACACCCCCAAAGGTGGTGGAGAATGCCAGAGCTAAGATCCTGTGGGACTTCCAGATCCAGACAGACAGAATGGTAATGGCGAACCAACCAGACATTGTCATAGTGGATAAACAACAGAGGAAAGCCGTTGTGGTAGATGTAGCAATACCAAGCGATTGCAACATCAGGAAAAAGGAGCACGAGAAACTGGAGAAATACCAGGGCCTCAGGGAGGAACTGGAGAGGGCCTGGAAGGTGAAGACCACAGTGGTGCCTGTGGTCATCGGGGCCCTCGGGGCCCTCGGGGCCCTCGGGGCAGTCACCCCCAAACTGGAGCAGTGGCTACAACAGATCCCAGGAACAACATCAGACATCTCAGTCCAGAAATGTGCAGTTCTTGGCACAGCCAAGATACTGCGCAGGACCCTCAAGCTCCCAGGCCTCTGGTAGAGGACCCGAGCTCAGAGGATAAGAACCACCCGCAGTGGGTGAGAAGGGAATTTTTTTTTAATAATCTTACTTCTGATTTAGCAGAAGTAAAAAAAATGAAGGAAAATATCAACTAAATTAATTCATTGTTGATTCCTCTTAACATATGGTAATAAAGGCATGTTTTCACTCTGCTGTGCAGGGCTTTTTGGATGCAACATTTGGATTTAAATCAATCCAAGTCAACGAGTCAGACTCACAATCCTCTCCTTGAGTGCAATCAGCTCCTCCTCCTCCTTCTTCCTGCACTCAAAGTGAGCGTCGATCAGGGCCTGCAGCTCCATCAGATCCTTATTCTGACGTTTCTTCTGGATGTCCTGCATTGTAAAAATTTTTAATAATTATAATAATAATAATAATAATAATAATTATAATAATAATAATAAAATGAACCCACCACTCAGCAGGAAACATCACAGACAGACCAAATCAAACTTTCATTTAATTCTCACTTACATCAAAGTCCACTTTCTCACCATCTGGGATCTTTGGAGCGCTGGGCCTGCAACAGGATTCACTTTTTCAGTCTACTGATGAGGACCAATTTTTGTTTATTGTTGCTTTGTGGCCAATGATCACATGACTACAGGAGGAAACTTACTTGAACTTTGGCTTCTCCTCTGCAGGTTAAGAAATGAAGAGGGGATGAGTACATGTCATTGGGTTAGGAGGGATACAGACTATACTACACTTCTTTTGGGCATTGCTCACAGATCACAGTCATTTTAAATGAGAGATTAATTTGTTTAGAGTCACAACAGGGAAATGAAACAAATTTTAATGAAACAGATATGGGCAGAAGTGTGAACTTTAAACATGGATTAACTAAAACGTGTGAGAATCAAGAGGCAGTTAAATCTGAACGGTTAATACAACCAGTCTCTCGGTTAGTGTTTCTTTCGTTACTTCTTCCTTCCTGTTTTCTTTCTTTCTAGCCATTTTTTCTTTTTGGCTTGACCCCCAAAATTATTTAACACAAATGATTTCTTCATGGACTGTCTGTTAGCCATGTGATGCATATGATGAGCTGCAGAACAAACGTAGACGGACTTCCAGACCTGGAGGAACTGAGTTTTAGGGAAGAGAAACATGAGCTCTGTTTTCAGAAGGTGTGTTCAGCCCTACTGGCAGCAGTTTAATGGATAACTGAAGACTTTTGGCAGCATAAATAAATAGTCCCCAACATTTGCTGTGCAGGAAAGCATGTGTTAGGAATCCATATTCTTTCACCCTTTTATTCCTCTCCAATAACACTTTTGTTTTGTTCCTAAAAACATATAAAAAAAACCCCACTTTGTTTTCATTCTTATGTCTTAAACACTGGCGCCCTGACAACTGGCTGGTGCTCCTGGACTGACAGTGATGACTGACAGAAACAAGCCTCAAACCAGAACACTGACATCCCACCAAAACCAGAAGAATCCCTTTCATATCCATCAAATGTTTCAACTCTACATACCTTCCTCTTCAGCTCAACGACATCAGCATGCAACAAGCATCGAATAACACAGAACAGCAACGTTTGACATTGAAATAGGTAAACCCATTCAACGTAAGGAAAATAAAAGAAACAAAATCAGCTATCCAAAACATCAAATTCAGAAAAATAATTGGGTAGTTGCTGGGTAGTTTGCATGGCTATCCCACTTTACACTTTTGTTGTTTCTGTTGGATAAACATATATAAGTGGAACATTTACATTTACTTCAGACATTAATGAGGTTAAAAATATACACATTTTGAAAGCAACATCAATTTCTGTCAGTAGGAGACAAGCATGTTAGTCAATCCTTCTGTGTGCATATCATTTAGTATTGTGCGTACATTATGCGTATTAAGTAGGTCTAAAACCAAATTAGATGATTGTCCTTCAATTTCATTTTTAACAAAATGAAATCTTTTTAAAACATCCCCCAGATTTGCTAAAGCTAGTGGTGTTTACTGTTACTGTGAAGTAAATATGTTATTTATTAAAACAAATGAAATGACAGACTTAGGTTGAGATATCACAGGCTTCTCAAAGACGCTTCTCTTCTAGAAGTATTAGAGTAAAATTGAACTGAATCAGTCACATTCAATCGGAGATTCAACTAAGGGTCCATTTGGGTCAACATACAAGAATGACACACTAAGGAAACGTTTTGGCACCTTCTGTGTTCTTAACAGCTATGTTGTCAGTTAGGACAAACAACATGGGGCCAGAAAATAGGTTTAACCAATAAAGTATGAGTTAAAGCTAACTGAATTTTGGTGCCTGGTACATTTAGGGGGACTTCTGCATGGATTGAACAACTTCTGCCCACGCTCAGGTGCTTCTCTCCAGGTCCTCATGCTTCCTCCCACAGTTCAGAAACATGCCGGCATGTTAACTGGTCGTGCTGAAATCGTCATTAGGTGTGTTGCATTGTGTCTCTGTGCTGTCCTGTGCTGGACAGACTGCTGACCTGTCCAGGTGGTACCACCCCCATTCCCTGAACCAAGGTAGTGTCAGATAAAAAGCTCATATAGAAACACAGATGTTGTTCAGTTTGAGCTAAATTCAGGTAAAACAGTAGGCATACAACCAACTAGACTCCAACAGACAAACTGTATTTACGTCTCAACCAGCTGATGGTGATACGACGTGTTGCTATCGTTGTGTTGTTTCATCTTGGCAACTATCACCAATACTTCACAGAACCGTCATTCAGCAATGCACACTAAGGCTTTAAGTACGCAGCATTAAAGCTGCAGAATGTACCATTTTATAAAAATATATATTTTTTAGATTTTTATTGAAACTGTCTCTATGTCATGGCAGAATGGTATGAGACAAATTTTATATATATATATATATATATATATATATATATATATATATATATATATATATATATGTATATATAGAGGTCCTTCAACCTGCAATGTCTGAGCTCTGCGTAAAAGCCGAGTGTTTGAGTTGAGGTGAAAGGAAGGTAGTATGTGCAGACAGTGTCAAGACGTTAGTGGGGTCTTTGCATTGAAAGGGATGACAGAATAACCCCGTCCCCCTTCTTGCCACATACCTTCAGGCTCAATCATTGGCTCTGGTTCTGGTTCTGCCACTGGCTCTGGCTCTGGTTCTACCACTGGTTCTGGTTCTGGTTCTGGTACTGGTTCTGGTTCTGGTTCAGGGGCCACTTCAGGGGCCACCTCTACCTCCTGCACTACCTCCACTTCTACAGCTATACAGCATGCAGCAAATCACCGTGGAGATGGAGGTGGGGGGTGGAGGGTGGGGGTAGCAAGAGATTTAATAGGAGTGGGGGAGAGGGAGAAGGGGAAAGAGATGGATGTTTTCAGTTGTGGATATGGAAGGGAACATGTGAGAGTTAATGATAATGCTGTTTGGTCAGTTTCCACAAGATGGCGCCAAAGCACGTGAGACAGCAGGCATCGGAAAGAGAAATACAAAAAGGACCATTGATGGATGAAATGGGATTGTAGCTGCACTGCCACTTGTATGTTTTTAATTTTAAATACTGTTAATGTTAAACAGCATGCTGCATAAAGTATATCTGGAAGAACTCAACTCACAAGTGGGTCATAAATGAGTTATTATTATTTTTTTAATGTTACGGTTGGTAGTTTGTCGGTTGTCTTACCATCGTATTCTTGATCCGAGAAAGAAAGGAGCAGAAGAATATTATCATTTCATCCCATTTGTACCCATTTTTCAAAAAGTATAAATGTAAATGATGGGCACAGTGGGAATCCATGCTAAGCGACACAAAGCAGTCATTCTGGGCTGATCGGAGCATTAGGATGAATAAAACAATCACTTTTCAGATGGAAGTTTGCTCAGCTCAGAAGGACAGTGACAACTGCAGATAGTCATGCAGAGCTGAAAGACTATATTTGCAAACAGGGCAATTGGATTTCAAACAGCATGGTCATTTATTTATTTATTTATTTTTTTTTATATATTTTTTTTTTTGCCAGTGCTGCAACCAGCAAGAATGCTACAGCAACAAAAACATTTCTTTTCTGTCTGCACAGTTTCAATCTGGAGGAGTCAAGCCAAACCTGCAAACAGACAAAACTGTCCAGTGCTAACTTTCTACAGGGAATGGAAAATCAGTTAGAGAATGTTCAGAAATGTCATCTGGATTTAGCATGGAGCTCCCAATTGTACCTGGGCAAAATACTTTGACAATAAAAATATACATTAAAGTATACAAAATATAACTACTTACCCTCGACCTGCTCACTGCAAAACAGAAGACAAAAACAAGTTAGCATCAAAAAGAACACAGTAATATGTTAAAGTGTAAAGAGTATTTTGGAAAATTTCTCAAGAGGAAATAAAAGATGCTTTAAAGCAAATGCTGAGATTTTATTTTGTTTATTTAATCAAAAGTACTGAAACATTTTTATTTCTGAGAGGAAATGGGACAAGACTTACACTTCCTCTGCGTCAGACATGGTGGCAGTGGACTTTAAAACCTTAAAACCAAAGAAAACAGGAGTTTAAAGTCTGTCTTTAAGGAGCAACTGTGTCTCCTGTTGTATTTATAGCTCAGGATTGAGTAGCAGATGCCTTAAATACATGCAACAGACCCCACCCTAAATGAGCCCCAACCTGTTTACTTTCACACAATCCTCCTTAGTAGAAATAAATGAACCAAAATTATAATATCTAACTTATTTTCAATGTTTCTCCCAATAATATTTATTGTCACATCTTTCTAATGTAATGATATCTGGACAACTCGGTTGTATAATTGGTGTAAAACGCTGGACTGAAATTTGAGCCACAGTCATGAATTTGCTTCTCTCATGATAAATGAGAAGGAGACTAAACATAGATTTATGCCAATAATCTGTTTTTAACTACCGAGGCAGGAGATGAATATTGCGGTGGAGGGAAAAAAAAAGGTCCAGTGATAGAGTTACAGGTCAGCCTGCTGTCCTCCCCCATCAGCAGCTAATGTGTTGAGATGATTTTGTCTTTATTCGCCAATAATGGAGCGAGTATCCACATGTTAGCATCAATTTTTGCACATTCTAAATCTGTTTCAGCATTTCATCTGGGAGCATGTCTCGGTACAGTGTGCGATCAAAACCCAACAACAAACACAGACTTTACTCATCATTAAATCCATTACCTGTTGAGATTTTTGGATATTTCTCTTCATTATAAATCTCTTTAGCACAGGGCCACTGCAAAAACTTCCTGACATCACCACTTTCTCCAGATGACAGCTGCACAGGTCTCAGATTTGGTTTCACTTTGTATGATGTAAAATATTGGATTCCGTCTACTGGACTTCCTCCAGCATCATTCCCTTATATGGATTTTTTCTGCTCTCACATGGTTCTTTCAATCATCCTCCAGGCGCCTTGTTGACTGAAGCTGCTTTACTTGGGATTTACAGCAAAGTCCTGAATGATTTGATAGATGACGTTTCTGTCCACATTTTAATGTGATGTCAGTAAAGTAGGTGTGTTGGCATTTTGATGTCAACACATTCAGTCTTGTAGTCAATATTTTACTGTCCACATGCAAAATTGTCAAATAAGTTTGCAGCAGTGGAGAAACAGTGCATGCTTACTTAAGGTAAGCCCAGTGAACCAGCAGGTGGAAAGCTGAGCTAAGGTTCTGAGCCATCTGCAAATCCCTTCAGCATCTCTGCCCCACTCAACCAAACCTGACTCCAGCCATGACAACACAAAAATTACAACAAAGTCCAGCTGCGTGTCTGACAAGAAAGTGAGATTCACCGGCTTGCGTTGTGTCTATACTCCTAAATAAACGGAATATTTTCTGTTAAACATCAGTAGATCATCAGCTCTTCTGGCAGAAACACTTTCAGATATTTGCTTCATAGAGCTCAAACACAAACATGTCCTCCAGAAGCTGTAGCTCTGATCTTTGTAAATGTCTCAACTGGTGGTGAGAGTGATTTTAAGACACATGGACTCAGTTTGCGCCTGACTTTAGGTGATGTTTAAGGACATTGCAGTTGAGTTCCCACCATCATACACACATGCAATCACTCCTGCTCTGCCTTACCTCAGAAAAGCTGAATGAAGTGAGCTCCCTGTTGGCCAACACAGGCTGTAAGGTTCTGCAAACTTACCACCGTAATTATGTCCTTCTGTTATAGTGACACTTGATCCATTCAACCTCCCTATTGGCCACAGGCCGGGCTTGAAGACACGTCCGTCCCTGTCATGGGGCAGGATCCACGTCTTCAGTGTGCACCCCGCCCTACACCAGTGCTCAATAAGGAGATGGAAGGCTCGAATGTTAGGGAGGGAGGTTCTAGTTTGGTGAGAGCAACGGAGAAGATGCCTGCAGGATGCTATTCTGGTGTCGCTGCATTAGGCAAGCAAATTTCATCTAAGCAGGAGATGGGAGCTGGTCGTCAGGGAGAACAGCAGGTGGTGCTTCAGAAACGAATCCAGGCAAACACAATGTACAGTTTACATGAAAAAATGATAACATTCACAAGAGATTTTAGATTAAAATTTCCATCAACATGTTGAACCTTCTCTATTGGTTTTCTTTAATTGCATGTTCCTTTGTGAGTTTCTCACAGTAATACTGATGGTAGAGATTTTGATTTGATCATAGTTTACATCCTTCATAGCCGACATTAAGTCAGAGGAGCTGTTTTCCTACCGTTGTTGACTGAATTCAGGTTTGATAGAAAGCAACAGCAGAATTTCATTTGTATTTGTGATGAGCTGCAGCTTGAGTCATCCAGGAAACTCATCAGTGGCCTATTGCATACAGTGGAGCTTTGTGAAATCTTCCCTCATTGACGTTGACTGTGCTTTCCACTAGATGGTGCTCTAATAACAGAATTCAGATCCGGAGTCATAGTGTTGTCCTAAAGGGAACAAACTGGGATCTTGGCCATTGGAAAACTAGGTGAAATGCTTCACATTTAAATAATGCCAACACATTCATTCTTGTGTTCAGTTTACCGAGTGAAGTATTTCCTTCACAAGGTTCCTTTTAGCTCTTGTTGAGACTGATGTCCTGATGAAGGTAGAAGGAGGCGGCAGAACGTGAGAACTTGACAAGTGAAGCGCCACAGTGAAGTGATGGTGTGTGAAACCGGGACAGTTTTTCTATAGTTATTACTGCTTTGAAATGGGAAAAAACCCTCTCCACTTCGAAATGGAAATATTTCAGATTAAGCATAAGATTCATTTGAACATAAATTAAGGGTGTAGGAAAGAGCAAAACGGCTCTTCTGGTTGGTAACTTGGTGCCTCAGGACCAGCTCTGTCCTGCTTTTAATCAAAGTAAACACTCAAGATTTCTAAAATTGACACTAAAAATGCTTTTGCTCTGCACCTTTATGGCAACAAAAATGACTTAAAAAGACTATCTTGATTCAGTTTTTGATTCTGGAGTTATCAAAACTATTAGTTTCGTCTAAACCTTTAATTTGCCATGATGTTGGACCCAATCCCAACAAATTATTCAAAGAAGTGTTCCCTTTGACGTCTGCACCTATTTTATATGTGATTCTGTCGAAAGTCACAAATAATATCCTCTTGGCCTCAGATAATGAAGTTGTATCTGTTTTGGTTGCTTTAGACAGTTGATTCACAATATTCTCATAGAAAGTGTAAAGCATGTTGCCGAGATCAAGAGAACAGATTTAATCTCACAGTTTCCAGTTTGTTCATGTAAATGAGACTGAAGTTGTTCTCTGTGTACCAGACTCTGAAAAATAAACTGTTTTGTCAATCCCTGAATCTGGAAGACATTGAACTGGCCTCCAATAATAAAGCTGAGAATGTCTGACCCAAACATGTCAATGAAATCTTATATTAAACAGGTTTTGAGAATTGTCTTCTTTCATCTCCAGAATATCAACAAAACTAAACATCCTGTCCAGAATTGATGCTGAAAAACGTCTTCATGCATTTGTCACCTCAAGGCTGGGCTGCTGTAATTCTGTCCTGTCAGAAAGTTCATAAGATAAAATTAAAGGCCTTCAGCTGGTCCAAAATTAAGGAGCCCTCGAGGGAACATGGGGAAAAAAACAATTTTGGGTTCCCTCGCAAAAAATGTTACATTCTCTCGCAACACTGTAAGCCTTTCTTGCAGGCCGCCATACTTTCTGCCTTATTTAAGGTTTGTACATGTATGTTAATATCTCATTGTGGAATATCTGAAGTTTTATATATTTTTTGTCGTTATAGAAATACGCCACAACCTAGGATGGAAACAGAAACTTTCTCTAAGTAGGAAAGAAATAAAAATACATCCAAACTATTTGGACTATTAGTTATTATCACGGGATAATAAATCATCTGACAGTTTTGATTGTGTGTCAATTGTGCTGGTCTGAATGGTTTCAAGGCCCGTTTCCATCTCAACCTCAACAGACATAAACATGCAGTTAAATAGAGTTTCAATCAGTTTTGCACCAAAGAGTTAAATAAAAAAACTGAGGCTCCGTAAGAGCCATATGAATGAAACAGGTAATTATTGATAGACAGAAACAGAGGCTTTGACACTTGGGTGCTAGGTGTGTCGATGTGGCCGTGATGTCATCAAGCAGTATCCTGCTGGCTTAGTGTGTGTGAGGAAGCGGTGAGCGGGGAGGTCAGTCCTTGCAAAGTTTGATGCATGATAATGAAAATGGAATAAATCCATAATTGTTACGGAACAAAGACGAGGCCTGGAGATGACTGACATGCGTCTGACAGATGAGATTCCCCGAGTTAACCCAGAACGGCCCTCTACCTCCACTAGTTTGCCGTGTTTTATAAAAACCATATTTATTATTTTTAACTCTTTGGTGCAAAAAACTGATTGAAAATAGATTCATTTACCTCATGTTTATGTCTATTAAGGTTGAGATGGAACAACAGGGGAAGTGTGAGAAGTGTCCTTTAAACCATTCAGATCAGCACAATAGAGACACAATCAAAACTGTCAGATTATGCATTACTGACTCAGAAATATTCCTAATAGTCTGGATGTACTTTTTCTTTCTTTCTGACAGTTTCTGTTTCTATCATAGGTTTGTTGTGCATTTCAATCCTAAAGAAAAATACATAAAACTTCAAATATTAACATGCATGAAAAAACCTCACGAAGTTCTTGTATTAATGCAGAAAGTACCATGGGCACCGTAAGAAAGGCTTACAGTATTCAATTACGCTTCATGAACTGATCAGTATTATTGCCAGGTGACGCAAAAGAACATTTTTCCCCATGTCTCCTGGAAGGCTCTGTACAAAATGCTTCAGCAAAGATTCTGATTACAATTAAAAAGAGAGATCATTTTTCTTTTATTTCAGCTTGGCTTTATTGGCTCCCTGTTAAATCCAGAACAGAAGTTAAGTTCCTCCTTCTCTCATGTGAAGCCCTTAATAATCAACTCCATCAGACATTGGTTCATATGTTCCTAACAGAACACTTTGCTCTCAGATTGCAGATTTACTCCTAGACTTTTGAAATGTAGAATGTGAGGCCGATCCTTTAATTCTCAGACTCGTCTTTTGTGGAACCAGCTCCCAGACTAAATTTAAGATTATCTGGAGATTATCTGAAAACTGCTGCTTCTACCTGGTTATGGGATGCTGATCCACTCTGTCAGCTGGGAGCTGCTCTTCCGCTCCCCAACATGTGACTGGACTTATGTCCGGCACACAGCGACACTCTGCTCATTTTAGTTCTAGGTTCTCTTAGTTACCACATCTGTCACCTAGTGGGGGATATAGAGCTTTTACACTGGGGAGGGAAAAGGACTGGGCTGGGAGGTAAAGCTGAACTTCCTGGGTTGTGAATATTGTTTCCATGTAAAGTGAGTCAACAAAAGGTTCACAAAAACACCTGAGCTATTTAAAGGATTCGTGTTTCTTCTAAGTAAATAAATACAAGTTTTAGATGGACATGTCCCTTGACTCATCAGCCACAATAAAAAAACCATTCCCTTTTCACATAAACATCACAGCAAAAGTTCATTTTGAGAATTTTTGCTGCTTTATTTGACAATTTTGGGATTTCAGGCGTTGAATTTGTTTATAAGATTTCATAAAATACCTTGTTTATTCAGTAATTTAATTATTGGGTATGTAATTAGTAAAAAGTAAAATAATAGAACAAAATAACCAAATATATGTTATAATATGGTGTTATAATAAATTCTGTTCACCAAACAAGTCCTATCACTTGTTTATTGAGGTAGCGATCGGAACCAGGGTTGGGCAGGCGAAGGGGCTCAGAACAGGTCAGCCTTAGATTATTTTATCAGTCACAGGGTTTTTTATTTACTAACCTCAGAAGAAGACAATACTCCTAATGGTACAGGAAGTGTTTAAACACAAAGATGGCAGAGACATAAAGTGGCTTACACAGTTAAAAATGAACAAAAAAAACACACTCCTGTGTCTGCACTACACTTCACTACCTGAAGAGTCAAATCACTGTAAGCAACAACAAGTAGGATAAAGGACCAGAATCATAGACATTCATCAGCATCATTGCTATTACTGTCATTTGAATGGTGTATTGTAGCCGGTCGTGATTAAATGATCATAAAACCCAACCCTGCCTCACACAGCGTCGGGTTAGTGATGATGATGATATAATACATGTCGCAAATTGAGAGGCAGATGAGACGGAACCAGGTTGAAATGAGATGTGGGTTTAAAGATGAAAAAAAGAGTTCAACATAATCCAAAGTCCAAAATCCTGGCAGCACAGCAGAGCGGAAGGCAAAGGCTCAGCACTGGTAGCAACAGGGTTTACGAATGGACAGAATAAGACAGACTGGAACAACATATGACAAGGACCCAATGAAGACACAGAAACACAGGTGACATTAAATGCACAGCAGGGTAATCACCTGGGAATAAGCAAGAGGAGACAGGACAACACGGAGGCTCAGAGACACAGAAACCTTCATTACACAGACAGGAAAAACACAGATCCTGACAATAGAGTCAAATTATCTGATCATCTGAATTTACACTTATGATCACTTCCCCTCTGTTTCTCTCCTTTCTCCTTTCCAAATCAAGATCCTTGATTAATGGTGCCTTGAGACAACATTGCTGATGATAGATAGGTTTATTAAAATTTTTTCTGCAATTGTATTTTTTTTTTTTTTTTTGCTGTCCTTGAGGAAAGTGAATTATTGAGGTAAAGTGTTTTGGAAAAAAAAGGTATTATTCCAAATTCTCCCCATCAAAGAATAGCACTCTGACTGAGTTAGACTGACTAGTGTTGGACTAACCTGGAATTGAATGAACTGGAAGAGCCTGACAATATTGCTGTTGTAATACTCCTTGAGAAAACTTCTTAAGGAAAACGGCGCCACGGAAAGACCCTCTGCAGCATTTAAATTGTTTTTTTCTTCTCAAGGACCTCTAGGTGGCCTTCAAAGCTCACTCAGAGGTCTGTGTTTGTAAAAACTGGGTGTTGGCCTGTCAGCTACATCTCGCCTCAACTTTCTCTGCGGTCACAATGTTGCTGCAGCTTCTGAGCAACCCACAGCGCTCAGGGTTTATTTTTGGAATGCCATGGCGCCCTTTCCTTCCATTTGTAGGAAGGGGGGTCGAGTTGGTCTCAACATGAACCTGCCGATCTGACACTCTGGGCTGGGACAAGCAGGCAGCAGCTGGCTGGCCACCCCCAAGCAGCAGTCCTACAGGTAACAATTCCCTTCAATTACACCTTTTATTTTCCAGACCAGAGGAAAAGCGTTATGTTACGGAGGCAGCTGCTGAGACCTTATGTGTGTGGAAGGGTAACTTTTTTTGTCCTCTGCAAAACTGAAGCACTGACAGGGCTACGATTTCAATGTTTCAACTCTCTGTGGCTTTACCACACATTTTATCACTGATCATCTGTGCAGGTTATAAAACAGTGTAGCATTCACTTGTAATTTTAATTGAACAGCTCTAATACATGCTCATTTTTCAACACGGGCATTTTACCATTAATTAAAACACTGTCCTGTCCTGCCAGGGGAAACCTGCCTGGAGCACTTCAAACTCCACCAATAAGTTCTTCGCCTGGTAAGTCGTTTTCATTTCCATTATTGTTTGACATAAAGTCTGTAGCTTGAATTCACGCGCATAAGCAGGTCATTTCTGTTTGAGATTTTTGTTGCATAGCTATTATTAGACTTTCCTCTTTTGAACCTGCAACCTAAAAGAACTACAAATGCCAACAGTACCAGAGCCTTAAAAGGAAGAGTGAGTATCTCATGTGTCAGGCTGGCGGCTCAGTGCGGAAGGGGGGAGCTGGGAGAGTTCTAAACATTTACCAGGTTGTGCCTCTAAATCACAGAGGTGACACATAGTGAGATAAGACTAACTGAACTTAATTATGCCAGAACCTTAAACTGCCTGGTTGGTTCTCTAACAACCTGATCTGGTAAATCAGGGTTAAGGCTGGTGACACAATGTTCTGGCAGTGTGACACATACAGAGTGTTATTTCTTAGGCCTAAAATAATGGCTCCCAGGCCGTGTGCCAAAGCTGCATACTCATGGGGCATTCATGCCTAATTGGCCCTCATGTTTTCCTCGGTGACATCACATTTCAAAGGTATTATCCAGTGTCAGTGGGGCGTGAGATCATAAGGTATAATGAGCGTTCACTTTCAGCATGTTATAAATAAAAAAGCAAACTCCTGATGGGCAGCTAGTCACAGTCCAATAATACAATAATACATTTATTACAATGGAACTGAGACTCAGGGATCTACAAACTTCGTCTCTTGCGACAGCAGCAGCGATGATGATGATGATGATGATGATGATGATGATGATGATGATGATGAAGAACTTTAAATGACAATAATCTTGGAATTACCAATACAGTTAGCTGAGCCTTGCATTGAATTTGAAAAGCATACCTAGTACTTTTGGTCTAGCTTTTACTGCAGGTGTCTTGATATGACACCTGCAATAAAAAATTACAAGATGGAACCGACTGCCAGAACAATTGAAATGTACAGATGCTATGCACCTGTGCATTTGCTTTCCATCAGATGATTGTACTCTTGTGACAGAGACATTGTTTACAGGGGAAGCTGCACCTGCAATAATCAGTCAAAAATGCATTATAAAATTCTGATCAAAACATCAAACATAAATTGTTTTAACTCTGCACTGAGGCTCTCTAGTGTTGAATGAATGCAGGAACATCAGGAATCCACTGTTCTTCATCATGCTGTTCACATTTTAACATCAGGAGACCAGGACAACACTTAACTGATCCACAGTAACTTGGCATTGTGAAGGTCGAGGACGTTCTCTGATGGAATTGGACCCTGAGCTTAGAGTGTCACCAGCAGGCTGCAACAGAAAGACCAGAAGAGTTGAAGAAAGGCATAGAATTGACCACATCCCACATGGGTGACCTCTTCATTGTGAGCAGTGCCCTGGGGAAGTGGATGATTGATGCCACTCAACTCTGAGCAAATTTAGATGAACTGAGAATCACCCAAATGTCAGGTCAGAAATTAAAACCCGTCTACATCAGCATGGTCTGTGTACTATACCTGCAAGGATATTGAGTACAACATCAGGAAAAGATGCTATTGTCTTGCATTGGCCAGATACATTTTTTTAAAAGATGTTTTATATAGTGGCTTTTATTGAACAGCAAACTGACAGTTAGCTTCTGTACAGGGTGTGTGTGCTCTGTCAGCTGAGCCACCCAGAACTCTGGGAGGGGAAAGTCATAACCCTAACCCTTCAGTGCTTTTTCTCTGATGAAAGTTGATTCACTCTGAACAGAAACTATGGCGATGTTGGATATATCAAGAAGAGCACCTGGGTGGTGGTGTTAGCATGGAGTAGTGTGTCCAGTCAAGAAAGGACTGCCCTACACTACCCATACTACCTGCCTAACATCATTATTTCAGTCATGATGTTCCTGTATGAAGAACAATGTCATCATCATGGATGAGAATGCTCAAGGTCACATCACAAGAAAGTGATTGCTGGACACTGGGGTTCTTCAATGGAGAACTTGAACATTCTTCAGACTTCAACCCTACAGAAGCCTTGTGTGATCAGCTGATCACCAGAAGCTCAATGACCTAAGGGCCGTCCTTCATGAAGAAGGGCCATGCCTCAATAAGTCAATTTATGAACAGCACTTTAAGCTATAATTGTGATTAAGACATTGACATGTTTTGTTGAAACATACCCATTGCTGGTGTTTGTTTCGATACATTACTTGAAATGAAGAAATCACCATTGCATGCGAGTGCTTAAATACGCTTAAATACTCTACTTTTGTGATATAATATCACAATAGTGTGAACTCTATATGTTTTCCAGAAATTTCAATATCAAATATTTATCACCTCAGACCTAAGGGGCTTATATTTAAAGCCTTTTTCTTTCAGGTGTGATGTGAAAAAACTATTTTACCAAGCACTGTTTGGTAAAATCACTCAATCAGGTTTATTCATATATTGTGCTTGTAGGACAATCAATAATGAAGCAGCTCTGGATGAGTTGAGTTTTATACCAAAGATAAGGAATTGAAAACAAGAGGTGAGACAGTCTGGATCTGATGCAGCTGTAGAAAACAACTTCCAACCTTGTACATGTAACCCAAATAGTTCGTTCGGTGAGAGTTCACAAGCATTTAATAAAACATGATCAGCAGATGTTAACTTGTAGTAATTCCACCACATATATAAAATTATCCAATTTCTTCTCAAAAAACACAGATTTTGTTAATTAGTGGATTTTACTTTGAGATAACTGGTGCTCTGTGCTGGCATTTTATTTCTTTCCTCGAACAAAGAAAAGCATTTCAATGAATCTTTTAAGCATGGGAAGATGGCAATTATTTTGTAAAGTGTTATTAAAACATTTTAATATGGTGAATGTTGTAGTTGTTTGACACGATGGGCATAATAAAAACAGTTGACAGAAGAACAGATACTGATTTTATTTAATATTTTCAAAGTGGCATATAAATAGAAGCAAAAAATATTTGTTCAAACGGAATAAAAGTAAAAGCATTTTGAGGCAGAAGCAGAAATGTATCAACTAAAGCACACAGTGTTCAGAGGTGTGACTATTAAGCTAAATATCACAGTCAAATTTCAATAAGCAAATGTCCACCACAATTGTCACCATTATGCACTGTATAATATTTATAATTCTTACATCTAGTTAACAACAGTTATTTATAGCTAAACCAAAAAGTATTCATGACTTTGTAAGTTTAAAGTTTAAATCAACCTTTTCATTTTACCATCATGTCAGTTTTGACTGAAAGACATTGTAACATAAGTTATGAAGAGGGAACATAACCTATGTTATTTGAATCTAATAGAGAATATTTCCCATCAGATTATGGTGATGGCAAAGACTTTAAAGGCTTGGCGCACATGATCAAAGACAAATCACCAAAAATGATTCAACAAAATTTATCAACAATTAGAAAACAAGCAATTGTTTTCCATGAAAATTTTTGAATTATTTAGTTTTTTTATAATTGATTCTTCAGTTAAATTATTTTACTCTCTTTGGAGAGAAGACTGTTCCAATCCCCATGACAGACAAATAGACTTTCTGGTAGAGTGAAATAAATGTTATGTCTGAGCGTATCTGGGGTATGAATAATTTTCGGTTTAGCTGTACATCTGGTGTCAAAAAAAGTCACACACCCTTTACCAAAGTTAAACCAAACTAAAAACTTGTTTTAGGATAATCAGGATTACATCATTAACTACTTCTAAATGCCAAAAAATGAGTCAGAGATATTCTGTAAATTTCTTCAAATTCAGCCGTTTACATGTTCACCTTTATATAAAAATTTGAATTGGATGATTTGGGTCGATTTGGGTCTTCCACAAGCTTGCTGGCATTTCAGCAGACCTGCTATGGAAAGGTGGTAAAAGGTTTGAGGGAGTTTGAAATGGCTATTTTTATAAATGTATTTAACACACTTTGTAACCAGTACATAAATGGTATGACTGGGTTCATTGTCCACTTAAAAAACTATTTTGTTTGCAAGTTTAACTTCCTTGTTCTTGTCTGGAGGTGAGATGTTAATTGTTTAAAGTACTTTTCTTTTCTTGTGATGCCAACTTTTTTTATGAAGATCATCATTTCATTCCCCCAAAATGCACAAGATATTATGGCGTCAACCTCTTACATCATAGTTGATATGTTGTTCTCAGTTTTACAGATTTTACCATTTTTACTCCAAATTGTAATTATGACAATTTTACTAACACAGTTTCATTTTAGTTTTATCAGACAGACATTAAATACCCATGAGTGAGTTTGAAAACTGTAATCTGACTCCTCTTGGCTGAGTGACATTTCAGAACTGTCTTCACTCTCACTGGTTTGTTCAGACAGCTGGAAATTACTGTGGTGTTGATGCTTCATATGATTATTTTAACATTTGAATGTGGCACGCTCATGCATCTGGAGATTGTTCCCAAGGATAAACTAGATAGTGGAGGTCCACAATTCTCTTCCTATTTAGATTTTTATGTGATGTTACATAAGTAAGTTACAATGCCATAAAATGTTGCTGATTATTTAATAGCAGCAATAAAGAACTTATTTTAAAAATATCAAAATAAAAATTGTTCCAGCACAAAAAAATCCAAATAAAATTCTAGTAAATTTTGGTGAGAAGCTTCTGGAAGGACCCCCAATATTACATAACTCATACAGCTGAAAAAACTGTCTGAATTAGATGAAAGTTGTAAAAATAAATATTTACATTATGTTTTTGGAATCTATCAACCAGAAATAGTTTTGGTAATCCCAAGTGGCCGAAATAACATAACTTTATTTAGAGAGATTTAATGTCAGAGAGTAAAATGGTTGTGTGTTTTTATACAGTGTGTTACATCTAAAGTCTGCTTTTAGCTGTGGCTGGTGCTCAGAGCTTTTGCAGTTTTGATTGTCCTCAAGCTAAAAAGTGCTGAACAGGTCAAACACTGATGTGATCCATTTACTCGAGATGATTCAAATTGTAAACACTTTACAAGTGATCGTCTTGAACAGGAGGAAACTGAAAACTAACTCACATTTAGACTCATAATGGTAAAAACAGAAAGCAGGAAGATATAAAGAGGATCCATCCGATGTTTTTGTGGGCTTTCATTTTTTATTTGTACAATTGAGCCCAAAATCATTCATACCCCTGACAGATTTCTGCAAGTCTTTCTCCTGACTGGAAGCATTAATATTCTTGTAGGTTGCAGCAAGCATACCAACATGAATATGATTGAGAATCCATGGGTGAAACTTAAGTTTAGGGTGATGGAGGGCATCCAAGCTTAAGGACTTTGAGAATATGTCAGCAACAAATCAGTGGAAAGGTGTGAAAAGCTTCTCATCAATTGGAATGAACAGTGTGATTGCCAATAAAATAATTTTCCATTGTTTATTGAGAAAGGTTTGCATTTTCAACATACTGGGATTTTCATGAAACATAAATTTAAAAAAATTACTGAGCCTAAATCTGCCAAGGGTACATATATATTTTTGGGGCTGTTTGTGCTTTTCCTCTAGAGCTGGTCAGAAAAAATACAGACTTTCCTGTTGCAGAGTTTCTGCATCAGCATGTCAGGTGTTGCAAGATCACGAAGGCAACAGGAGAGGAAATGCTTCCTCAGCAATCAGTGTAACACAAACCTGCAAAAGGGACAGAGGAAAAACATTAGATATTGATAATGTGAAACTTCTTTTAACCTGCTGTAAAAAAGAGAAATTCTGTTTGAAAGAAAAACTGAGTTTGTCCACTTCCAACTTTAAAGTATTCAGGATGAAGTTAGTAAAAGAGGAAAGCGATAATGATGTTATAGACATTAAAAAAGAAAATGTATTTAATGTGCCGTCCCCACTGACCAGCTGCTTTGCGGTTACTGCTTCCATTTAAATGACTTGCATGTGAAAACATACAACAATGAACAATTGTGAAACTTTAGGCAAAGTTTTAAGAATGCTTTACCTCTTTTTTCCAATAGGGTGCAGAAGCATTCATGTCTGTTGCTTATGGCACTATCCACCAGCTGGGCCTGTTTTCCCAGCAGTACCCTCCACCACTGCTGCCCAAGCCTGGAAAAGACAATGTCCGTCTACAGAAACTCCTCAAAAGGACTGCAAAGAAAAAGGCTTCCACCCAGACTTCACAGTCTGCTACACCTTTCCGGTCGAGCCTTTCCCCTGTAAATGAAGCAAGCCCTGACCTGGAGCGCAGCGACCACTCAACTTCCCCTCAAACACCAGAGACACCCCCTCAACTCCACAGCATCCAGCAACCTCCAAGGTTCACTGTCAGGCCATTGTATCAACATGTGCCGTCCCCTTACCCGCAGCGTGCAGCTTTTGGTCAAGCAGTTAGCATGTCGCCTCCCACGGCGGCTGCCCGTTCATGCACGTACTCACACCACGTCACAAAAACATCATTAAGTTCTGCTTCAAATCAGTTTTCCAAAGTCTTAGCCTCTCCAGGAGAAGCAAAGCAATCACTGCCATACTCCTCTGTGCCTGAGGTAAGCATACAAACAACTGAACTGGAAACATGTACTGAAAGCCACGCTGATTTGAGACCTGCCCCTCATGTAGGCACCCCACATTCAAAAATCACAAGTTCAGGTGCAACTCAACATCCGGTACCAGTGGGTCAACCTCTGGTTCGACCTCTTACTGTGTTGACCCCACTCATAAAATCTAAAAGTCCACGTCCAACATTTAAAGCAACTGAGCCTTCAAAATCACCAAAGCCAATGTTTGAAGTGCCTCAGATTAGGATGTATACAGCAAGCACTTCATATTATGAAACATCCAGGACACCTCCAGTGTACGACACGGCTGGATTAACTGCTATTGGCAGCATAGTACTTCAAAGTAAAACATTAGCAGAAACAAAACAAGAAGTGCTCACAGCATCTGAGATCAGAGGAGGGAAGGCAACGACGACAACAATGCGGCCTCCTTTATTAGACGTAGATCCTGGTAGAAAGACTCCAACATCAGAAGTAAAAGGAGCCGCCCCAAAGGCTGAAGTAAGAAGAGTCACTCCAACGTTAGAAACCCAGCGAGTCACTCCAGTGTCAGAAATCAAACGAGTCACTCCAACTCCAAACATAGAAACAACAAGACCAACTCAAACAGCTGAACATAAAACCACCACCCCAACATCTGAGGTCAGAGTTCAAACACCAACTTATGAGTTTCTGTCGTCCAGGCGACCTAAAACCCCAGCATACCACATCAGCCGAGCCGCAACCCCCGTCTTTGAAATCTCGCGACCCAATCCTCTTTTGTTTGCGGTGTCACCAATCACAGTTGATCCAGAGAGGTCAAGGTCACCCCAAACAATTTCGACTGTGAGCACTTCATTGCCGTCCCTTAATCTGAAGACAACAGAGCTTCCTGAAACTTTACTAAATGGGGATGTCCACTCAGATGTGACACCTGCAGACAACTCTATAAAACAAAGTATGACAAAGTCAAAATCAGAGTCTGATCTGACAAGAAGAGTGATCTCAGTTTCAGCAGTTGGCTCTCAAAGAGCAGTAACTCCTATATCTGTGTCTTCAACACAAGTAGCCACTGCTTATCAAAGGCCAAAAACTCCAACTTATGAAGCCTCTCGCCTTCTGACCACATCACTAGGCTACAAAAAGCAAAAGGCGTTACCATCATCTATTTCACACGTGGCCTTTCAGAGACCTAAAACCCCAGAGTCTCAAAAGTCACAGTCTGCTTACCGTGGACTTACACCAGCTGAATACGCTGCTTACGGTGGAATCAAAACATATTCACCTGCATTTGGCATTACAACCTCAGTGACACCAACACAAGATGAGATTAAAGTTGAACAAGAATTTTCAAAACAGAGTAGTCACGTAGCAATTGTAAAGGAACAATTATCGGTTGAGATTTCTGAAAGACAGGACACCACTAGATGTGAGGAAAAGCTGGACCAGAGTCAAGAACAGGCTGGTCTCAGTGTCACAATCCCAGTTATTGTAGTTTCAACACCATCTGAATCAACAGGAACAATATCAATACAAGATCCATATACAGCAACCAGTCCAGTTGCAGCAAAACAAGCTGCAACAGCGACTCAAGAAATGCCAAAAGCAATGGCTATGCCTTTTGAAAACCAGAAGGAAAAAACCACAGTAACTGCAAAGACAAAAATAATAGATCCTCTTCTAAAAAGTGGCGACCAAGATTCCCTGAAGGTCATAAAAAAGCTTTTGAGTAGAGGGAAGGTTCAGACCGATGAGGAGAAAGCAAAATCTGACTTGAAAGCTGACAAATCTGTCATAATAGAACCAAAGACACCTGTTACGCAGATTAAGCATGAAAGCTCAAAATCAGTTCCTGCTGAACCTACTCTGCCTATTGAGGCCCCTTCTACCAAGTCAACTAAAAGCAATAAAAACAACAACACAGAAACATGTTCAGCAGATAAACCTGACAAAAAGGGTGCTAATGACTCCCCGGCAGCAGCAGCATCTCTTCTTAATGTCATGCAAAAGTCAAAGGGGATGAAATCAAAAGCGAGTGGGTGGTCGCGACTAAAGAAACACATGGTGGTGGAACAGGAGGAACCAAAATTCCCAGAGACAGGTTCTCAAGCTGAGATCCAAGGGCAGGACCAGAGTGAAGAGATGAGGCTGGAAGAGAAACCAAGTGGTCAGGCTGAGAAGCTAGCTACACCCAAAGACACAGACACTCCAAAGGCAACCAAGATGTGGGACGCCGTCCTCTTCCAGATGTTCTCCTCCAAAGAGAACATATTGCATCAGATTGAACTAAACAAAAGTGAAGATGAAAAAAATGAGGAGAAAAGCAATGAGCAGAAGGAGGTCCCTTCATTTGCGTTTAGGCTACCCGTGTTGCTTTTCAGCCCCAGATTTGATGCTAAGAAACTGAAAGAAGCAGCCTCAAGACCAGTGTCAAAAATCTCGGTTGTGTTTGAAATGGGTCTGATTGGGCGGAAAGGTAAAGAAGAGGAACCAAAAGACTTTAACAGGAAGGCCAGAGGGTTTGCTGCTTCTTAAACTATGCCTGATGTGAAATGTCCACATTAAACCATGGCTAAACTTGTTCTGTAAGTTAATGTACAGCTCTACATTAATTTCTCTGTTAATGTAAGACTTCTGAACACTGCTGAAGGAAACTAAATCCCAACTTTATACTTGACAAATGCATTATAGTATGGCGGTAGCTTAATGGGTGTTAGATGTTTTATTTTTATTAGTAAGCAAAAACGAGCTAACTTGTCTTAAATGTCTCCAGACTTCACAAAACATTAAAGTGTTTATGTAATCTGACAATTTCCATTTGCTTCTTTCAATACACTTTTAGAGATGCTGCTGAGCCACTGAATATGTATGTACATGGTTGTTGCATGTGTACAATCTTCCAGTATTTTTATATTTATCAAGAAATGTTAGATTATATGTTAATTCATAATCAAAATAAAAAAAACACAGTTTTTCTTTTCTTTTTTTTTTTCTTTTTTTTTTTTTACCAAATTGTGTTATTTGCCACAACATAACACCTCTGAGGAAATGATGAATGCTTATGTAGAGTTTGTAGATGTTTTTCCTCTTTTCTTTGAAAACACTCACCTCAGTGATAGAAGAGAAAAGTGGGGAGGTTTAGATTAACAATAATGTTTAATGTGTTCTATTAAAGGCCCTCAAAAACAGCATGATGGAAGGGAATCACCCATTAAGGCAAAAGTACATCATCCACTCCTAGTAAACCTCCATAATTATGAATTCAGCAACAGTAATAAACAAATCACTTTGTTATATAATCACTGTGATTTTTATTTGGAACATTAGGCAGACACTTATCTTAAATGGTAAACAGAACTCCAAAAGCGACTGAAGGCTATAGACAGCATTTTAGAGGTCAAAAAGAAATAAATAATGTAGACAAAGTGTTTTTTGTGAGTTCTCAAAGTTTTAAGAGAAAAGGAATGAAAAGCAGACAAAGGGCTGTACAGGATGTTAGTTACATGGTGAGGGATGATGGGATGGTAGAAAGCTCTGCGCTTCTTGGCTGTAGTTGTTGAGTATCTTTTTTTTTTTCTTTTACTACGTATCATCTCCCCTTGATCAACACTTTTTTTGGGGGGGTGGACAAAAGTCTACTTATCAAAGGACTCCATTTTATCTAATAGACTAAATAACAAAGTCTAATTACTTTCAAAATAAAGATTTTCATCAACAAAAGCCAAGTTTCATCTTCTTTTTTAGGGAAAGAATTTGATTTAGAAGTCAAACCCAAACTGCCTGGCATGTTTAGCTTTTGCAGTGTAAAAAATAACCTCTATGTACTAAATGACACCTTGAAATGATGTTTCATTGCCCCTAAGTCTCAAGTTCAAATAGATTAGGATGCACACAGAAAAAAATGAAGCACATAATTCAAAGTAATTTCAGCTGAAGGAATTTGTTCCAATTTCGAAATTAAAAACAAAAAAGAAAAAAAAAGACTGAAGCAAATTTAATGATCAGAAATAAAAACTAAAATGAAAGCCAATCCTGTTTGTTGTGTTGCTCTATTTGTGATGAAGGTCCTACCGGCACTTTGACTGAGGTCTCCACATTCATCTACAGAGATCTTCTCATATTTTCCATGACCAGTGACAATAAATTTATGTTTTTTCCCATGTGGTGTTGGCTGTGGAGAGATGAGACAGAAATGAGTTTATTTCTGTTAAAACCCATTTGATTTTTGTTCAGATTAACCCTTTGACCTGGAGGGTCAAGGTTTTCCCAACACATCCATAGACATCAGAGTGATTCAGGTGCTGAAGCCACTCTGAGCAAAGAGACTACAGAAAACTCCTGTCTGAATGAAGAGGTGTGATTGATCCTGTTGCTAGGGGTGATGCCGTCTTCTAGGGCTGTGATTGGCTCTTCTTCAACTTCTGTTCAACAGCGGTTGGAAAATAATTTAAACGAGCATTACTGCCATCCACTGATGAGGAGTGCTGATCAAACATCAAAGAAAAAAAAAAAAAAAAAAAATTTTTTATCCCCTCAGACAAATTACCAAAGATTGAAAAAATATTAAATATTATGGCCAGGTAGCATTTACTGATTGTCTTTCTGAAATGAATCAATAAGGTTTAATTTTGACTTTGATTAGTTAATGCACAAAACTAAAAAAGCACAAAAAACACAAATCAGTTGATATAAATTAACGATCATACAGTCCAGACTGGATTAAGAGAATCGTGCCATGATGAAACTATTACATGTGCTGTGCTTGCATATTGATGCAGGCGTAGCATCAACATGCAGGTGCAGCATCAACATGTAGGCGCAGCATCAACATGCAGGCTCAGCATCAACATGTAGGCGCAGCATCAACATGTAGGCGCAGCATCAACATGCAGGCTCAGCATCAACATGCAGGCGCAGCATCAACATGCAGGCTCAGCATCAACATGCAGACGCAGCATCACCACGTAGGCTCAGCATCAACATGCAGGCGCAGCATCAACATGCAGGCGCAGCATCAACATGCAGGCGCAGCATCAACAGGTAGGCGCAGCATCAACATGCAGGCGCAGCATCAACATGCAGTGCCTGCTGTTTCCACAGTTCAATCCATGATTCAGAGAACGTCTCTCCTTTCCTCACTGCTGCTAACATTTTGTCCTGTGGTGCATTGTGAATAATTTTTGTCTCTAAATACGTACAGAACTCAGAAAGATACAGAATAGAATACAGAACATTCTAGAATTTAAAGATGTACTTAGCTTCACTGTAACAATGCTGCGTAATTCTGACATGAACAGACTTGCAGCCATGGTCCAGCTGTTATTTTGAAAGAGAAAAAAAAACTGCTGCTACAAACCTTTGCTTTCTGTTCACTCCTCCCTGATGGGTCTCCAAATATTTCCCACATGTTCTTCTTCTGCAGCACGCCTCCAGACGTCACATCCTGGAAATTGCATCCAGAAGTAGAACAGAACTGTTAGAACTCTTAGGTGAAAACAGAGGAGGAATCTGTTTATGCATAAACCAGAGTCAAGTCAAATCCTACCATATGGACTGATTCCGATCAAATTACATTCACTCCATTATAATCCTGACTTGAATAAATACAGTAGTCATATAATTGTAACTGGAAGTCTCAGAAAGTCCAACCATCGCCACTTGAGCATGTGAGAGAAAAGAACTCAACTCCAGTCAACAAGTATTTATTTATTTATTTTGGGATTTTGAAATCTGGACACAGTTGGTTTGTTTGAACTGACTACCCTACCAACCAACAGACATGATTACCTGACCAACAATAAAAAGAAAAGAAACAGCAAAATGCTGACTGTCTTTCATTTTTGTTGATTTTTTCCACCATCTTGTCTTATTAACAGTAAACAAACAACAATTTGCTGCGTTTCCTCCACCATCTGGCAACTCATAATCATATGACTTTGATTCATTCAAATGAGATGAATGTCAACATTTTGGGTGAATTAGTTAATTAGTTAATGTTTTGTGTTAAATGACTTGTCCTACCTACAAATCATGTAGTTTGAGACTCCACACAGGGGCCTAATTACATGACAGTCAGTCTTTCATTCTTCATACAAAAATCTGATAAAACCAGCCTGCTAGTGTGGATGATGTTGCATAGAATCCAAGATGTCAGATTTATCTATGAAAGAGATAGATGAATGCCATGTGGAGTCTGCTTGAGTTAGAGTTATTATTACACTTAAGCAACAGCCACCCAAAAACCAGTGGACAATTCAGTTTTACTGGTCTTTGCTTAGTGTAAAAACACAGACACCTGGTTTTACCTCAGTGGAGGACGCAGCCTGGTAGCAGCCAAGCCTGATTTATCATCCTAGTAAAGCGAGTCAAATAGTTATCAGATCTAAAGTGCTGCATCGTCCAGTTCTTGACGAGAGCGTAAGCTCTAGTAAAGACACACAAGCCTTATTTCATTTTTATGAGTTTGTTTAACTTCTTGTTTGCTGTTGATGGCATGTTCTGATGCAGAGAGACTTTAGCAGCTTTAGCAGCTTTAGCTGCACTAGCTGCACTAGCTGCACTACCTGCAAGTGTTCCTGTCATCTTGTTGTGCCATACAGGGGACAAGTCAAAGAAGAGTTTTATATTGATTTTGTTTGAGAGTAAAAAAGAGAAAAATGCAAAACAGGCTAGAAAAGATTAAAAGTGAATGAATAAACAGCACTAAATGTCAAAGACAGAGACAGAAGACACTTCACCATAAGAATTAACACATCACTGCCAAATCAGATGTTACACTCAGAATAAGATGTCACTTATTCTGAGTGTAACTACTATGAACTTATGCTTAGAAACCAGAGATTATGTTTAGAAAAATGTTTTTCTTTATTTGACATGAGAGAAGAAATTCAGAAGATTCAAAGTGAACTTACAGACGGTCGGCATGGTGACTGTTTGCTGCTGGGCCCTGAGGGGCCTTTCACCCAGTGTCTGATCAGGCTGGCCACGCCCACTTTCAGACTGCCAGTGTCCTGATTCAGAAAGTAGAGGAAAGACAACATGGACTTCAGTTTTACAACCATTTCATTGTTTTAGCATTACAAAGGAAAATGAGGGAGTAAAAATGTGATTTTATTATTTCCAAATTCTTTAATCTGAGGCAGGATTGAGGTGATTAGTGGAGAGAAGTAAAACTATTATATATTTTGTATTTAGCAAATCATTTTAAAGTAATCTTACATGTACACAATCAATTTATCATACAAATTTATATTATTGATGTCAGTCATTACAGACTGAAGAACACACAGGCCATCTGCTTTGCTGATTTGGGATCAGCAAAGCAGATAATGAAGTTATTTGAGAAAAAATAAAACAATTTTCTTCTATTTTAAGCAGAAAAATGTGCGACATTTCTCTGCTGTACTTGTCACAAACTCAACTGGAAGGTGAGATCAACTGAAAGTTGCTCTTCTTGAACAGGACTGACAGACATTTTGAAAACTTTCTCTGAAGAGGTTAAATACACAGATCTGACCCAAGACTTCAAGACAAGCCTGTTGGAGTTATTTTAGTCAGCAAAGTCTATAATGATTGCTGAATCATTTTCACAATGTAAATTTTTGCCTAGAATGTGAAACAAGCACAAGCACAAGCATAGAGAACAATTCAATTAGCCTTAAAATGTCACTGTTAAACCTTTTTAGAAGGGTTTAAATTGATGGTTGTAAAATTATCCACTCAACTGTTTACCAATTTATGACCCGATTTATAGTTATGACTCAACTACACTATGATTGGATATGAGTCTGAATATTGGATCATTTAAATTCAATTTAAATCCTACATATCTGAAGTGAGTTGGAACAATCTGTTAAGTACCTTGGGACATATGAATTATTCTGGTGCCATATAAAGTAAATATCATCTAACTTTTCTTAGTCTGCATACAACTGGTCAACTTGTCAGCCTCTCGGCAGAGAATCAAGCAATATGAAGGTTTAAAAAAGTTGCAGTCTCAAAATTGCTACATAATTTCATCACATTGTTCTTACAGTTTAAGCTTCTTTCAATGAGATGTCAGAGTGAGTAAAGTCTGCATAGTCCCAGTTGGAGGTTCGTAAAAATTGGTCTATGCTCATTCTTGATATTTATGCCATACATCAGCAACAATCTATGTGTGTTTTGTCACCCTGCATGTTGCTCCTTTGTTCAGGCTCCAGGCCTCTCCAGCCTCAAACAGATTCTTCTTGGAGGCAACGACCTCTGGGGAGTTGGGAAGGTCAGAGAGCGAAGCCTTCAGTGCCCGCAGCTCCTGGGAGGTTTTCTGAGAGGGAAATCTGCTATCAGTATGTACATAACCTGACAATGTTTATGAAGCCTCATATATAGGGTATTGCTATATTGAGGTGGTTCAGTTATCCTGCAGTAAACACATTTCAATGTTTTTAAACATATGTTCAATACAACCTTTCTAGTTTAAAATATGTGTGCTGCCTTATCTTTAAATGGTTGGCCCTTATAATGTGTATATATCACTGTATCAAAATGAGCTGGTGTTTAGATAATACATCAAATAATATTTTATATTACTGAAAATAATTATTTTTAGTATTTTCAGTAGTAATAATTATTATTTTCAGTAATATATCCAACATTACTGAAAAATATAAACATGTACTTTTTGTCCAATGCTGGACACGTGTGGGATGCTGACCTCCACAGCGTGAGTGTACTGCTCCATCTTATCATCGATCCTGGTCAGGAGGAAGGGAGGCTGAGTCTTCTTGAAACTGTTGCTAAATTAGACACAAGACACTGTTAAAATGAAACCCACAAACAGTTAATGAGATAAGACAGATAACTGTCTTATCACTTAGCTGTCATGATGTGTCATTTGAGAGAACCTCCTTTTTCCTAAACAAAAACAGATCCTCTTTGAACCCCAGCAGGGGTTCTATTGAACCCCAGCAGGGGTTCTATTGAATCGGTCTCAGGGGTTCGGCGGAGCCTCTGCCGTGGAGGCAAAGACACACTTGTGTAAAGTCGTGACGACACGCCCCGCTTGGCCGTCACTTGCTGCAGAGGATCACGTGACATTCCTTGGCCAATCAGAACTGCAGGGAATTTAGTCCACGCAGTATTCAACGGCTGTCGTAGTTGAATGTCGTGTGGTTTCTTTCTCGATATTTTATCCATACTGAACATGTCGAGCAAAAAAAGAAAGTGGTCAAACGAATATGTACAACGTGGATTCACATGCAACATGGATCCCATTCTGTATATAACAGAACGAGATGGGAGTCAGCGTCCCATCTGCATGATATGCAATGCCAAGTTGAGCAACTCCAGTCTCACACCAGCAAAACTAAGGGAACACTTGTTGATGGAGATGGAGATGGGGAAAAGTAAAAAAGTATTTTGTGAATTCAAAACGACAAAAAACAAATAAAATTTCACATAAAAAAAAAAGTTATTAAAAAATGTTAAATTCTGAAAAAAAATCCAAATTTACTTTTAATTAGTAAAATAGCAAAATATATATATATAGTTTTTTGTGGGCTGAAATTCTTTTATGAGGCCAAAATATTGTTTTGGGGCCAGAATAAAGTAATAGTGTAATTTGTTGTGAGTTCATGCACTGTGTTGGTTTTGTTCTTTGAGCAAGGTGATGTTCATGCATGACTTGAAACTGGTGGGTTTGGTACCTCAGAAAAGGTTAAGAACCACTGGTCAAGACAAAGCAATTGCTGTTTTACCTTTGTATGTCAGATATTTCCATACATTTCCTAAAGCATCCTCATATGTTTTTTTTGTACCAACTGACAGTCAGGCAATCCCAAAGGAGTCTCCCCAATGTTGGACCGTCCACTCTAGGTTAAGGGTCTGCCTCAAGCACAAGAGTTTAAGTACCATATTTTCATAAAGGACTGGATTCAGTCAATAGAGATGTTATTGAGTTCTTCTTCTTCAGAAAATATCAAGCTTGAATTCTCAAAAGCTATCAACAAGGAAATTAAATGATCTTGAACTTATATATCCTGATAGAGAGAGATCCCTTGTCTTGAAAGTTCCTCGGAACTTATCATTTCCTTGTGCAGACTGCCTGGAGCCGTCGTCCCTCCCCCACCACTAGAGAAAAGATAGTCTCTGACATCTGGACTCCGTTAAGCAGAGCTATGAATCACAACCTAGTAGTATTATATCCTGAAAAATGTGTGTTGGCGGGGGTCTCCTTTGACCTTCTTCCTTGTCTTAACTTGAGGCAACTGAGAGTTAATCAGCAGCTATAAAGCAGTTAGGACAAACAACTGAAGAATTAGCCATTCAACTTTCGGCATAATGATTAATAAAAGCATTTTCTACTAAAGTAAATTTAAAGTGATTTCAAAGTTCTTCCAACTTACACCTTTTTGGTAATGTTAATTTGGAAAACAATTCATGGTGGAAAGTTTTGTCTCTCCAACATGGGATGGTTTCAAAAACTGCCTCTTTGAGAAATATCAGAAGGCTAAATATTAGCTTTATAGACTAGCAAGAGGGCAGCAATCTTTGTTCATTGGCTGCTTTAACTTGTGATGTCCAAGTCTCTTAGTATTCAAGCCAAAATCATTAACATGAAAGTAATGAAAGCCCACAAATTGAAATTGAAACATTTCTTGTATATTTTCTTTAATCTCCTCAAGAATGAACCAAACACATGTCACATGAACAGTGTAAAGTTGTCAGAGTTTTGTTAGGAGGGTGAATCTATAAATCCCTTCAGATCTGAAGCATTTCAAGGGTTGTTCATTAAGGAAAGGCTCACACTATCAGGGCTTAGGTTTTTTTTTTTGGTGGCGTATTTTTAGCCTTTGTCAGAAACAAGAACTTTTTGTTCTTTAGGGAAGTTAACTGAATGGGTGCAATAAAGACGACTTGTTGGAAGTTCTTACTGGTCTTATTTATTATGATTGTTAAAATCAAAGGAAATAAAATATGGTCATTGAAATATTTGGATTAAATGTTTATTTAACTTATTTTATGCTAAAAGCTCCAAGTTAGTGAAAATTACAAACATATAATCTTCAAAAAGTAACGTATCTGCATCAGCCGCCTTTGAGTTTGACCAAATTTTTTGAATAGTGACTGTGTATCACAAAACATCATTCTGACGGCCACAAACCGCCCACCAGCCACACTTTGGACACCGTGGACTGAACAAGAGTCTAGCAGCCATATTCTGTTTTACTTTGAATGGAATCTTTAAAACATTTAAAATATTTCATCAACAGTTTTGATGAATAAATAACTTTTTTTTCTCATGAAAAAATAAGAACAAAGACTGAGAACATAGTTACCTTTTCTTTAGCGAACGATTCAGGGAGTTGGTTCTCTCTGTGATCTGAAAAAGAAAAAAGGTTTGAGTCATGTGTCATACCTTCAGTCTGTCAAGTTCCTAAACAAAGCCCAAGATGTCCATGGTGCAACACATGCTTACCAAACTCTTTGAAATGTTTAACACTTAGTTGTGACCGTGTGATTCATAGTGATTTTTCAAGCAGAAAGCCATAGAGCATCTCGTCTACCAGGCAGTCCTGATCAACATGGTGACACCTGAGTCATTTCAAATAAAAGCTGCTTTGTCTTCTGTCAGGGCTGACGATGAGGACAGGACTGGGGTAAAATGGTACCTTTTCAAACTTGAGCTAATTGTAATCAGAATATGTTTCAGTCAAAATATTGCTGCATGAAAGAATTAACTGATGGCATTTTGATGAATTAAAGAGCAAAAATCACTGAAACATGAGATGCAGTGGATGGCTGCAAGTGTAAATTGTTAGCATAGTTTATTGATTGAAAGATTAAAATAGACATTTCTGTGGCATTTAGCATAATGAAAACAAATGTGGTATTTCCATTTCTAGTTTGAACTGAATGAAGTTCACACAGTGAGACAAAAAGGTCAGCGTGTCGTTTTATTCACTGGTCTCATCTGTTCAGAAAGTCTTAAACATTTGAAAGCAATGTAAGTGTGGTAGTATCAGTGAACTTTAAAAAACATCACATGCTGCCAAGGTGCAGCCAAGTCATGCTGGCTTTACAAACTCACATGCACACACACACGCACACACACACACATATGCAACTTACAAAAGCTAAAAGACTGAACCCATCAGCTGCAAAGAGAACACACAGTTATGTTCATTCCTTTTTTGTATGTTCAATAAAGTTGACAAAAGTCAAAGTAAGAAAGCCTGGTCTGCTGCTTCTGTTTTTAGTTGTTTTCAATGTCCTTTGTAATTGATTGTAAGCAAGATTAAGATTGAGGATTAATTAAACCAGGTAGCAAAATTTTTAACTAAACTGATCAATTATAAACATTGAGGTTACCATAAACATGGTGGTATCCTGTTAAAAGCTTCTTGAGGCAGAATGTAGGATTCTGCCTCAAGATTTATGGGATTTTAATGCAACTTCCATTTCATTTAACGACAAAAAAATAAAGTCATCAGCAAACGAAAAGTTATTGTCATCTGATGCATTCATATCATTCTTTTTTTATTTCTTGCATCCAGAACAGATACGAGCTTAGTTCTACTTAAGTTTATTATTTTTTCCGTTTTTAACTCAATATGGAGGTCAGATGAAAAGTGTAAAGTTCTGAAAACATGCTGCGTAAGCGCTTTTTGGTTGTATAAGACTAAATCAGGGCAGCCCAAACTTTTTGAGACCAAGATCTACTTTTTCTCTCAGCTGAGATCTACCTCATGGCATGAAGACATAAAAATTGTAAATTAAACCCTATACACTTATTTTATATGCGAATGTACATCAATTATAACAGAAATATTAAAGTGATAGAAAACCTAATGCAGTTTCTTCCTCAGTAAGATTCTAACACTGGGAGGAGATTACTGGTGCAAACCTGAAGCCAGCAGGTATCAGTTATGGTAGATCTGAAATTTGGTTTGATGACTTCAATATGAAAAGCTACAGAGTGACAGGATGAACCAAATGGCACTGTTAAAGTAAAGGCAAGTCTTCTGAAGTTGGAATGTAATTAATTTAATTTCACATCATATTCACGGTAGAAGCCATTTGTTTGTTAAAACTTAATCAAATATATTTGTCCTATTTGATGTTTGTTTACTGTAAACAAACGAGGTCATTAGTCCAAGTTTGTCGTTTATTGAACGTTCAGAAACTCCAGCAGCTGTAATGAACCACAGCAAAGGTCAACAAAGGTTAAACAACCCGAACAGGTGATCAACTCAGAACCACTCGCACCTTTTTACTCTCTTTATCGTTAAGCACACCCGTTGCCGTGACAACCACCTGCACCCCGCAAGCCAAGCAAAGATTACATTATAAACATAACACTCAGTTTGTTACAATATCAGGTTTCTAGGCTTGATAGTTATTGATTATTAATGAGCCTCTCATGAACACAGCGGTGGCTGATCAGATCATTTAAACTCCTGCTCTGCTGGTCAGTTGGTCTTTCAGTGGCTTTTGTTTTTGTTAATGGATCTGAAACGCACTGAATTGCACAACACCTTGTTGAAACAATAATTACTGATTTTTGCATTTTTTAAAATGATTATTCTTTAATGAAGCTATAAACATTTTGGATCTTAGTGAATATTTTGATAAGCCTGTCAGAAGAGGAAGTTCTGGTCTCAGCGTCCTGGCAGCCTTCAGTTTGTCACTTCCTGCCGAGATTGTCACAGAACCTTCCTGCGATCGATCGTCATATTGAGCACCCCTGGGCTAGATGACGCTGAATAGCACGACACAAAATAATAATAAAAAGCGTTTTACGGTTTTGCAGCTGAAAACAAAGTCATGCTGTTCAGTTTTTATCACCTTGAGTGTTGAAACTTTGGGACTGAACGCCTCCTCTCCTTCTGCACTGGACGTTCTGAGGCTCTTCATCCTTTCCGCTGCTTCCATCCTCCTCTGCTCCATGTCTTCCCTCATCTTTGTTCTTTCCTCCTGAATGGAATTCCAAAGCACTCAATCACATCATGCTGTGCATTATGGTCTCATATGAAACAGACATCATTTTGCTCCCTGAACATTCCTCAGTGAAGTCGTCATTTCCAAAGTATTCTGGCTGATATAAAGAAAGTGTTTTTTTTGGTTTTACTTTGGTCACAACAGCAACTCCTTCTAACAAAAACACAACCTAACCTCAATTCACCCTGAAAGTTTGAGGACTTGATTGTGCTGCTTTACTCAAATATTGACTTTGCTGCCTTGTTGCTGAAATGTGCAAAAATGTTTGGGTTCAACTCTAAGCTATTTTATCGATGATACATTTCCTCCACTTCTGTAAATATCTACATACAGCCAAAGGATTGTATTTTTATTTCACTCGTTCTGCTTAAAGCACCTCCTCAGCAGCCAGCTGCTGCTTTTCCTCGTCCTCCCTCTGGCGCTCCTCTTCCTCTCGAGCTCGCCGTCTCTCTTCCCGTCTCCTCTTCAGCTCTTCCAGCTCCTGCTCGGCCTCAAACTGCCTGTGTCTGACGTGCTCCAGCTCCTGACTCTCCTTCTCCTGCATGCTCTGGCGGATCCTCTCCGGTCTCTGCTCCGCCTCCAGGAAGGGCTTCGGCTCCTCTGACTCCACAGATTGTCTGCGTACAACACAAATATCTTGGTTTTAGCTCTGGAGCACATATAGGACGCATTTATTAAACAAATAATTAAACAAGTTATCTGAGTTTATTATTTTATGATGCTTTAGTCCCAAAATACCTACTTTTGACATTCTAAACACAAAATTATGATCAGAAGAATATTGGTGACACTTATGTAGGTTATGCTGTCCAAGAAGACCAAATTGCTATCACTTTATTTGACAGATTGTGCATAAGACTGACATGAAACTATCATAAACATGACGCAACAGCTGAACAAGAAGAAGACTATGAATGTTTATGACTGTTGTCAAAAAGTGTATTCAGTAAATAATTACACTTGTAATGCAAAGTTGTTCTAAAAGTTGCACTAAAAGTCTATTAAAAGTGCAAACTTTGCAGTAAAAGTGTCATTATTTACCGAATGACATTTCCGTGACAATAGGCACGAATATTCATAAAGTATTCTTCACAACAGATGTTATGTCATGTTTATATCAGAATCATATCTGACTTGTGAGCAAACCTTCAAATAAAGGTTTGTTCACAATAAGAACCTCTTATCCTCTTAGAGTCCTTGGGTCCTCTACCAGAGGCCTGGGAGCTTGAAGGTCCTGCAGTATCTTGGCTGTGCCCAAATATATATATATATATATATATATATATATATATATATATATGGCTATTATTTTAGACTGTAGCAAGAAGCCGGAGCGCCCGGAGAGAAACCTGCTCATTTTTTTTTGATATTTTATTGATGAAATTTTATTACAAAATGTATTTCTGACATTTTGTAATTAAATGTTAGAAATACATTTAATTATTTCTGAACCTTTATTCTGAAATAAAGGCTCTAGTGGCTTTTATTGAATAGTAGTACAGTCATGGCCAAAAGTTTTGAGAATGATTCAAATGTTAATATTTACAAAGTCTACTGCTTCAGTTTTTATAATGCCAATTTGCATATACTCCAGAATGTTATAAAGAGTGATCAGCATAACAGCAATTAATTGCAGAGTCAATATTTGCCTAGAAAATGAACTTTATCCCCTAAAACACATTTCAGCTTCATTGCAGCCCTGCCTTAAAAGGACCAGCTAACATTGTTTCAGTGATTGGCTCCATTAACGCAGGTGTGGCTGGTGATGAGGACAGGAATGGAGATCAATATGTCATAATTAAGTAAGAATGACACCATTGGACACTTTAAAAAGAGGCTGGTGCTTGGCATCATTGTTTCTCTTCTGTGAACCATGGTTATCTCTAAAGAAACATGTGCAGTCATCATTGCACTGCACAAAAATGGCCTAACAGGAAAGAGAATCGCAGCTAGAAAGATTGCACCTCAGTCAACAATCTATCGCATCATCAAGAACTTCAAGGAGAGAGGTTCCATTGTTGCCAAAAAGGCTCCAGGGCGCCCAAGAAAGACCAGCAAGCACCAGGACCGTCTCTTAAAAGTGTTTCAGCTGTGGGATCGGGCTACCAGCAGTGCAGAGCTTGCTCAGGAATGGCAGCAGGCAGGTGTGAGTGCATCTGCACGCACTGTGAGGCGGAGACTCTTGGAACAAGGCCTGGTCTCAAGGAAGGCAGCAACGAAGACACTTCTCTCCAGGAAAAACATCAGGGACAGACTGATATTCTGCAAAAGGTTCAGGAGTGGACTGCTGAGGACTGGGGTGAAGTCATTTTCTCTGATGAATCCCCTTTCCGATTGTTTGGGACATCTGGAAAACGGCTTGTTTGGAGAAGACAAGGTGAGCGCTACCACCAGTCTTGTCTCATGCCAACTGTAAAGCATCCTGAAACCATTCATGTGTGGGGTTGCTTCTCAACCAAGGGAGTCGGCCAGGGCTGTGTCTTCCCTAAAAACACAGCCATGAATAAAGAATGGTACCAGAATGTCTTCCGAGAGCAACTTCTCCCAACTGTCCAAGAGCAGTTTGGTGATGAACAATGGCTTTTCCAGCATGATGGAGCACCTTGCCATAAAGCAAAGGTGATATCTAACTGGCTCAGGGAACAAAACATAGAGATTTTGGGTCCATGGCCTGGAAACTCCCCTGATCTTAATCCCATTGAAAATTTGTGGTCAATCATCAAGAGACGGGTGGACAAACGCAAACCTAGGAATTCTGACAAAATGCAAGCATTGATTGTGCAAGAATGGACTGTTATCAGTCAGGATTTGGTCCAGAAGTTGATTGAGAGCATGTCAGAGAGAATTGCAGAGGTCCTGAAGAAGAGGGGTCAACACTGCAAATATTAACTTGCTGCATTAACTCATTCTAACTGTCAATAAAAGCTTTCGTTACTCATAATATGATTGCAATTGTATTTCTGTATGTGATGACAACATCTGACATACACACATAAAAACCAGAGGGCAGCAGATCATGTGAAAATATAATATTTGTGTCATTCTCAATACTTTTGGCCATGACTGTAGTCAGGAAAGTGGATTATGAGAGAGGGGATTCAAACCCAGGACTTTGTTGCTGCAAGGCAACAGTGTTCCAAGAGCCACTGTGCAACCATTTTGTTCACAAAACTAATGTTTTATTCACATCTAAGGAGAATTGAGGCAAATTAACCAAACAGTCATGATGTTAGAATGTGGCGGGAAGCCGGAGCGCCCGGAGAGAAACCTGCAAACAGTAAACCTGTCTGATCTTATTACACTTCATCCCAGAAAATTTTATGTCTCTTGTCATGAATGTTAAAGTAACTGAATTCATCAATTACTTTAACTGATGAGTTAAAGTAACTGATTACTTAAACTTAAACTTCTCCAGCCTCAAAATGCTCACTTATTTTCTCATCTAAGATATTTTCCTTAATTAAATTAAAGCACCTTTATCGCTTTCAAGATGAGGGGCAGGAGAAACGGTCACATTACATGTTTACCTGGCCTTTCTCTTCTTTCTTTCCTTCTCATACAGATAAATGAAGCCCCTTCAGTACATGTCTTCACTGCAGCAGCTGTCTGCAGTGAAGACATGTTCATCAACAGCCTTCAGTGTCTGCGGTCCATGAATTATGTAGGTGTAAAGCTGGGCTCGGTCAGAACCACAGCAGATGACAGAGGACAGGTGGTTCCTTTCTGTTCCACATTTTCCAGGTACATCGATGCTTGGGTTGGGAATTACTTTGTGTTTTAAATGATTACACCTGGCCCACTATGGCAGATAAAAGACCAGGATGTTGTTGTCGGTGAGGCAGTGTTTGTAATTTAACTTTGACCCGCAGCCTGAACAAATCGATTTGACCCCCAAATTCACCCAACAGCTAAAAACAGATGCTATACTGTCTACCGATGGTGAAGATGGAAGTAAAATCATGGGGCCGTTACTCAACAGCTCTAAGGAATCTGTCTGACATTTTGAACAAGTGCTTGCACTGTACAATTCTCTATCCGTATTTCCACCAAAGGAGTTGAGCCAAACTTAGACAGAGACCTAGACAGAGTCCACTAAACATGAAATCTCAAAGTGTCTTCCCATGCCCAGTTTTCTCTCCCTCAGCTCCACGAGGACGGGGGAGATCTCTTCTGGAGAAACGTGTTTTCCTGGATGTTGAACAGCTGAATGTATGAGGCTTGCACAGCATGGAATGGATGACGCCTTAATAAATACCTTTTCCTGAGCGAGACACCTTGCAGGTTCAGGATGGATTGAAATGTGGCATTCACCCAACTGTTTTGCAAATTGTTGGAGACCTTACAGAAGTTCTCCTCCGGGTCTTCCATGTCTGTGTGTCCTTGTGAAGCTTCTGTCCTCGTGTCCCTGAACAAACTCTCTGCTCTGAAAGGTTAACATCCCCGTACACAGCCTTTTAATTATATAAAGTGTAAGGAGCAATGGCTACATTGAGAGAGAAACCAAGGAAGAAAAACTTAACTGAAGTGAAATAAAACAAGTTGTCAGGAAAGGAAGTTGTGGTTGAACATGTTTTGATGCAAAATGTCTGCATGGACCACAGACTAAAAGTAAAAGACCTCGTAAAAATAATGGCTGAAGTTATTCAAATGTGTCACTATTGACAGTAAAACAAGGCCAACACTGGGATGATCTGAAATGACACTCCGAAGAAGAAGAAGTCAAAGTAAAGGTTTTGCTTTACTGCAGGTAAAGCAAAGAAAACATTCATTCAAAGTCGAATGCAGGTTGCATCAAAATAAACAATCCTGAGTTACTACATCAAAACTTCCTGATAGCTTGGCTATCAGCTGATTAATGCTGGTTTTCTAACCGTGATGCTAATCCGGCTGAGTGTTGCTAGTTGTGCGCTGCTTTACCTGCTATCTCGTCCTTTTATTGCTGCATTGAGCCTCGATGGAGCCAAACTCCGTCAAGTGTTTGTTTTTTAAATACCATATTAGATTCGTTGTTTTGATGCATTTTAACATGGTAATTTTCCGCCGCAACACGCAAACTTCCCCATTCACTCTCGTAGCGCTAAAGTTTGATGTTGCTGCGCGCTTGCGCAGTGAGAAGGAGAGATGAATGTGATCGATTTGAAGATCGGCAACATGAGACCGTGATCGGCGATCACCGATCATACACTTTTCACGGAAATCGGCCGATTATGATCGGTGCCCGATCGATCGATACACATCTAATACATATACGTGTATGTGTGTATACACACGCACACGTACACACACACCTGCTAGATCTGCTCTTCTGGTTCATGACTGACGTCACTTCCTGGTCGGCAGTGCCAGGCTTTAGGCTGTTGTGTTTTGGCTTCTGACACAGGAAAACTTTGGACGTGTAGGACACTTTAAGTTCTTTCTTTTTCGCTTCCTGTTGATAAAATGTGAGAAAGAAAAACACTATTTGAACATATCAGATTTTTTCAACGTGTACCAGACATTAAGAATCTTGATAAAATATGTTTTTATTTATTTATTTATTTTTGCATTTTAAATTCAAAATGTTCTTTTTAACAGCAATCTCTGATTTTCATTGGTTACTTTTAGTCAAGTTGTATTTACTGTTACTTTTGTCTACTTCAAGTTATTTCAGTGACCATTGAAGGCTTTCCATTCTTTCAGAGGCATGCCAACAATTTGCCCACATGTGTAAAACATTTGAGTTAAACCCAGTTTCTCAGAGAAACTGAAAGAAAGTCTCTGTCACTCTAAGCTCTCAAAAAGACCTCTTAATGTTAAAGGAGAGTTTTTCTTCTCACGGTTGTCACATGCATGCTGCTAACTATGGGTTTGTGACTCTGGGATCCACTGCGGACTGTAGCAACATGCTCGTTCTGATCAGCTGGCTTGGATAAGCTAAGCTTGACTGCTTTGTTTTCCAGCTATGATCAAGTTGGAATACATGAAACTAACTTTGAAGTCTTTTGGGTTGGACTAAATTAACATATTTTAACAATGAACCTTTTTACGTGGTTTTACAAAATGATTGTTGAGGATCCGTACTAAATAATAAAACTGAATTGAACTGAATTAAATTAGTGATGTAAATAGATACATTGTTTCTCACAACACTCTAAATCTAAGGAAGATCTCTCTGATTTCATGACCAGTTTTATCTTTTACTTGATAAATTTAGAAACAACAGATTAATGACATTATCACCCAAAAACAAATAGAAACAAAAAAAAAAATTCTGAGCAACTTCAGAAATCAAACACTTAAATGTTTGATACAAAACTCTTACCTCTGTATTTGGCCTTTGAGTCTCTTGTTTGGTGGAAAGCAGCACTTTGTCCTTCTTCATTTCCTCCCTCTCCTTCACTCTCTCAACCTCTTGTTCATTTTCGTTCCTCCTCTCTGCCTTCATCCTGATGCTGTCACTATCTTCCTGATCTTGTATTTGAACTGGACTCGAAGCAGCATGAGCAGCCTTTTTGGCTAAATTGTTCTTCATAAAGACATTTTCTTCTTCTTCCTCTCTTTCTTCATCTTGACTGAGCTCCTGCAGTCGCTGCTGTCTTTGTTTTTCTCTGCGCTGAGTCCAGTCACCAAAACCCTCATCCTCCTCAAGAGAAGGGGAACTGCTGGGCTTCAGTTCACAATCATACCTGAAGTAACAAAAGACAGTCATACAAATATAGTTCAATTATTTGGATACCCATGTATCTCTTAAAGGGATAGTGTTATGTTTCCAAGACATATAGTGCCATTTTATAGCCCAATCAAGTAACTATGTGAAGTGGAGTTGTAAGAACTTCCATATATACAATATGACTGAAAAGAAATAAAGTTCAGTAATTTAAGGCCTTGAAATTGGGCCTCTGTTTCTTCCTGAAATGCCACCTTCAGGAAGTGAAGACAACATGGCTCCACTTTAACCCTTTAACATTTTTACCAGCGTTGCACTGAGAAGTAGCTCCTATAATGAACTCAGTAAGACTTTCTGAAGGGCAGCTACAGTTTGAAACAATGAACATTTTTACTCACTTTCTTTTTAAACTATTTGTCATGTCCTTTATTCCCTCTCCTCTTTGTTCTAATTATATCATTGAGTTTTATGTCAGCTTAGGGAACTGCTGTTCTCCACAAAAGATGCATCATTTTACCCAATTCATTTCAAGCTCTCCACTTCAATAAATCTTTAAAATGACTTTGTTGTAGTGTGGGCCTTCCATGTAAATTACAACTATTTCAGTAATTGCGTTTCCATTCACCGTGTAATTGCCCAATTTGACATTTCGAAAATAGTTTTGCTGAATAGGAACACAGCAATTTTGAAAAAGAAAGAAACATCTGTTTTTTGGTAAACAGGTTTCCCACCGGGAGGAGGTCCCGGGGAAGACCCAGGACACGCTGGAGGGACTACGTCTCTCGGCTGGCTTGGGAACGCCTCGGGATTCCCCCGGAGGAGTTGGAGGAAGTGGCTGGGGAGAGGGAAGTCTGGGCCTCCCTTCTTAAGCTGCTACCCCCGCGACCCGACCCCAGATAAGCGGCAGAAGATGGATGGATGGATGGATGGAGGTTTGGAGGAAGGGTAACATGGGTTTTCAGCTGTATCAAAATTGGTTCATTTAGCAAAACTGCAACGGAAATAGTTTTTTTTCGCATCACACATGATCAACAACTAGATGTTGATCACAAAGAAGAAGATAACAGGAAGTAGTTGGAGGATCATGGCGTAACGTTTTTTAATGATTTGTTCATGTGTCATTTCAATTGCGTTTCTTATGTAGTGGAAACACAACAATTATGAGATTGTATTTGATCAGCAGACTAATGAGAAAGTTTTGCATAGATTTGTCTTTGACTCAGAATATGTGTAACACATTCAGAAACACTGTTATTGTTGCCAGAGAGGCTTTGAGCTGTTAGCCAAACCTTTTTCGCAAAGCTTTTCTAAGAGTTAGAACTACATTCCTATTAATAAATATGAACAAGCTCTCTGGAAAACAGCTAAATATTCTTCTACCTAATTAGCTGGTTTTAGTGCCAGAACTTTATATTGTTAACTAATAGTCATTGGTTAGTGATTTTACCTTTTAGCAACACACTGAAACAATGTACTCTAAAGGACATAGATTTTTCCTTCATAAAAAGGTCAGAAAGTTCAACAAAACTTAGGGATTCAGAGATTCTAGGCAGGTATGTGCAGAGGGGGTGGCTAAGGGGGCTTGAGCTCCTTCCCCTTCAATCGCTTGATTCCCAAGTGCCCTTTTTGAGTTTTTTTTTTTTTTCAAAATTTTTTTTTATTTTTATTTTTTTATTTTTAATCTGTGCATCAGGAGGCCTGCTTGAGCCCCTCAGCAATAATATTTAGCTAAATACAATAATTTAGCAAAATAAACTAGTCTGGCTGTCTTCAGTCTAATAATGACTCAGTTTCTGTCTCCATGTTGTTCAGACAATGGGTCCATGGTGAGGAGGAGGAGGGAGGATCTGAACCTCTAACAAGAATATTTTTTATACATTGGTTTGTAAATAAAAATGTTGGTCTGATGTTGACTTCAAAAAACTGTTTCTATTTCTATTTTCATAATTGTCCTGCAATAGCGAGAAAAAACCCGCCTCGCCCCTAAACACAGAAATGCTTCAGCAACAGAGAAACTTCTGACTTAAACTTAATCATTCTGCCAAAAGCCCGGTTCTACAGGCAGTGTGAGTCGGTCCCACCGACAGATAGAAAGAACGTCTGATTTATATCAGACATCCTGATTAAGGCACGATATCAATTGTCACTGCGAGTCGCGATGTACCTCTAAGCCGCTGCGACTGGATCTGGGCTGGAGGTGAGCGGCTGTCAATAGAAGTTACTGCAGAACCTCAAGTGTTAAAGGAAGATTCGGTCCAGAGCATTTAGAGTTCATAAAATAAACATCAGAGAAAATACTGGAGCAATTATTAGAACTACAGCATAAAGCCAAACATGCCACAATTAAATGAATCAAAAACTCCACAAAGTATCGGTGGACTGACACGGGGGATTCCAGGTAGATTCCAGAGATGCACATCGCAGCGGCTCTTCATGCAGGGCTGGTTTAAGGTAAATATGGGGCCTGAGACAGAACCCTCCTGTCCTACTAAGAACTTCAGCATCACTAACATGTTTAAATATTGAAAAGGTGAATCTGTGAGAATGAGACAAGGTTTATTGGCCGAGTTTAAAATCAATCACTGATAATTCATTGTTTGCTGTGATGTATTTGTGAACAAACTCAATTCAAACACAAAGATTCCGCCATATTGTAGCCATGGTAATAACAATCAAACTATCAAGATGGTTCCTTAAACTTTTACAAAGTAAACTTCTCTATTAAATCCTAAATGTACATTTTTTTCTCAGTTGACTCCATTAAATAAAATTTAATAACATTGTCATTCTCTATAAATGATGCTACAGGATTTATGGTCTGCGTTACAATTAAACCATTTCTGGGGGCCCCTGAATGTCTGAATGGCCCCTACCAGCAGCAGTCTTATCATTCTAGATCTCAGAGTATATAGAGTTAACCCCTTTGAGCTTTTATGATCTATAAGTCAATCTGCAGCCAAGTTGCTCTAGAGGTTAAATAGATATTATTAGGGCTTAATCAGTAAAATGGTAGAAAATTTGCTAATTTCATAACTTCAAAACCTTTGACCTTCTCTCCTCTGGTCTGTTTAACAGCTACAGTCTCAGATCAACTCAGCCCTCCAGGACTGTCAGCAGCAGAAACAGAAACTTTATTCCTGTTTGGGAAAATATATTACATTTGCTTTGCATTGTCCCCGCATGATGGAAATGATATAGTAGGATCCAATTAGATTCTTGATTAATGTGGGTTGTTGCTGTGTTGATGTACAATGTTTTTGTTCAATGTGCCCCTTTTTTAAATGTGAGCCCCGGCCCCTCCAAAGGTCTCTGCACGGCCCTGATTCTAGGAATAGTTGGAAACTTTTTGAATAAAGAGTCAAATAAGCTAGCACTTCATGGTATTTCTGGCTTGAATCAGGGCTGTCCAAGAGCTACCTGCAGCTGTTACCTGCAGGGTGTATGATGTCTTATTCTGCCACCTTTAATCAGGACTCTGTTTCCTGGTGAAAATGTGTTCTGAGTCTCTGAGAGGCGGCAGGAGGATTTTATTAACATTTCTTGCTCACCCAGTGGGACCCTAAGTCTGTGCTTGATTCCTGACGAAGTAGCAAAACTAAAATACCAACAATTCTGTTTAGGTGTCACTAAAACTGCTTCAAGGTCTCTGAAGTGGTTCCTTTAGGAACAAAGAAATTTACTTTGGCTGCTCATTTAGCCAGTGGAGTAACTATAATCTGCTTTGCTGTCATTCCAGCAGATGCTTATTACACTAGAAAAACGATCAGAGACTAATTATTGAATTGCCACAAAAAGCAGATGACAAAATCTCCCATCTAATCACAAATTACAAGGGAGCCTTACATCACTGCTGCAGCCATACGAGAGGTATGGAAATGACAGACTTGCAGCAGCAGAGTTACCTAATGTTGAATAACCACAATTCTAGGCCGGCTGAGCCTGCCATGAGACGGAGGAGGTGTTGGAGGTGAAAGCAGTAATTTACAGGCCTTAAATTTCAGGTCTCCTGAGACACCACAGGCTGTGGCAGGGTGATACTTTTTCCTCTTGAGACATTCTTTTCATGCTATGTAATGAGAAAGCAGCTGCATGTCACTCTTCAGATCATCATCATGGTGCTGGGGAGAGAGACTGCTTGCTGCTTTTGTCAATGAAAGCATTTGTTCTTAAGTTATCAGTAAAAGAAGGTAAAACAGCTAAGACTGTTAGACATTAGATGGTCTCACAGATGTTTTTGGTTATTTGTATTGTTCCCTACCTGACTGGAAATCTCTGTCATTGTTTTAACTGTGTAGTAAAACGGTAACAAAGCCCCTCCTTTTTATTTCTTCTTCTGTGGTATTGTCTTTAAAATGTTTGCATCCCTTAGGCCCTCCCCTTTTGTCATTTGGTCCTGTGGGAGAGGTGTGTACCATTTATCCATCTATCTATTTTCTGTTCAGCCTTGTCCCCAGAGGGGTCGGGTGGTGCTGGTGCCTCTCCAGCTACTTTCCGGGCAAAAGGCGAGTCACCCTGGACAGGTCGCCAGTCTGTCGCAGTTTACTATTTATTATCAATGTAAATGCATCCAGTTTATTTATAGATTTATTAAGTTAATTTCTGTTATGTACTCTTTTTTTGTGAAGCCTAAAACATGGTTGTTTTCTGTATGTTGTTTTTGTCAGGATAAATCAAGGAGCCATCATTTTAAAGACAAACCGTTTCACGGCCTGATCACTTCAAACCAGCACAACGCAGAAAGTGAAGTGGATAAAAAATGAGCATCAGCATTTCCTTCACGTATCTCAGTTTGCATTATAATAACAGGTGCAAACTGAGAAGAAACTCATTATCACTTCCACCTCTTCTTCGAAATGGCAATTAATAGCTTGTTGCACTGCTGGTGTGAAGTCAGCTTTAATAAAACTCTTTAAACTTGTTCTTGTTACAAGTGACACCAACACCACCGTTGAACTAAAATACAACATAAACTTAAGTGAGATGGTGACATGAATACAATGTCAACATAAAAAAATGACATAAAGCATATAAACATACCACGCTGGCTGACCCTTCCTCCGAGGCAGACATGAGGTTAATACAGAAATTCTTTAAACTTAAATTATCTTTCTGAAGCCACTTGCTAAAATTATGCTTTCATATGGCTGCATCCTCTTTCTCTGGTTCCCTAGCAACATGCTGGATTCCACTTTCTATTTTAGCCTTTCAAAATAAGAGTTGTAACAACAAAACAAATATGAATAATACAAAATAAAACATGTAAGCTAAAATTATGGCTATAAAACACATTTTTGATAGTATGTTGAATGACATATTTTAGACTAATTTTTGAGAGAGTGGGCAGGAGTGATGGTTACTTCATGACTTCTTGAATTAGTGGCTTTATTATACAGGATCTATCTAACCTTGTAACTAATCAGTTTGATTAGATTGATGTAACCATTTGTTTGCTAGAGAAATCTGCAGTCTGATTCCTAATCTATGAAAGAAGGAGTTAAACTGGCCCATCAGCTGCAGTGTGTAGAAGACAGTGGGTTTTGTGGTGTGTGCTCACGTGCTCCTGTCCTCTGGTGACGAATCTTCCGGTGTTGAGCTGTTGTTCCGTTGACGGAAAGATTCTCGTGCCTTTCGGCGACGTTCCCGCTCCACTTCTTCAGCATCCTCAATGCTCCTCTGAGCGGTGAGTCTGGGCAGAAGAACAACTACTGAAGTTCCAGCGGCTTTTTGTGAAAATGCTACGGATATGTTGAAACATACGCAGCCAAAAAGAGTCGCCCAAAGGAGAAACGCAGCACACATCTCATTTTCAAAAATCAGTAACGAGTGGTTGAAAACAGGGCATTAACTAATGTCAATTCTTCAACACTTTTGATAAAATATGCAAAAAGACTGCTGGTAAACATACAAAATATAAATTTATATCTTCAGTATGCATTGTGCTGAAAATGCAATAAATATTTCACATTGCTTCACCTGTAAACATCACTTTGCATGTTGTTTCTACCCTCAATAATGTAATGTTATGGATTCTGTGTGTCTCTTTTATCCTCTTCTATCTGCTTACACTCACACGCTGCAGTTGACATAACCATGTTCATGTGTGACTGCGCCAGCAACAAATTGAAACTGATTAGACTTTAACTCCATTTGGTAATTTTTCAGTATAAAAGCCAGTTTATTTTTTTTATTTAAATAAATCTCGTTTTTTTCTCAGGGTAATGACCCTGAGGGGTTCTGGTCAGGTCCTGAAGCTGGTTAACGGACCTGGTGGTGCACAGAGATAATATGAATGAACTCCAACAGCAACATGTAACCATAGAGCTGGGGTGTCAAACTCATTTTTGTTTTGGGCCAAATCAAGAACACAAATGCTCTTAAAGGGTCGGTTTTGACGGGATGTATTAATTAAACCCGTTCACAAACTGTTAGAATATCAATTAATTCTTAAAATTAAATAATAGTGAATATCTTTTCAGTCCTTCTAGAGCAGTGGTTCTTAACCTTTTCTGAGGTACCAAACCCACCAGTTTCAAGTCATGCATGAACATCACCTTGCTCAAAGAACAAAACCAACACAGTGCATGAACTCACAACAAATTACACTATTACTTTATTCTGGCCCCAAAACAATATTTTGGCCTCATAAAAGAATTTCAGCCCACAAAAAACTATATATATATATTTTGCTATTTTACTAATTAAAAGTAAATTTGGATTTTTTTTTCAGAATTTAACATTTTTTAATAACTTTTTTTTTTATGTGAAATTTTATTTGTTTTTTGTCGTTTTGAATTCACAAAATACTTTTTTACTTTTCCCCATCTCCATCTCCATCAACAAGTGTTCCCTTAGTTTTGCTGGTGTGAGACTGGAGTTGCTCAACTTGGCATTGCATATCATGCAGATGGGACGCTGACTCCCATCTCGTTCTGTTATATACAGAATGGGATCCATGTTGCATGTGAATCCACGTTGTACATATTCGTTTGACCACTTTCTTTTTTTGCTCGACATGTTCAGTATGGATAAAATATCGAGAAAGAAACCACACGACATTCAACTACGACAGCCGTTGAATACTGCGTGGACTAAATTCCCCGCAGTTCTGATTGGCCAAGGAATGTCACGTGATCCTCTGCAGCAAGTGACGGCCAAGCGGGGCGTGTCGTCACGACTTTACACAAGTGTGTCTTTGCCTCCACGGCAGAGGCTCCGCTGAACCCCTGAGACCGATTCAATAGAACCCCTGCTGGGGTTCAATAGAACCCCTGCTGGGGTTCAATAGAACCCCTGCTGGGGTTCAATAGAACCCCTGCTGGGGTTCAATAGAACCCCTGCTGGGGTTCAATAGAACCCCTGGTCTAGGATGACATGATTGTCTGTCATTTTTTGGAATAAAAATCAAAGTGTGATACTAATTTGGAAATATTTGCGCTTATTTATGATGGTAAATGCAACTTTTTATTACTTGCTGTATAGATCATGCATTACAATCCATCATCAATTAAGGCTGAGGCAGCTGTTTAGTACAAGTAAGAACATTTTTGACCATTTTTGCAATAAAATACCAATTAAGTATGAGTGCAAAAAATTGACGGATTTGTTGATTTTGCGTGAAATTCATAAGAAACTGGAGGGACTGATTGATGAAATTTGGAAGTGAAAGACTGCGACAGACTGGCGACCTGTGCAGGTGACCCCGCCTCTCGCCCGGAACGCAGCTGGAGAGGAACCAGCAACTCCAGACCCCGTTAGGGAGAAGGGTGATCAGAAAATGGATGGATAGATGGATGGAAGTGAAAGATAAAAACTGCATTGATTTGATTGATAAAATAATATTTAAGCAAAATTAGTGTTTCTGATGGCCACATAAAAAGCTCAAATGTCCCTTTGACGGTGCAGCAAATTCACATCCACTGGGTTGGAAACCAGTTTTTTAGACGCCGTGAAAACTAAAGAAAAGAAAAGACACAAAACATGAAAACATCACATAACAACGTTACCCTCACAAACAACAAAGCTCCAAAAAAGAACCTCGCTCTGCTGTCCGAGGCCTGCAAAGTCCACAGCGGTAAAGGCCGTCGTTTATGGCAATCCGTTTTTACCTAAATTCGGTTCCGTCTGACTATCCATAATTACATTCCATATTATCTAAAACTACATTTTGACTATCTGGAATGGTAATTTAAGATATCTGCATTTCCATTCTGGCTAGTGAGAATAATAATTCAAGATATCTCAAATGACGTCACTGGATCTGTAATTTGACGAGACTCGTATCCGGAATTACGATTTCAGATATTTTGAACCTAATTATCACTAGTCAAAATGACAATTTTAGATATGTGAATTAAGAATGACGTTGAAGCCCCTTTGTGCTGTCCAAACAGTTGCCTGCAGAATTTTATGTTTCCTGCACAAAATTGTCAGTAAATGCCACAAATTAGAAAGAGCTTGGCAATGTTGGAAATGCGGAGAACGTAAAACTTCATAAACTATAAGACTGCTAATGATATCTGCAAAATAAATATCCTGTGTATTCACTGTTATTGCACTTAAAAACAGCTTTGAAAAGCTAAAACTGCTATTGTCAATCCATTTTCAACATGAAAGTTGTGCATTTTCAAACATCTTGTTTCGTTTTTTCTGTTTTTCATTGTTTTATTAAACTTTCAAATTGCCACGTAAATCAGTGACACTGACTAGACAGAATGCTAATTCAAATTCTTAAACTGACTAGAGAATGTTCATTTAAGATATCTTAAGTAGAAAAGTTGAATATTTCAAGATATCTCTAATTCATTTAGAGATACCTTAAAAAATTTGACTAGTCAACATTATAATTCAAGATATCTCTAATTTAGTTTTGTCTGGTCATTATTTGCTTTTAAGATATCTATAATTTAATTTCCACTAGTCAAAACTACATTTCTCCTATCCAAAAATACATTTAAGATATCTTGAATTATGGACAAATTAGAGATATATTTAATTCGAATTATGACTAGTCAAAACCACAATTGAGACATCTTGAATTTACTTTTTGACTAGTCATAATTTAATTGTAGATATCTGAAATGTGTATTTCAGATAATCAATAATTCATTGTAGATATCTTGAAGTCCCCATACAAATCAATGGTAAATCTAACGTCATTTTAACTAGTCACAATGTAATTAGAGATATCTCAAATTGCTAAAACGTCTAATCATAAAACAATTTGAGATATCTGGAATGGAAGGGCGGCAAAAACCGAATTTATGTTAAAACAGCTTGCCATAAGTGCCAGTCCAGTCACAAAATGAAGCTCCTCCTCCTCTTCCTCCTGTTCATGGGTATTTCGGCCTAAAGTGCTGACTGACAGGAGACTCGCACCGCCTCGACATGAACCGAACTACAGTGCCCCCACTGGGCACTAAGGGCAACAACCCCCAACTAGAACATACAATGAAATGGGCATTTACAGAAGGTTACCTTTTCTGAAGCTGAAGCGCCGGCCCACTCATTCACATTCAACTGAACATCTTTTAGCTCCACCAAGTGTTTTCCTTTGCAGGAAGGGATGAGGCCAGAACACAGGATGCAGATGAGTTGGTGTCATCGGTGTGAACAGTTGAATGGAAAATCAGTGGGATTTTTTTTATTGTTGTGAGAATAGCAAGAAGCAAAAGTATCAGGCCAACTCAGATCATTTATATGTAAAAGTCACAGATTACAGTCATGACACATTGAGCTGGAAGTTGAGAAAATCTGTTTTTTTTCTGTCAATAAACCATTTCATGACAGGAAACAGAAGAAAGTGCTGTTTTCTGGTGGTGGGCATTGGTGTCTAACTTATTATTATTGACTGTACTTCGATGCTATAGTTGCAGTCTTGGTTTCATCAGATCAGGATGATTCCATGAAAAAAGTGTTCATTAGAGCTCATGTTGATCTTCCGGGTTCTGGTCAGAGTCAAGCCAAGACTGCTAGCAGTTTGTTCAGCATCGTCTTCCTTCTTACGTATTTATTTGCCATCATTTTTGTTGCTTTTTGTCTCTTGGTTCCTTCCCAGATACCTTTCATATCTGGCCACCAGCCTTCTGATTACTCCCTCAGCAGGCGATTCTGCTGTTCATGTTTATTTGGACTTTAAGGAAACGAAGACAAAACAGGAAATCTGGACGAGTCTAATGTTTCTTCTGAGCCTTGCTGTGTCGTTGGAGCAGAATCAGTTACTTGGCCGTTTTGTTTCATAACAGATCCATACACACATGATGGATAAGAACTGCCAGCAACCACACAAAGCCTTTTGCTCTGTCTGCACATGTTGAAGTGCAACAGGAGAGGAAGAGGGATCACAGTCAGGAGGGAAGAGGTTGAGGGTATTACACCTCAGCTGCTCTTTTGTAATCTCTCACGCTGTCATCAGGTGGATGAATGGATTGAATGATACAATAATAACAAGGTTTAGCATTCAGCCTGAAAGCCCTCCAGCCTGTGTGGTGCAGACGGGCCTGGTGGGAACACGTTACAGATGAAGTCACTGTGCTACAGGAACAAGTCAGAACAGAGAGATGCAATGAGTCACTGCAACTCCAGAACATAAATCAACAGGTGGCTTCAGACGCCACAACAAGTCAGATTACAGCTTGTCTTTATTTTATCAATCACTTGGGCAAAATTACTGAAACTGAATTAAGTTCAACTTTCCACTATACTCAGACAAACCATGAGGCAAACAGCAGAATCAGACTTGAGATATCTTGGTATAACACAGAGTTACTTGATTTCCTCTATGAGAAACAAAATGATTTGGTTTCAGAACTATCAATGCGTTGGAGCAGAAATGAGCATGAGCTTTTTTTTTGTTTAGAGGAAAAACTTCACCTTGCAGTTAAAAAAAACAACCTATTTAGTTCAATATAAATAAGTTGCTTTTTGTTTTTTTTAAACAAAATTATTGATGTATAACTCAATATTTCAAACCCAACCTGGGATGCGTAGCCCAAACAACTGACTGCTTCGTGTCACTTTGACATGGAGCGAATGTTGCTTCATTTTGATGCTTTCTCTGGTAGCTGGTGTGACCCCGTTGACCTTTTTGAGAAGATCCCTCCTAATTTATGACATTTTCTTATTTGTTAGCCATATAGGAAATTTTGAGATTAAAGACTTGGCATTATTTTTAAATGGAAAAAAAGGGAAAAAAGATCAGTTCAGAAGACACTGTGGAAAAGAGAAAACAAGCTGGCAGCTGCACTACTGAACCAAGGAACTCTTCATTGATTTACTTTTCCTAGCAAGTAGCAAGATAGGCCAGAAAAGAACTGTTATATCACAGCTACCTGCTGCTGACTGACAGTCCTTAATTCCTTCTGTGCTCTCATCACTCATCAGCCCACCTCCCCCAAAAAACACATTCCAGAATGTCTTATCTCTTTGGACACACAGAGGCAACTCACACATGAGTCAGGGATCCAGTCTTAGAGGTCACAGATCTGCCCCGGTCTGTGCTGCAGGCTGAGCCAACCTGACAACGAGCTGATTAAAAGCAGATCAGGTCTGCTGCCCGGCTGCCGTGACCCCTTCCCATAACAGCAAGTCTTTGTGACCGCTCCTTCTGTCACACAATAAGAAACATGTAAAGAATCTGAGACCAAATAAAGTCTTTCCAAAAACCAGCAGCACTAGTTCAAACTGAAGATCATGCTCTAAACACCTCCAACGTCCCTCCAACAAATATTTAAGAGATCAGAGCTGATTATTTATTTCATACCAACAGATGTTCAAAACTATTGGGACACGCCTTTAAGAATGTCTTTTTTAATGAATGAGATTCAGGTATTGTTGTTTAATCTCAGTTATTCAACTGCACATGAAAATTTCACCCAAATTTTTACTCAATGGAAAAAACCAGTTGACGAATTTAAGTTATATTTATTTCTTCTTTTAATTTTTGACAACTACTCTTCACACCTTAAGTTGAAATGCCTTCAGTGAGGAACTTTTTGAACAAGTCTCTGACATCTGTCTAATATTTGAATGATTTATTTAATGTACAGCAGGTTTCATTTCAACAACATCAAGATCTGGGTTTTCTGGACTTTCCATTTCAGAATTGTCTTTGTCTTTTCATAATTTCTTGAACATTTTGTGCTTTACCATGTTTCACTTCCTGTGTCCAGATTGACTTCTATATGGTTTAGTGTTTTCCTCCACTAACTACCTTTTCTACATAGTGAAGTTAATGTTGGTTTTTTGATGATGAGCTGACCAGATTCTGCTGCAGCAGTAGATCACTAAACCCAATAATAAGACTTCTTCGAATTCCTTCTTTGACTCATTAGCTGCTACAGTCTTCCACATTAACTGTCTGAGGTTCTACTGAAATGCTATTCTATTCATGTTCATCTAAAATGATACACTTGTGTGTATTTCTGTCTGAATTTAATCCTGACCAGAAGCTGCTTTGGTTGTGGCCTTGGTGTCACAGAAACAAACAAATGGATATATTGGGTATATAATAGTACTACTGAGGCCACTACCTATACTACTGACTCTATATATCATCTATCCATGTGATATATATGTGTCCAGATTTGATACAAAAAAAAGTATTTCATAATTTTTCACATTTTTTACATCCTTCAAAGTTGTACCAAATATTAGAAACAAAGATCTCAGAAAAGAAGACAATTATAACCAAAGAAACAATAAACATTACAGAGAAAGCATCACATGAAGTTGCTCAGAAGCAGGTCAAACATGTCCAAACGATCTGAACTCCCTGAGAGAAGGGAACATGACGAACGGTACTGAAAAACAGCCAAGCAGTAAATTGTCTGATACAGCAGTGGGCTGGAAGCCATTCCCTGCATTAGGTGTGATGTCATGGTTTCTGTCTGCACCTCCGCACAGAGCCCATCTTCTGAGTAAACTATATGTCAGGATGTGAGAGCCAAACACTGCCAGCTGGTATCTTGAAGCCCTGTGATTCTTTCAGTGACTCGCCAATTACAAAACCTCAACAGAGCCAGAGGCAAGAACCAAACCGTAAGCATTCATTCTGATTCAGAGGAAAAGCTTTATGACGACAGCAATTCACACATAAAACCATTTTAATGATATCAGGTTACGAAATGTTTTGCTGACCTATCTGAATGTTCATAAATACATTTTGGAAAACTGAGACTCATTGGGATAGGTATTATATCCTAAATATTATACATACATATATATATATATAAGCGTACATGGAACGACATAACCAAGTGGCAGGCATAGTGTACAGAAACATCTGTGCAGAATATGGACTGGAAACCCCGAGATCAAAGTGGGAAACACCCCCAAAGGTGGTGGAGAATGCCAGAGCTAAGATCCTGTGGGACTTCCAGATCCAGACAGACAGAATGGTAATGGCGAACCAACCAGACATTGTCGTAGTGGATAAACAACAGAGGAAAGCCGTTGTGGTAGATGTAGCAATACCAAGCGATTGCAACATCAGGAAAAAGGAGCACGAGAAACTGGAGAAATACCAGGGCCTCAGGGAGGAACTGGAGAGGGCCTGGAAGGTGAAGACCACAGTGGTGCCTGTGGTCATCGGGGCCCTCGGGGCAGTCACCCCCAAACTGGATCAATGGCTACAACAGATCCCAGGAACAACATCAGACATCTCAGTCCAGAAATGTGCAGTCCTTGGCACAGCCAAGATACTGCAGGACCCTCAAGCTCCCAGGCCTCTGGTAGAGGACCCGAGCTCAGAGGATAAGAACCACCCGCGGTGGGTGAGAAAGAAAAAAAAAATCTATATATATCTATCTATATATATATATATATATATAAATATTCTCATTGAATACTTTGTCCTGTACAAAGTTGAATGTGCTGACAACAAAATCATTGTTGATTGTCAATCAGTGTTGCTTCCTAAGTGGACAGTTTGATTTCACAGAAGTTTGATGTACTTGGAGTTATATTGTGTTGTTTGAGTGTTCCCTTTATTTTTTTGAGCAGTATATGTGACACCTCCATAGCAGGAGTGTGTAAATTCTCAAATGCCACCTTTTCAAACAACCTGGAACTCCTTTCATCAGGAGTTCAGTTAGAACTGTCCATGAGTCAAATTCATCTCATTCTGGCTCAAAACAACACGTTGGTACATCGACGTAAGATTTTATGATAGCAGTCCAACTGGTTTCTGACTGATTGACATCTAACTTAATTTTATTTAAAAATACCATAAATTGTAGTAAAATCTCTTTGGGTCATTTCACCTCTTTTGAGTATCTTGGAATTGAGATTAAAGGTGTCAAACGAACTTTGGCACTAACTTTATACAAAACTCCAACATACGTGGAAAATTTCTTTACTGACTTGAATGATCTTCTATCTCTCATATGCATTGATTATGATTGTTTAATAATTGTTGTGCAGTCCTTGGCACACAACAAGGACTGCACATGTTGAATGGTGATTTCAACATTCATGTGGACAAACCTCAAGACAGAGGGGCAAAAAAGCTCTGATATTTTAGAAAATTTTGGTTTAACACAACATGTCAAACAAGCAACACACACTCTAGGACACACACTGGACCTGGTTATCAGTGAGGGTGTGAATATTTCCAATATCTCTGTAACCGATGTCGCCTTGTCGGATCACTTTGCTGTTATCTTTGAAGGTTCTTTATTCTTTAACCCACTTGGACAAACAGCTACTGACACAAAACGTTCTTTCACAGAAAACACAGCAGAAACATTTCATCCAATCTACTGTACTCTTCTTCCTCACCCTTAAGCTGTAATGATGTAGATCAGTTGGTAGATGATTTTCAGCCTAAAGTTTCATATATCATTGATTCCATTGCACCAATTAAAGTAAAGGTTGTGTCTGGTAGGAAGAAATCTCCATGGAGAAATGCACAAACAGTTCGATCTGCAAGACAACTCTGCCGCAAAGCAGAACCAAAATGGCGTAAAACTCAACTTCACGTTCATAATGACATCTATAAAGAAAGACTACGTAACTATCACTCAACACTAAAACATGCAAGGGAGGCTTTCTGTGCAGATGTCATAAACAAAAACATTAACAATGCTGGAGCTTTATTTGCAACAGTTGACAGGCTCACAAACCCTCCTATGACGTTACCACCTGAACTCCAATCTAATGCTGCCTGGAACAAGTTTTCTGACTTCTTTTCAGAGAAAATTCAAAAAATCAGAGGATTAATCTGCAAATCAACTCTAAAGCCAGAACCATTGCTGTACCCAAACGAAACTAATACAGGAAAAATGACCCACTTTCAACAACTTAATTATAAAACCCTAGAACAAATTATAAGTGAATTAAGTTAAAGCTCTTGCTGTCTGGATGTCCTACCCACACATTTCTTTAAGAAAGTTATTGCTAAAGATCTGATCCAAATAGTAACTCATCACTCACATCAGGACTCTCCGTTTCGGTGCTCAACTGCTTTGAATCTTACATAAAGAACAGGGATTTCTTTGTTTCAATTGGAAACTTCTCATCAAAGAGGTCAAAGGTCACATGTGGGGTACCCTAAGGTTCAATCCTAGGACCCCTCTTATTCAATATTTATATGCTCCCACTAGCTCAGGTTATAACAGGAAATAATATTAGCTACCATAACTATGCAGATGACACACAGCTCTACATTACGATGTCACCAGGTGACCTTTGACCCCATCCAATCACTGAATAAATGCTTAGAACAGATAAATGTGTGGATGTGCCAAAACTTTCTCCAACTGAACAGAAACAAAACTGAAGTCATTATTTTTGGACCTAAAGAGGAACGATGTAGAGCTATAGATCTAGAGTCAATGCACAGCTTCAGTTATTACAACTAAAAACTAGAGATCAGGCCCGAAATCTGGGAGTAGTGATGGACTCGGACTTGAACCTCCAGAGCCACATAAAGACAGTAACAAAGTCGGCCTTCTATCACCTGAAGAACATCTCCAGGATTAGAGGACTAATGTCTCAGCCAGATCTAGAGAAACTCATTCATGCGTTTATCTTTAGTCGCATTGATTATTGCAACAGGCCTGTCCAACAAATCAATCCTCCAGCTGCAGCTGATCCAGAAGCTGCTGCTGGAGTTCTCACTAGAACCAGGAAGATAGAGACATAACACCAGTTTTAAAGTCCCTCCACTGGATCCCTGTAGCTCAAAGAATAGACTTTAAAATACTGTTGTTAGTTTATGAACCACTGAACGGTTTAGCACCACAATACATTAAAGATCTGCTGTTGTTGTATCAACCTTCCAGACCTCTCAGGTTCTGGTTCTGGTTCTGCTCTGCATCCCCAGAACCAGAACCAAAAGAGGAGAAGCAGCTTTCAGCATCTATGCACCAAAAATCTGGAACAAACTTCCAGAAAACTGTAAAACAGTAGAAACCCTGACTTCCTTTAAATCTCAACTAAAAACACACCTGTTTAGAATTGTATTTGAAATGTAATATGTATGGATTTGTATTTGGATTTGCATTTGTGGATATGTATGTAAGTTGTAGGTTGAGACCTTTTCCTGTTGTGGGCAACGGGGCCCGACGAATACCCGTGGTTAAACGGACGGCGGAGTCCGGCGGTAACAGGCGCTTAAATTCCGTGTTTTTATTTCATTTTATTTTATTTCATTTTATTCTATGTTACATGACTTTGTCTTTTATGTTTATGATGTAAAGCACTTTGAAATGCCTTGTAGCTGAAATGTGCTATACAAATAAAATTTGATTTGATTTTGATTTTGATTTTAACTATGCCTTTCAGAGCTTCACAAGTCTGCACAGGCTAACACACAGCAATGGCTGAATGTGGCTTTAAACAAGCATGTGAGAAGAAAATTCAAACTATATGTTTGTTTTGTTGTGATGTCTGAGTCAAAAGCTTGAATTCAGAGTCCTGACTGACCACATCACATCCTCTGTCCTCTGCTGTCTGCCTTCAACTGCATCTGATTGTAAAGAAGACATCTTGCCATCAAAAGACAGTCACTTCTCTTCTATGTCCTTTCCTTACTCCCCTAGAACAAATGAATCAAAGCACTCACTTTTTGTCCAAATTAAATAAATATAAATATGGTTAAACTGAAGTGTAATCTTTGTATTATATAGTAATAAAATTAAGACATATTAGAAAAGAATGAACTTGACTAAAGGAACCTTGTTGGAGCTTTTGACTTGTTTCTGTCTTAGTTTGGTAAAAACCGTTATAACCTGTTATAACCTTTGTTAGAATGAAAAAAGTGAACAGAACTGAGGAAACCATGGGAAATGATTCAATCGTAATTTTAAGTAGCATCCCAAATGACCAGTCAAGCTACGGCTGCAGGTGCAGAAATCATTTGAGTCACTGAAGAGCCTCATAGAACCAAACTCAGAGAGGCAAACCCCAGAAAAAACAGGACATGCCTCCATAAATGTGGACTTAGAAAACAATAGAGAGACTCAGGTGACCTTTCCCCTCTGACTCTGGTTAGTGACTGCATTTCCCAGAAAATCCTCTGGCATCTACTTTGTCTTAAATTTTTCAACTGAAAAGTCCCCATTGCCATCCTCACTTAATGAGGTTTAGTAGCAAAATGATCAAGCAATAGATTAACTATTTACTACAAATATTAGCTTGTGGAAAGACACACCTAAATCCCCATGTGACCCATAACGTTTCCACTAATCCAAGGGTTTCCACTAAAACAGACAGATTTTTGCAGCAAACACACTCAAAATCTACAAAAGAAAGAAAAAAACAAGACCTGACAAAACCTCTCAGGTTTCTGATGATCACTTAAAAATAAAATACCCAGCGTGAAGCAAAAAGTCATGTTTACTCATGTTACCTCAGTCACTGTTTGAGATACATGTCATTTAAACATTAACCTCAGTGGCTGTGCAGCTTTCTAAAATAAAGAGAAAAAACCATGAGAAACTGAGATGTGTCCATCACATACCTCATTAGATTTTGCAAACCCTGTTTGCTGGAATTCCTCCTCAGCAGAGCGTGGGACATGTTTGCCTATTTTCTGCGTTTAGTTGTCCTCTTCTTGTTGCCTCACACTGGTGGAAATAACAGAGATCACAGCAGCTGCTGATACGGCTCTAAGATCAACCCCTCTGAGAGAAGGTGTTTTTGTCCAGAAGTTGTACCAAGTTAAATAGCACTGAAGTGTTTGGGAATCTGGGTATAAATGGTAAAGTCTCTTTAAGCACACACACGCACACGCACAGTCCCAAAGCTTGTTGAGAATGCCAGCAAGGCTCAAGGGGACTAGCTCCTTTCTCTCATGGAGGCTGGATCTTTAGTCGTTACACTCCCCTCAGCACAAACACACACATCACCCCTCCCTCTGTTCTACATGTGGTTTTTATTGAAGAGCGGCGGGAGAATCCCTCTTTTCAGTCTCTATTCCATCTCTGTCTGCTATTCCTCCAAACGTGGTTTTCCCAAGCGTAGAATAAAAAAACAAGAACGTGTCCCTGAAATTGAATAATTTTTTTATGTGAGGTGAATGAAACACATACACAAACAACAAGCTGAGTGAATGTAAAACTTCACTCAGGAGGCTGGATCCTCCTTAGTAATTTAGTACAAATTACTAATCAATACTCAGATCAGCATATTTACAGAATATGCTGATAATTTGGCATCTATTACATTTGCAGTCATACATATCCAATGCAATTCAGTTGTGAAAAAGGCATGAGCTGCTCCAAAATGCTGCAACTAGACTTTTGGTGAAAATCAAGAACCAAGACCATCTTTTTGTAATTTTAACTTTATCAGCCCTATGTTAAAGTTAAGATCTTCTTCTTAAATATAAAGCGTTTTTAAAATAGTGTAGTCGACTCAGCCAGAAGATTTGAACAAGTCAGTAAATGACAGCAGTGCTTTTTTTCTATTTATTGTAATCATTCAACAGCATTTCTTTTTTTAAAGGTTTTGTTGGCTCTAGTGGCCTTTATTTGAAAGTAGTTTGACAGGAAACAGGGTAATGAGACGGGGGAAGACATGCGGCAAATATCATCAGGCCGGGAATTGAACCTGCGACCGCCGCCACAAGGACTAAGGCCTCAATACGTGGGACGTGCTTTGCCACTGCACCACACAGCACCCCGTCAACAGCATTTCTTATTTCTTATATGTTGCTTTGAATCCTGTCTGATGTTTTGACAGGACTGACTTTTGGCAAAAAAAACAAAAAAAAAATCCTTCAGTCATTCAACTTTCTGAAAACCTTTGCTAAGACATGCAGTGTAGCTATATGTCTGTAATTGTAGAATGATTGAGAATTGTTTGTTTTTTATCACATTTTTTATCATGCAGCTGTATAGCTACATGCATGTCTTAGCAAAGGCTCATCAAACCTGTTAAAGAACAAGTTCTTAGTGGTGTGTACTGTGAGGGTCAGGGTCAGGGTTAGTAATAGTGTTGTAACTAGGGTCAGGGTCAGGGTTAGTAATGGTGTTGTAACTAGGGTCAGGGTTAGTAATGGTGTTGTAACTAGGGTCAGGGTCAGGGTTAGTAATAGTGTTGTAACTAGGGTCAGGGTTAGGAATGGTTTTAACTAGGGTCAGGGTTAGTAATAGTGTTGTAACTAGGGTCAGGGTCAGGGTTAGTAATAGTGTTGTAACTAGTGAGGGTACTGTCGTAGGAAGATAAACGGAATGCTATAAGGAGCTAATAAATAAAGAGAATGGAAGAGCACAATTCATAGAAACTGTGGACAGGAAGTAGGAAAAGATTAGTTAGGATAAAATTCAGAAAGCTTTGAGCAGGATGACAAAGAGGAAGCTGCAGGTGCTGCTAGGCTGAACCACTGGCTGTTTTTTAAAGAAGCACCAGATCTCATGAACAAAATTTAAGATCGACTGAAAACCTGCATCATATCACCAAAATTCCACATGGCTGCTGAAAAACATTTAGCTTCCTTTGCATTTATTCAAAGGAAATGACATGTGTGTTCATGTGTGTTTGTTTTATTGTGAACCCATTATGAATTCATAAAAAATAGCTAGGATCTGCACAAACATGACTCTGTGAGCAGATCTTTGGTCATCTAGTTATTCCAGTGAAGTGTGCTGATGGTGCCTTGGAAAATTGGCTTTTTTTTCTGTTGCTTTAGCAACAGAAAACTTGTTTTATTTTCATAGAATCAAGTAGAACATATTATATCAAGTTATGTGTCATGATTTGAGTTTTCTCAGTCTCCATGTTGTCCTGTCTCCCCTTGATTATTCCCAGTTGTGTCTCTTCTCCGTGATTACCCTCTGTGTATTTAATCCCTGTGTTCCTTGTCGGGTATTTTTCGGATGTGTGTCTCAGTCCATTTCTTCACCTTGTTGCTACCTGTGTGGAGCCCTGGTTTTCGCTCAACAGTGCTGCCTTGGTTTTGGACTATTTGGGATTTTTGTGCCTTATTTCTTCATTAGATCCTCATTATTCACGTCAACCTGGCTCTACAGCGTCCTGCCTCACCACTTCCACCACACTTCATGACATTATTAAAGAGGTGTGAAATGTTTGGCATTATTTATAAAAACATTGAGTATGTTATTCTTTAAAAAAAGAAATTATAACATAACTAAAATGTATATTGCTGTTGTGTGAGAATGGAGTAGATAATAACCACATCCAGAAGAGGTCCCTATTGCTTCAACATTTAAATGTTCGCTCATCTGTAGATAAACTTTACTTTGACGTGTGTGATTTGCAGCTCTCAGGGAGTGTGAGGCATTCTGACATGGGGGTTAAGGTGGGGTGGGGGACAGACAGTCAGAAAAAAAATAACTTCTCTTAGGCTTCTGCCAGGGTCTTTAATTAATTCAGCTTGATCTTGGGGTTGTGTGTTCAGCTGGAACGTTGGAACTAAATGTTTGATGTGTGTCACACCTGAGCAGTATGCATAAAGGTGTGTGTCAGGCATTTCTCCTGTACCCAACAATAGTTTGTTGAGCTTTGTGCTGCCGTCCTCATGCTGGGAATTTAAAATGCATTTAATGCTTTTGATATAAGTAGTTTGCAGTCATCCTCCACACACTGATATAAGCATCAGATTCTGCTGAACATCATAGTTCTCAGATTAGAAACTGGAAGATTGTAAAGTGGCTCTGCTCTTCTCGCTCCCACAGAGCGAGCCACTGCTTCTGCTGCAGAGTATCGACCCAAGGCGTACAAGAGAGATGCAACGTTCAGGACTAACCCACTAAACAGCACAGACTTCCGAAGCTCTAATTTTAAAAGCAGACTAGAAAATAAAACCCTACTTTTATTATTTTCTAAAACGAGTCTCTGATAAATAACAGTTTCCAAATATAACTCAGAGGCATCTCTGTGACATTCCTGCAAAGGCTACAAGGATAAAGTTAGCTTCTGAGGAAACGTTAGAGCCCTGGAGTGTCTGAGGCCTCTGACAAGTTGGAGGCAGAGCCCAAAGCACCATACAAGGAGTGGGAGCAAGTCCGGAAAAATGAGGGAATTAAAACAAGCTGAGAAAACGTAAGACGTTAAAGAACGTCAGGTGAGTTGATTAGTTAAAGACAAAAGGAAAAACAATTTTCATCTCCTTATAAATATCATTTCTTGGGGGTGGAAGTTTGTTTTCTTTTTCTTTTTTTGCATTAGTTAGTTCCAGTATTCAGGGAAATACGGTAGACACATTGTTTTATCTCAGTTTAAGCTTACACCAAAAACAAACAACAAAAAACGGATAGCAAACTCCAGTTTTACCCATGAACACATAAAGCTTATTGATATCTATTTCTACACTCCTGAAATGGTTTTCATTAGAAATGTCCTTTATTGTCCCAGACTGGGGAAGTTCAGGTCCAACAGGAGCATCAAGTTCTGTCACAAAGTGTTTAAACATAAAACAAACAAGATTAGTAATACTACTACTAATAATATAGCCAACAGTACTTCATTTTTATATAAAAACCTGCAGTTAAATAAGAAAATATTTATATTATGAATCCATCTGAATTGACTAAGTTAAGGTGTTAAAAGAGGTTATTGTAAAATTATTATCATTTCCTAATGTTATTACACAAAGACTCATTCAGTGGCATTAAAATAGGATTATATAACTACATTGAGAGAAGATTTGCTGCTCTAAATGCACTTTTGAGACTTTCATATTTATATTTGTACATATTTATAAAGAGCTGAAAGACACTGCATAAATCTGGACAGCAGTGATGTGGAGCACTAATGGAAAGGCAGACTGGAAACACAAATAAGCTTCAACAGTTTGATTGCATAATAAAGCTTTGGCTGTTGGATTATTACACATTGTACCGCCTTTGTATTCAGCTGAAGAAGGTCATCCATTTTCAAACTGACACTTACTGGACAGTTTCAAGAGTTTCACTTATTTCATATCAAAACATGTCACAGATGTAAACTTTATGGGCTTAGTTTAACCTTAACTAGGGTAACTAGTTATTTATTTAATTCCAACCAAAGTAGGACAGTCCGGCAGTGGGTCTGTTTTTAATCATTGCTACTTCACTTCTCCATTCATCCTCTACCTGCTGCAGCAGAGACGTTGGAGCCTTTCTCCAGAGCTGATTGGACGAGAGGCCTGGTCCACCCTGGACAGGTCACCAGGACAATAAAGGACAACACAAAGACATCTAGGGCAAACATCCATGCACAAACACACTCTTACCTAAGAGTAAGCAGTTGCATGTTCTAAAAACATGTGGGATGAAGCCAGAGTGTCTGCAGTAAACCAAGGCATGCATGGGAAGAACATGCAGCTTCTTGCAGACACATTCAGGCCTGGACCCTCCATTTATGGTATTTCAAAGTAAAAATAAAAACAATGTTACATTAAAAAAATGACCAGACATACCAGGTGTCTTCTTCCACATTTGATTTTATTATATGAAGTGTTTGATTGTGTGTGGCACCACAGACGTGACGTTTCTGTGGTGAACCTGAACCTCCACTCTCTTCCCCCCTCCCTCCAGACTACAACAAAAGTGCAAAATCTCCTTCTCAGTCACTGACACATTACATGTCTTGCAGAAAGTCTCCCTCGAGTCACGCTAACCCTCAGCTGTGAGATGAACATTAGTCGCCGGCTCCGACCGACACATAAGACACATGGAGTTCATGTAAACAGAAAGACGAGCAGCAGCGAACAATTAGGAAGATTCAAACATCTTCTTCCTATCGGCTTTGTCCTCAATGTTCTTACGCCAGTCACCCACCGCTTCTGCTGGCTGTGGAACACAGAAACATCTTTTTCTAATTGCAATCAATATGTCTACGAAAGCATCACAGACATAAGAACAGTGATAATAGTTTTTTGTGTTCTACATAGGGCGAAATCTTAAAAGAACTTGTGTCTCACCTCCTCTTTGACCTCCTTCTTGACCTGCTTCAGGTTGGCCCTCAGGTCCATGTTGACCGTGTGTTTGGAGCCCAGCAGAGCCTTCAGCATGGCGTCGGCAGACATACGCACCTTCTTCAGGGCGGGCTTCTTCACTCCAACCAGATCCACCACTTTGATTTTTAGGTCTTCAATCTATGAGCAAATATGACATTTGATTTTTCTGCTCTTTAGATTTTTGTTGTGTTTTTGTGGTCACATGTGACCCACCTCTTTGTCTGCCTTTTGGACTTTGGCTTCAATATCGTACCTTTCCTCATCTATCTTGTCTATGGCAGCATGGATCTTCTTGCAGAGCTCCTGTTGACACAAAATAATCAAAATAATATAGAACATAATAATAGCGACACTTTTTTACCTGGACTGTTTTACATCAAATCTAATAAAAAATGAAAACTCTTGTCATGAAGGAAGATCCGCAGCAGAGCTCATGTTACAGTGTGGACTTGTATTGATTTCTACAACATTGCAACCACCTCTTTAGTTTGTTTGTTCTAACTAATCCTACAACCTTCCTACAATCTTCGATCTGGAAATATCTTCATACAAATTTGTGGTGTTTGCGGCCAGGTGTCTCACCATGAGCGTAGCCTGATCTCCACTGGTGTCTGGAGGAGGACAGTTCTCAGCCATGTAGGCCTCTTTGGCCTCGTCTCGCTCCTTCTTTTCCTTCTCCAGCCAAGTCTGAGCCACCTGCAGAACCAGGCTCTGTAGAAGGAAACGACACCAAACACACAATTTAGTTTGATTTCTTCTGCCATCCTAATTTATCTAGAGCTGTAAATTCAATTTACAGATCAGACCAGTGTTGTATGGATATTTATTTTGTCTTTATTAATTAACTGCATACAAGTTGTTGATTTCCCAACTTCTGTAGCAGCAAGCTTGTGAGATTGCGTGTGTGTGTGCACGTGTGTTTGATACCTTTAGGTGGTGCCGACGGCTGGATGTCATCTTTTTTCTGTTTGGACAGATTTTTCATAGTTATAATGTCACTGTTGAGAAAAAACTGAAACTTTCCGAAATGCATTTTCTTAAAAAAAATAAATAAATAAAATAAAAAACAAGAACTGTGAAACAGCTAATCAGTTTAACGTTTCGGGTAGAGATTGCAAACTGGAAACAGTCACGAGAGAAAACTTTTGAACTTACTCAGACATCTTGATGGCGTTTGTAGTTCACAATCTGCATCAAAACACACATAAATTCCAGGAAATTTATGAGTCTCTGCTGCTGGAGCCAAGAACATCAGCTGTCTGAGATGAGCATGACGGACACTGATGCACAGCAGAATTTGTAATGCAACACGATCTGTGGCTGCAGCTGAGAAACAGCAACATAGACGAAACTAAACTGGGAAGGTCCAGCTAGGGTGTCACTTCTTTTTCAGACACCATCCGATCATGTGAAATCCTTCTATACAGCAATGCCAGACGGCGAAGTTGCTTTTATGTCCAATTAATGGATGGTCCATGACGATGAAAAGAAGATTGTCCAATGAGGTCACATTACATTTTTCTATCAGCATGTTGAGAAAAATGTCTTAAGTGAAAATAACTATCCAAATATTTATTAGCATTATGGTTGTCATTGCTTTTTAAATGGGTAGAAGTACATTTTATTTCAAATTTAGCTGAAGTATTCACCACCAAATGCATTATTTTTAGGAACATTAAGTAAACAGAATCTAAATTTCTACATTTGAATCTAAAAGCAAAAAAGACAAAAATCAATCAACAAAATGAATCAAAATTTCCTCAATGTCAACTGACAGCATTGAAGGAAAATGTCATTGAGAAAAACACACGTTGATGAACTTTGGCAATTTTACTAACCATTTCCAAAAAGCACAGACATTTTGGAATTATATAAGCCCTTCGTTAAATTGTTTTAACGAAGGGCTTATATAATCAAAGCATTATCTTTTGAAAAAAAATGTTCTGACAGACAAACATTATTTAAAAGAAATACAAGCAGAACAGGTATAAAATGTTTAAGGTACACACGTCATCCTGCTGAGCTGCAGACTAATTTTGAAACACATTAAGGTAAAAAATGAAGTCTGAAGAAAGCTGCATGTGTCCTAGAAGCACGGCGAGCGAGAGGTTAGGGAGTCAGAATTGGTCAAAGGTGAAGCAGCCTGAAATGATGTCACCTAAAGACACAATTCTGCTTCACATTTTCTGGCTTCCCGATTAAAGTAAAGGATGCTCCTCTCAAAAAGGCTGGAGAAAGTAAAAATATGGAAAAGTTCTCACCTATTGAGAGAGAGGGAAGGAGGACAAGACACACTTGTTGGAAGAAAAGCGGACACTGCCAAAGCCACGGACAGAGAAAAATGAAATACGTATATATGGTGGTCTGAGATGCCTCAGCAGAATGCTGAGAACCTCTTTATGGAAATGAATTTCAAAGTCAGACCAATGGCCCTGCGAGCTCCTGAAATACACCCTGCCCAGCCCCACGGCAAGCCGCCCCCGTCTTCCCACTGAGCTCACGGCTCCTTCCACCAACTTTACCGTCAATGGATAACTAGACGTTACTCACATAGAAACGTTCAGATATAAGAAGAGTCAAATGTTGCTTCTTTGCAAGTGAGCAGAGTACAATAGCTAACTGGCTAATTACTCATTTGTCTGGTGGCTGTAGACAAGCCAACATCAGTGTTCGATATTCAGTATCGTGAATATTGATGGATTAGCTTTGGGACATTCATGTCCCAAAGCTAATCCATCAAATTAGATTTTCCGAAGCTGTATAATCCCCTTTTTACGACCCTTTATTGTGATGTAGAAACCTGAAACTTGGGCTTCAGGAGCCTTTGGGTCTTGTGTTGCTACCTAAACCTCACCATGTGCCTCTCATGTTCCCATAACACTTAAAGCATCTGCAGCGTTCCCTCAATACAGCAAAGTCTGAACAAAAGCATCTTCCCAAAGCACAAAGATCCCTTCAGGCACAGAGACAAAGGCATGTCGTACTGACACTGTGAGAGAACCCCCATGTTCAATGGTTGGGGGTTCCAAAAGATGCTTTTTAGGATTGGCAATATTGTCGCAGTTCATTTAATTGACCTTTTACTGGAAATGATCAGAGTAAATCCTACATTCTCTTAAGTGTCTATTCATTAATAATCACCAGTTTATCAGTTTGAATTATGTGATTTATCAAGTAAATAAAAGCAGCAACAAACAAAATTACTCATTTTTCACAACATTTATTTCTACTGCTTTCATAAAAACTGGTGCATTCTGATGTGATATTTCTAATATCACCAGTAGTTATACTCTCACAGGAGTATAGTGTGATCACTGACAATTAGAAAAGCAAGACAGAGTGCCCCGCTCTGGGGAAAAGAGGTGCACTCAGTCAGTCAGACCTGTGTCCCCTGCTGTCATTCGCCAAAGTTCTGCAAAATTTTAGGAAGACTCAAACATCTTCTTCCTGTCGGCCTTGTCCTCAATGTTCTTACGCCAGTCGCCGATTGCTTCTGTTGGCTGGATAGGACAACACGGAATTGTTAATACACAAAACTGACAAAACACATCTAGTACTTGCAACAAGTTAGAACTCAACTGATTTCTGTGAAATGAAAAAATATCTCCATTGATTTCTTTACAGTTTCTTGGCTGGAAAAGTCTTGTGTTGTTTACTGTAGAATATGTCCTGTAGTACTTTTAAAAAAGTATGATTACTACTCTTGATGTGTTATTAGTTGAAAAAAAGAGGATTGTACATAAAGTGCAACATGTAGCAATGGCTAAAGGTGCAAAACCGGGACAACCTGATACCAGTTTTCTTTGTTAGAGCTTTGAGCCTCACCTCCTCTTTGACCTCCTTCTTGACCTGCTTCAGGTTGGCCCTCAGGTCCATGTTGACCGTGTGTTTGGAGCCCAGCAGAGCCTTCAGCATGGCGTCGGCAGACATACGCACCTTCTTCAGGGCGGGCTTCTTCACTCCAACCAGATCCACCACCTTCAGCTTTAGATCCTCAATCTGGGGCCAAAGAAATGCTTATTCACATAATAAACTAAATCTACAAGTTAGTGACATATTTACCAATGAATGCAATGTTCAACACATAAAATGCAGAGGTAATACATGTTGCCTAAGGTTACACATTGTTGGAAACCTCTATCATTTTCTGACCAAGGTGAGTGTAGTGCGATGCTCTGTATATTTCTGTAATGTTGTTGTTGTAGGAACTTTTATACCTGAACGGCTGTAACACAGTTGTATCAAGTCGTACTGCTGCAGCCAAAAGAAAAATTCAACTGTCTCAGTACTGAGGCCTCTGAGTTTTAGGCCAAAAAATGCCAAACTAAAAGAATTGTACAAAAATGTCAAAAAGACAGAGCCTATCAACACAAAAAAGTTGATTTAGGGTGAGTTTTATTGTATGTGTATGTGCGTGTGTGTGTCTGTGTGTCTGCGTGTCTGCGTGTGTGTGTGTGTGTGTGTGTGTGTGTGTGTGTGTGTGTGTGTGTGTGTGCGTGTGTGTGTGTCTGTGTGTGTGTCTGTGTGTGTGTGTGTGTGTCTGTGTGTGTGTGGGCGTGAACTTTTACCCAATTTTGTGTGTGTCTGTGTGTGTGTGGGCGTGAACTTTTACCCAATTTCTGCTGGAGCGAACCCTAACCAGGTTCAGGGACAACTGTGAGGTGACTAAACATCTCACAGACTGTCATTTGTCTCTTGTCCCAGATAAAATCAAAGGCCTTTCGTTCTTAACTCGAGTAGAGGTTGTTGTCAAAGGTTTGTCTAATGATCAATGAAAAAATGGGATCATTCTTTTCTTTTCATGGGTTTGCATATTAGTGAGTTACTGAAAGACTCCAAACACACTCTAACAAGCACAAATCCCTTTCTATTAGCACATTTAATAATTTTCAAAAGACACCATCACAAGTGTCTTAGTGTGGTGCCTAAGACACTAGGAACCAGACTAATCAGGCTGCATTGAAGGGGTCTTCAGTGCAGCCTGATTAGTCTGAATTCTAACAATGGACTTGGTTTTTCCTCGCCCAAACGCGGGTCACCGGGGCCTCACTCTGTAGCCAGGCCAGGAGGTGGGATACGTTGGCAAGCGCCGGGCTTTTACCCATGGAGCCCGGCGGGTAGGGTTCCATGGGTAAAATGGAACCCTACCCATTCCATGGGTAGGGTTCAGTGACTCAGTGACTCAGTGACTTCACTGAGTCACTGAAGACTCACTGAGTCTTCAGTGACTCACCGGGGCCCCACTCTGTAGCCAGGAGGTGGGATACGTTGGCAAGCGCCGGGCTTTTACCCATGGAGCCCGGCGGGGCCCAGCTCGAAGAGGAAACATGGGTCCCCCTTCCAATGGGCTCACCTCTTGTATGTAGGGCCAAAGAGATCGGGTGCAATGTGTGATGGGTGGTGGCCGAGGGAGGAGACCTGGCGGTCCGGTCCTCAGTTGCGGAAGCTGGCTCTTGGGACGTGAAATGTCACCTCTCTGGTGGGGAAGGAGGTTGAGAGGTTCTGGCTAGAAGTAGTCGGTCTCACCTCGACACATGACTCTGGAACCAGTCTTCTTGAGAAGGGCTCGACATACTTCCACTCAGGTGGGGGACATTGAGTCTGAGTGGACCATGTTCCGTGCCTCCATTGTCGAGGCGACTCACCGGAGCTGTGGACACAAGGTTGTCGGTGCCTGTCGTGGCGGCAACCCTCAAATCCGTTGGTGGACACCTTCGGTGAGGGATGCTGTCAGGTTGAAAAAGGAGTCCTATTGGGGCTTTTGGCCTGTGGGACTCTGGAAGCAGTTGATGGGTACCAGCAGGCGAAGCGGCGCGCAGCTCGGGTGGTTGCTGAGGCAAAAACTCGGGCATGGGAGGAGTTAGGAGAGGCCATGGAGAAAGACTTCAGCCTGGCTTCGAGGAGATTCTGGTCCACCATCTGGCGTCTCAGGAGGGGGAAGCAGTGCAGCACCAACACTGTTTACAGTGGGGGTGGTATCGGTGGACTGACACGGGGGATTCCAGGTAGATTCCAGAGATGCACATCGCAGCGGCTCTTCATGCAGGGCTGGTTTAAGGTAAATATGGGGCCTGAGACAGAACCCTCCTGTCCTACTAAGAACTTCAGCATCACTAACATGTTTAAATATTGAAAAGGTGAATCTGTGAGAATGAGACAAGGTTTATTGGCCGAGTTTAAAATCAATCACTGATAATTCATTGTTTGCTGTGATGTATTTGTGAACAAACTCAATTCAAACACAAAGATTCCGCCATATTGTAGCCATGGTAATAACAATCAAACTATCAAGATGGTTCCTTAAACTTTTACAAAGTAAACTTCTCTATTAAATCCTAAATGTACATTTTTTTCTCAGTTGACTCCATTAAATAAAATTTAATAACATTGTCATTCTCTATAAATGATGCTACAGGATTTATGGTCTGCGTTACAATTAAACCATTTCTGGGGGCCCCTGAATGCCTGAATGGCCCCTACCAGCAGCAGTCTTATCATTCTAGATCTCAGAGTATATAGAGTTAACCCCTTTGAGCTTTTATGATCTATAAGTCAATCTGCAGCCAAGTTGCTCTAGAGGTTAAATAGATATTATTAGGGCTTAATCAGTAAAATGGTAGAAAATTTGCTAATTTCATAACTTCAAAACCTTTGACCTTCTCTCCTCTGGTCTGTTTAACAGCTACAGTCTCAGATCAACTCAGCCCTCCAGGACTGTCAGCAGCAGAAACAGAAACTTTATTCCTGTTTGGGAAAATATATTACATTTGCTTTGCATTGTCCCCGCATGATGGAAATGATATAGTAGGATCCAATTAGATTCTTGATTAATGTGGGTTGTTGCTGTGTTGATGTACAATGTTTTTGTTCAATGTGCCCCTTTTTTAAATGTGAGCCCCGGCCCCTCCAAAGGTCTCTGCACGGCCCTGGGACATTGTCAACTGGTTCTACATAAAATAGGCTTCAGCCCACTTACATTAAAGATTAAAGATAGCTTATGACATAGCATATTAGTTAAAGATGTTTCTAATTATATTTTAACGAGACAAAATACCTCTCTATTATATCTTTACTCTCATTCTAACTTGTATAAATGATATCAGATTTTCATTGAAGTTGTACTGAGGTTTCAATTCAAAATATCTATGATGAGTTACTGAAACATTTACACTTAAATTATGATTAGTCATCAAGTAAATTTCAGATTTCTCACTTTTTCTTCAGTCATAATTCCAAGTAAATATATTGTAAATGCATTTTTAGATAAATGTACCATTTTCAGCTTGGAAGTAGTTTAACAGGAGCAATTTAGGTTTTCAAAGATATTTTTAAGTGCAGCGTGTGCTTAACTCCTCAAGTTTTCCTTCCTGTAGTGCTGAACTCTTTTTAAATTGTTGCATTTTCTTGCAATTTTGTTGCTGGGCACATACAATTGTACAGGCAACTGTTTGGGCAGCTCAGTGGCAGCAAAAGGGGTCATGCAGTTCTTAATTCAGATATCTAAAATTCTCATTTTGATAAATCTTAATTGCATTTGAGAAATCTTGAATCACATCGATGTGTGACCTGGTTACATCATTAGAGATATCTTCAACTAACTGAAAATATTCTGAATTATTCTTAATTCAAGTTCGATTCTTAGTTATGCGGATATCTTAAATGATCATTTCGGACAGTCAAAATGTAACTGAAGAATTTGTAGATATCTAGAAAATTATCTCAAACAGTCAGAAAAACAAACAATTTTATGTTAAGACAGCCTGCCATACAGCTAAGGCTAAAAAGGAATCCCACCAATAGGCACCATACTGGTTGGTACATGTATATAATAAGGAAGTGTGGGGAAGATATGTACTATAAATTGAAGTCAAAGCTGTCAAAGAACCTTTATGAAACCTGTTCTTCTTCAGCTTTGATAAAGAAAAAATCTGATTATGAGGCATTGTATTTATTTAGATAATTCAAATCTGAATGATCCTGGGATAACATAAAATATCCACAGAAGCATCTGGATATTAATACTTACTCAGACATTTTGGCTGTGCTTGATCTTCACACCCTGTTCAGACAGAAAAAACAGTTTTAGACACACAAACCTTCTCTCTGCAGGAAAGTCAACGTGTTTTAGAATCAATACAATCAGGCTCTCAAGCAGCCAGTTTTAGCTGGGTGTGGCCAGATGCCTCAGTCACTGTGCGTAACAGCTGGCCTTATGGAAGACATATCGCCTGAGCCTGAACTGGAAACACTGAGCAGAAGATCCGAGCACAAATAGACACCACTGGACAAAAATGCGGCTCACAGCAGCAAGTCGCAGCAGTTCAAGTGATTCAAACGTCTTAAGGTCAATATAGTTACTGACACCAACTGGGTCCAGAAGCAGGCTTATTAAAATTAAGCAGGAATCAAAAGAAATAATTCAATCAAGAAAAAATTTGTTGCAATGAAAATAAAATGCAATAATTTTATTTGACATAAACAATAAACTTTAAATTAGCTCATCCTAACCAAAAGTTTCTATGTGAATGGCAGCTGAACGTTTTCTCAGTATCAGGCACTTTTCACCATGTATCAAAGTGTCATGCATTGCTCAACAATTTGAAAAAAAATTCAGTCAAATGCATTTCAGGACCTTCTGTTTTTCCTACCTGTAAAGCAAATCTAAAGGTGCCTCTAACTGCTGCTTCCTGGCAGAGTGAATGGAACAAGCTGCAGGAGTGATGTGGACAAGGAGCTGCGGCAGAAGAAGAGGGAGATACTGCCAAGTCCCAAACAGTACAGAATAAACGTATATATGGTGTTAAGTGCCACCTCAGCTGGAAATCCAGACCTCTTTATGGAAGCAGAGCCACTTCAGAGCAATGGGCCAGCAGGATCCAGAAATACCACTGCAACTCTCTGCGGAACCTCATAAATTTCAGCTGCAGGAAATCACTTCGCTATCAGGTTGCCTTCGTCAGAGGTCATAAAAGAAGTCAGAGACAGAAGCAATTGTTACACCACAGTCAGCCAGGCAAGCTGGGCTAATCCATACCAGGAGAATGCAGAGACTCGGCATCCATCAGCCACTGAAGCAAAAGCTCTACTGATGACGCTGCAGCAGACAGTTCAGGAAATGGCATGAGGAAGTTCAAGAAGCTTTTCGTTCAATAGCAAAAGGAAGTGATTACCTGAAAGCCTAGGAGTGACTACAAACCAAAGGAATTCTGATCTGAGATCTTCTTAGTCACTGGAGTGAGATCAACATGAGACATCAAACTGTAAGCATCTCAGAAAATCATGTTATCTTGTGGACAATTGCTATTTTCACACACTTTGATTTTCATTTTAATCTGATTAGATACCAATAACTTGATTAACTCTATCATCATGTTGAATATTACTGTTTGAGGCATGTTCAGAAGGACAAATCATAAAATCAACATAAGAATCAATATATTATCAAAAAAAATACACATTTTGCTAATCAGCTGCAAAAGTGACATACTGTAGCTTTCTATAATTAAAGTTAGGAACTTTTTAAGTTGTAGTTCATTCAATTATTCTTAATAAATTGCATGGGTCCATAGCTGCAATAGGAGGAACAACAGGCCCCCTGCAGAAGCTACTACAGGGAGCCAGAAGGGTCATTGGAAACCCTCTGTCCAGGATGGGCTACCTTTAGCAACACTTAAGTAAATTTGAAGAAATAACATCTCCACAAACTGGAATCACTTCAGTCTTCATATCATGGATAAATAAACAAAAAGGGAGAAGATAGTAGTGGGTGTGGAGGCAGCAGGAACAGAGGCTTGAACTGTGATGGTGTCAGTTTTGTTTCTTTGACTTCTTTTATGAGCTCAGTTTATCTTTTGTCATTTATAATCTTTGGGTTAAAATAAAAAAAAAAACAATTTTTCTAATATATCCTGTGACTCCTGTTTTTAAATCAGACCATCACAACTGGGCTTAGCAGGTTCTCTGGGGTAACCCATGTTTTACCGCTTTCATGTACAGCGGCCACTACAAGCCATTTTCTTGTGTTTCTTGTGGAATTTTATGTTATACATACATACAGAACACTGAAGTGGACACCATTCAATACATTATCAACTCCTGGCCATCCACTGTAAGTGCAAAAAAATATTTGTTAAATCCAACATGGCAGACAAAAGCAACTCAAGAATCTCCAGTCCCTCCTTCTGCTGTAGAGGAATCTTGCAGGTAACAACAAAATAAATAAATAATAATCAAACGATCACCTAGAAAGAAAATTCTTGAATTTTTTCTTACAAAATTTGTTTGCTCACCTTCTTCATGCCTTAAGAAAATCAAAAGAATGGAAAAGAATCCTGACATAGAGGATCATAATTCATGCATGAAAGAGTTAAAATATGAAACATCCAATTAGGTTTTCTTTGTATAACATTATCACTGGAATCATCATACTATTTATGACATAACAGAGATCTAAAGTCACATTTGCTGTCTTTACCACCACGATGAAGGACTTAGCTAGCACAGAGGCGCTACTGGATGGACCTGACTGGGGTCATGACCCTTTAAGCCTTCAAGGTGTCACTCCATGCCAACACTTTTATTTTCGTCAACCCCTATAGACAGTCATTAAGTTGCACAAAGCAAAAGTTAAGCTATGAGCACAGAGGACTGTCTTTGACTTTAACCTCAATAACAAGTCTTTTAAAATGTTGCGTAAGGTCAAAAATCATAGTTTTACATCTCATTACTTGTTTGAAAGACCAATCTCCACACTGTTGAATATCCACTGCAAAATATCTTAAACTTTGTTTCAACTATTGCATTCCCAAATTAGTCTGATTTTGCTACATTACCAGAGAAAATGTTTCCAGTTTCACTGGCTATCAATAATCAGCCTTAAATGTGATTCCTCACGTTTTACTTGGTCATTTGGACTTTACTGGCTCATAGATTCACCCTCTAATACATAACTGATTTATGTATGATTTCAAATTAAAAGTTTTATTCTGGAACCAGAAGAGTCACCACTCATTCTTCCTCCAAGACAGAGAGGCCAGGGAAAATTGCAAGTTTGGAATTTCCATAAAGATTATACTAACAGGATTGTTAGATTTATGCATATGAAGTTAATATAAAAAGAAAATAGCTTACTTGATGTCTATAGGACATGTCATGTTGGCTTCACTGGACCTGAAAACAAACAGGAAAACATTAAATAAGGATAGACGTGTCAAGCAGGAAAAAGGATGTTGAACAAAACAGTCAACGCTTCTTACCTTTTGTTGAATGAAGTAAATGCAGATCAGGACCAGCTGGAATGTGTGTCTGACTGCACTGAATTGACTTTTTTATTACATGGCTGGAGATGACATGATGTAATGTTACAGTCATTAAAGAATTATTAATGAATCATTAAAGAATGATAACATGACCTCGATACTTTTCCACAGTTTCACAGATTAGCAGAGTTCTGATGGAGGCCTGGACAGCGTCCTGCGGTGGACAGCCCTCTGCTGACCCTGTGTGGCTGACACTATCGCTGAGGTAACTCGACACCAAGAAACATTTTGAGCTGTGACAGAAAGTCAAGAAGCAATTTTCATCTCCAAATAAACTCTAAAGCAATACAAAAATGTGTAGCAATTTGTAGTTAGTTTAAATTTCTTTCACAGTTAAATGCTAACTTTTCAATGCTGAACAGTAAGAAAGAAATAATGATAGAGGACATGAAATCTTGTAATGTTGTGGACATTCTCTTTTTATTCCTTTCTATATTTGATATGGTATAATACTGAGAATAACAGGTAATTATGAGCCACATCTGCATTTGACAGCAGTTTGATTCCGGTATGTAAATATTACAGTGAACTAGACTAATAAAGCTGCAGCTGCTACCCAGTGTTACCAGGTTGAGGGTCTCATGTCGTCTCATGTTGGCTATCAGCAAACAGAAAGTGCTGAATTTTTGTTGAAAGTTGAACTGATGATTGAGTCTTCTTCCAAATAAACATGTCTAACATTCTGCAACAAGAAACTGTTGTCTTTCACTGAACCATCAATACAAAACACATATTTAATGGATTAGATTGATGTTACAGAAAAATGAGATAAGTTTGGTAAACCTTGCCTAATGTAGCTAGTGCATCTGTTTTACAGTGTTTTGTATCACTGAGTTTAAAGAGAAGTTATCTATGAAGCAGGACATGTTGACATAAAAAGCTAGTTGGAATTATAAAATAAAGGCATCTTTACTCATCTAAACTATTGCATTCAATTTATTTTTTTTAAATCTCACATTGATAAGTCAGGAATACATGAGAGACAGTGTTGGGTTTGGTGTCTTAGACGAGGATCCTTGTTGCCTAAAAAAGTTGTGGCTTGAATAACCCACCATCCAGTGGATTGTCAACAATCCTAGCTAATGCTGCTTAACGTACTGTACAAATGTACAACAACAAAAGCAGGCAGAAAAACACTCATTCATGAAACAAAAGATGATTTGATGAGGAAAGTAAGACATTTCAGAAGCGTGTAAACAGCCCAGAACAACTAGAGGTGTAGAGTTCAGTTCTTTAAGCGCTTTCAAACATCTTCTTCCTGTCAGCTTTGTCCTCAATGTTCTTACGCCAGTCACCCACTGCCTCTGTGGGCTGAAGCACACACACACACACCCAGTCAACTGTGTTAGCAAAACGTGACAACAGCTGGTCCAAGCTTCCTTCGACAAAACCCTCACCTCCTCTTTGACCTCCTTCTTGACCTGCTTCAGGTTGGCCCTCAGGTCCAGGTTGACCGTGTGTTTGGAGCCCAGCAGAGCCTTCAGCATGGCGTCGGCAGACATACGCACCTTCTTCAGGGCGGGCTTCTTCACTCCAGCCAGATCCACCACTTTGATCTTCAGTTCCTCAATCTGGGAGCAATGGAGCAGAATCGAACTGAAACTAAAGACCAGCTTCTTGTTTTCTTCTCACAGCATGCTTCCAGACAGATGTACTTGATGATTTTCATTCAAATATCATGATGAGCTCAATGAAAGTGTACAAGAAAATCTTCAGAAGATCTACCTCTTTATCAGCCTTGCCAACTTTGGCCTCCAAGTCATATCTGTCTTCATCCACTTTGTCGATGAGGGCATGTAACTTTTTGCAGGTTTCCTTGTTTTAATTGAGAAGTGATGGTTACTTATTGATATTAGAAAGCAGACAGTGATTGGTTTTATGTTAAGTTTTAAAAGATGACCAAATGACATGTTAATAAGTAACTGAGCAAAACTAAATGAAACGTATCTTGGTAAAGACTAATGGAAACCAGTCTTTGCTAGACTCATTAATGGACTGATGAAACACACAGAGATCCTGATAGAGGGTTTCTGTCAGAGCGTCGTGTTGTGAAGCTGAGGGTCTCTCACCATGAGGGTGGCCTGGTCTCCACTGAGGTTTGGTGCAGGACAGTTCTCAGCCATGTAGGCCTCCTTGGCTACAACCAGATCCTTCTTCTCCTTCTCAAGCCAGGTTGCAGCCACCGACAGAACCAAACTCTGAGGGGAAGGACAGAGGGTCAGCCTTCATGAAAATCATTTTTATTATTCAATAGACTTTCAGGCTTTGTTGATGCAAATGCTGCTTTTTATGAGAAAGAAAATGTTGCTCAGATTTATAATTTGTTGAGTTTTTCTTTGAAAGATTTACAAACTTAAAAAAGTACATGTTTCCAATTTCGGCATGAATTTGATAAAGTTGAGCAAAAGCACATCAGAGTATGTATGTTACTGCATATATTGGAAGACAGACAGACAGACAGACAGACGTATTATTTTCTTAGATAGTATATGTAGGCTTACATTCCAGCCTTGCATAATTTTTTGTATTATACTGTTTTACCTTAGCTTGAACATGAGTGCCTCGGTTCACCTTTAACATGCTGCTCATACTCAGAACAGTAAAACTATTTCTGTTTCTATTCATGAGACATTTGAAGAACACTCAGTTGTTTGGTGAGATTGGAATCAGGAGTAGTTTAGAAATGGAGTCCTAAAGACTTTCTTAAATTGTCTAACTTTGCTCACTTCCATTTTTCTACTTCCATTCAGGACCTTTGATATTGTTCTGAGTGAAACTCCAGTCAGTGGAAACTGAAAATAGTTCTGATGGTTGTTGTATTCATGCTTGATATGAACCAGCCGTCGTGCTTTGCTCAGACACTTTTATTGAAGTATCTTTTGCTGGTCTGCTCACACAGGTGTGTCCCTATTGACTCTCTACTTCTGTTGTCCTATTCTTTACATTTATGCAACCACATATGCTCATGACTGCCACCTAGTGGACATAAACATAATTCATTCAATCACCACATCCTCCTTTCTTTAAAGTTAGAATGTTACAAAAAGAATCTTGTCTAAAATTAACAACATACATTGTATGAGACAGATGGAGCATAATATCACATAGCTATAATAACATTTACTTAACCTATCTTACTTAGTACTCACTAAAAACATGAATTACAAAATACAGAAATTTCAACTTTTTCTCTTTTTCCTTTTTTTTTTTAATAAGATCAGTGTATCAGGTTTTTTCACCACTCTGGTAGATCTTCTTAACAGGTTAATACTGTCCATGTCACAATGCGTTTCAGTTGTAGGAATAATCTGAGAGTCCTTAGCATCTTCACTCGACTCATCAACATGTTCAAATGGAGTTTCAACAAACTGCGATGATTTCGTCTCAGAATTTGTCCATCTTCAGTTTTCACTTCAAATGAATGTGGAGCTACTTCCTGCAGAATAGTTGCTTTGGTTTTCCATCCCTCATCATCCTGAATCCTTACTGGGTCCTGGTATGACAGTGGGGGTAGAAGCTTTGTTGATCTGTCATAATATGATTTTTGTTTTACTTTCTGCTTTCATAACTTGAACTCCAACTTTGATGATTTCTTTGCACCTTGTTCTTTACTGTCATAACTTGGCAAAGTTGTACGAATTTTCCGATTCATCAAAAGTTCAGCAGGTGAAAATCCGCATTGCAATGGTGATGATCTATAGCTTAATAAAGCTAAATACGGGTCAGAGTTACTATCTGATAGCCATAAGATAGCACTCTGCCTCTCGGATGCCAACTATGTGTGTTTGTCTGAAGCAACGCTCCACCAGCATCTCCAGTCTCACCATCTGGAAATTAATTTATTTCCGAAGTTGCTTAAGTTCTAGTCCATAAGCCAGTCCCAAGTTGTAGAAGTTGCTTAAGAACTTCTGAAGTTCATAAGAATATGAACTCCTTTCTCCGCTTTTCCATTTGATTATGCATAATGTGGACTCGATGTTACATGCTTAAAATCCTATTGCTCTGTAAACTTTTGCCATTCTCTGCTACTAAAACATGGTCCATTATCACTCACCACCACATGTGGAATGCCATGCCTTGCAAAGATTGATTTAGTATGTGTTATGACACAATTTGATGACATATTAGCCAACAGAGCCATCTCAGGATAGTTTGAATAGTAATCAATGATCACTAAGTAATCTTTTTCTTTAAGATGAAATAAATCCATTCCCACTTTTAGCCATGGTGATGTTGGAATGTCAGTTATTATCATCGGTTCTTTGCTCTGTTTGTTTCTAAATGTCTGACATGTTTCACATTTACTTATCAGCACCTCAATGTCCTTATTGAGTCCAGACCAGAAAACAGATTCTCTAGCTCTTCTTTTACATTTCTCCATGCCAAGGTGACCTTCATGAATCCGCTGTAGAATGTCCTGTCTGAACTCTTGTGGAATCACAATTCTGTTGTTTTTCAGTAACAGTCCATTCACAACACTTAGATTAGCTTTAACATTGAAAAACTGTGAACATCAACCTATTGGCCATCCTTCATCAATATTCTGTATGACCAACTGCAACTCTGTATCATTAGCTGTTGCATCAACTATTTGCTGTAACTTTCCATCTGACACAGGCAACACATTGGACCCCAAATTCACATGACATTGAATATCGTCTTCAGTTGAACTCACACTACTGTGTGTAGGGGCTCTAGACAGAGCATCAGCAAGAATCAGATGTTTTCCTGGAGTGTAGATCAGTGTAAAATCATACCTCTGCATCTTCATCATAAACCTCTGAATCCTGGGTAACATCTCATTCAGATGGGTTTTAATGATGGCAATCAAGGGTCGGTGATTTGTTTCAACTACAAAAGATGGTAGACCATCTTTCATAACCATACACGTAGTTATGAAATCGTTCTAGTCCATAAGCCAGTCCCAAGCATTCTTTCTGAACCTGAACCAGAACCAGACGTCATGCTTTGCTCAGACACTTTTATTAACAAGTTCCTATTGACTCTCTACTTCTGTTGTCCTATTCTTTACATTTATGCAATCACATATGCTCATGACTGCCACCTAGTGGACATAAACATAATTCATTCAATCAATGACAAAACGAAACTATCAAGAGCTTTAGGAAATTAAATAACATTCCACAGCGAGACTCTTCATCTCCTCTCCGTTGGGCCCTGATGTGCCTGCATGATCTCCTCACCTCATCATTATTTGCTACAACTGCCTTCTAATCACTCAGTCCTATTGGTCGGGTCAGCAGGGGAACATCTGAAACATGCAGGATTGCTGGGCTGGAGCATCAGGATTAAGAACCACACAGTAGAAAAATTATAGTTTAAATTCACACTCATAACAAATATATGTGGACCCAAACTTTAAATTAGGTTTGCTGAAACTGGGAAACAATGACATCAGATGGGGACCAGTAATCTAGCCATATTCATGTTTATGATTACATTCTAGTTTCTAAGTGCAAATGAGCCTTCATCACATTGTAAAATCCTTAAAGTGATGCATTATCACAACGTGTTTCTTTTGCTACACACAAGTCAGAAACCACTGTTCTTACATGTTAATATTTTTAAAAAATCTCAGAATAGGCACAAAAATATTTAAAATTGAAAGTAATCTAGAAAAAGTATCATGGCTGGAGATCAAAAATGATTCCCATTCAAACATCCCCACAGGGGGAAAACCTGCTATATTTAAATATGTACTGAGGATAAACATTGTGTATGTTAGTGAAATTATATAGTGCAGTAAGAAACATAATGAAAACACTAAGATAAATATCATGGTAAACATTCGTTTTTCATGTCATTCTATTGCTGTGGATTATTTTGACTAATAAAGGCAGATAAAAACTACAGCCAAAGTAATGCTGAAAAAAGCTAATAAGATGTATATACATGGTAACGTAAATTAAGAAATGATTTTATTTTTGCAGAAATTCTTCAAATTTGATTTGATTTGCACTTGGGGCTCTTTCAATGAGCAGTGTGTTGGCTGAGTGAAGCCTAACTTTGGAGATAGCTTCTTATTGACATGGAACTGTCAGACCTTGACTCCGCTTGATTTGCTTAAGGTGGAATTCCACAGGGAGCCAGTCAAGCTCGTAGAAACCCAGTCATGCTCCACATTCACAAAATAAGAAAAAAGGTGTTTCACAACACACCACAAACCTGGCTTCCAAGAAAACATATTTAAGAGAAAACTGTAAATCCTGCAGCATTCTGCCTAAACTGACACAGAAATTCATTGGCAGAAAAAAGAAAGCCTTGAACTTCACCAAACATCCAGCAATATGTCACTTCTTCTCTTGATGGTCCAGTTTCATTCCAATCGAATGGATCACAACAAGGTTCACTTGAAAATAAAGCTGTTTAAAGAACGTCCATGACAGCAATGAATTATGAAATGTTCCCTTAGAAATAAAGCAAGAAATAAAGTGGTGGGACAAAGCTCAACAATTCTTAACAAAGAGCATGAATGAACAGGCAGTCAAAGAGATTTTCACTCTAGAATAGAGGGGAGGACATATTTGATTGGGAGATCAATAAAGAAAGACTCATAATTTTACTCCCACAAGAATTGCCAGGACAACACAATGAGCTGGTTGTGCTACAGCAAAGTCACCAGGCTAAGAGCCTCTCATGAGGCAGTGAACCACACAGCAGGCTGTTCAGAGGTCATGAAACAAATGCAGAGCGAGAACTTAAACATTTTCAGGTATCATATATGTCTGTAAATTGCTACATTTAGGACACATTATCACTTCTTCTCTTGATGGTCCAGTTTCATTCCAATCGAATGGATCACAACAAGGTTCACTTGAAAATAAAGCTTCAAGTTTTCAGGCAGAATAGAACTGGTTTGTTTGCAGCACCAGAGCTCAGATGGGCTTTTACATCTGAGCAAAGCAAAGTTAATCACTGAGTTTTCTTTAAATAAAGAAGAAAACTAATAAAGGATTTTTAAAAAAAAGTTTATTGGCTCAGGCAGCCTTTATTTGAGAGTAGTTAGACAGGAAAGTGGGTAATAAAAGAGGGGGAAGACAGCACAACAACACAAAAACGTAAGTTGTCATCTCTAAACCAAAATAATTAAATGAGATTAATGTAAATATATCCATAAAATAAACTACAACCTTTTGTACTTGGGCTGGTTGTTTAGTGCTTTGCTGTGTGATTGGATGCAAGTGAATTTTGCAAACAGGGGACATGAGAGAAAGCGTAAAGGAAAGTTTGGTGAACAGAAAAATGACACACAGTAGGTAATTAAATCAAACTAAACCAGTTGAGAGTCAAAACACAATGATCTCAAACATTAACTTGATTGTCAGTAATTAAAAAGCACCCATTAAAACTTTTTAAAAGATTTTTTTAAGAAACAAGAATATATTGATAACTTTCTAAGATACTTTTCTCCAGACTGTTTTGCCAGAATTAGATTAGCAATAACTGTGTGTCTTATAATGACTTAACAGTGTGTGTTCTGATGAAGGCCCAGCCCAGTCAGCAGGCTGCTTTACCTTCAGGTGATGCCTGCGGCTGGAAGTCATCTTCTTCCTGTGAGAGACACAAACAAAATGGAACATACTGAATATTAAAATGGATTCTAATTCATTTTCCTCCCGTTTCCTCTTTTGTGTGTCAGTCTTTATAAGAGTTGATGCTTTTGAGCTAATGTGTGCACATTATGAGTATGTTCTCAGTCAAGTTAAGCCAAAAGTCTGAAAACACACACACTGTCTCTTCAACCGAAAGGAAAAGAAGAACTTACTCAGACATGTTGGCAGTTTTTTTCTTTCACAGCCTGTTTAGAAAAGAGAAACAGTAGAAGAAAAATAAGAATCTTATGACACGAGAGGCTCCGCAGAGTCCCAATGTTGCCTATTAAAACTTTTAATGAGCAGCTGAGGGGTGATAGAGCTAAGTTTAGGGGTAGGGTCAGATGTCACAGCTGGCGCACAGAGTGGGATAAGCCAAACAACTTGTGGGAATTAACACTTAATTCTTATGGCAAAAAATTACTTTACATGTGAATGTGCTGCAACAGCATCTTTAATAGCAGCCACTAAACACAAGCACACCTATGTGCACACACACCCACACACACTGGACTTAAGTCACTCTGAGTGTTTGGACTGTAACTCCAGTAGACTCAGAGTGTACTGGACCAAGGTTTCCCATCTCCAGTCAAATTCTGTTATGATATATTCAATTTCAGGAAGCTTAGCTGCTTTTGTCACAATGTCAACAAACAGAGAAATAAGTTCACTATCAAACTTATAGGAAAACACAAATGTGATGTTTATTTTGTAAAAGATTATTTTTCTAAGACATTTTTCAACTCAGTTAAAAAATGAGTTGATCTGAAAAATGAGTCCAAAATGTGTTTCAATAAACTAAATAAACAAAAAGCAGATATTCATTTTTTAAAATCCTGACACATTAAAACGTAAATCTTTCTTTTCATCCTCCAGATTAAACTGTTCTGTTGTGTTGTGTTCAGAGAGCCTCTGTTCTTTGTGAACCACATGCATCTCCAGGAACCTTAATAGCCGACATGTAGCTATGCACATTTGTGAAGAAAAAATAAACCTGATGTCATAAACATGGGAACAAAATAATAAGTTTCTCAAGCAATACCTTGAAATTTCAAATAAATATAAAAAAAAAAAAAAAAATTGGTAAATCACCCCCCAAGTTGTTCTAAGCATAACACCAATATTTTAGTGCATAAAAGATACAATAAGCTTGAAAACCAAATACCTGCCACAAATCCTAAAAAGTCATGTCAGAAAAAAGAGAAAAAAGGAAATAATAGCTCCTTAGTTGAAATTTCTTTGCCTCCTTGTTGAATCTTTGCCTTCTGCATTGCAGAATTTCATCACCTTAGCACTTTAACATGTTAAGAATAAAGTCCATATGCATGTACCAGCTATACAGAGACACCATGAATAAAAAAGGAGGTAGAAAAGCAGCCAGTTCTCACCTACAATGAAACAGAAAGCCAAGAAGGAGGACAGTAGAGGCAGTGAGAACAAATCACCATCAGGGTGTTTTTATATACGAGGCTTCAGTTCTGGATGTGGAGTGGCTTTTTATGGAAATACAAGATCCTCAGTCCAATCAGCCATCAAGCGCCTGAAATATCACCATCCCCCCAACTTCATCTCATCAAGGAGGAGCATCTATTTGTTTAAGGGTCCTGCTAAGTGAAGCTGGAATCCTGAACAGGGAAATAAATGAGCTGAAAAAGTCAGAAACGTATTCAGATTTCAGGTCTGATGATGATAATTCCCCAGGATGGTTAGCTAAAGTTATCAAGAAAATGAAACCACACACAAAACCAAAAAAAAAGATCTTCACTGCAGCTTCAACTTATCCGTCGCCATTTTGACTTAAATTTCTTTAACTTTCCAAACACAGACATGATTACGCTGCTGTTCCAGTCAGCTGTGAGTGCAGAAACAGACGCAGGGGACAGTGGTGCTCAAAAACCAATAACACTATTACTCCAAATAAAGTCTTATGCTCTCCTACACTTCACTCTATAAATATCACCAACTCATTTACTGCCTGGTAAGCATTTCACTTTGGCTTAATGGTTGGAGATGTGAATCTGTCCACAGAAAGGCTTCCAGATTTTTCTCTGGCTGCCAGGAGACCTCTCATATTAACACAAGTTATAAAAATAATGGGGGGGAGTGATTTCAGGTGGGCAGGTTTTCCAGACACTTTGACCCCTGCCTGGGTGCGATTGCAATTTACATTAGACTGTAGGCTGTCTACAAAATGCGACCTTTCTCCATTTTCCATTCTTGTTCTTTTATAACAAAGTCACTTCTTAAGAAGACAGCATGTTTCGGCTCTTTCTCCAGTTTAACACACCTGGACCACTTGATGATGCTCCAGGGGGCCTCTGCAGAACGTGGACATGCAGACGAGGTAGTTGGGACATTTGAATCAACGGTGGTGGAGCAACGACATAAATAAAACTGGCATACCCCTGAGGCCTGGAGCAGATTTAGAAAGTTTAACTTGTTAAAAATGTCTGCCAGCTTCTCTGAGTTAAGCTCCAATCCCTGGTGGAGAATACAGGTGGTGACGTCTGCACCATGATGGCAGCGATGGTGGTAGGAGTTTGTCCCATAATCAATAGGTAGCAACCTCTTGATTCAGTCCCAGCTCCTTTTGACCCACTGGGCTAGAAACTTCAGCTATCTTCCCTTCTGGTGGTGGTCAAAGGGGGCTGGACATGCAGTCAGACTGTAGCTATAGCTACTGGATTGCCATAGCTACAATCAAGCATTAGCCATTAAACTGCCATCTTCACTCAGATCGTCGATATGTTTCTGTGAGGTTCCCTCCTACTTTCATAGCTCCACCATCAGCCCACAGTTAGCAACAGCCAAAGGAGAGCAAAAACAATTCTGAATCCAACAAACATAATCATGTCACACCTGGGTTCAGCAGCTGGTCATAAAGTAAACCCTCTGGCTGAGGCTTCCCTCCACTACAGGAAACAGGGTTCCCTTCCTTGACTACAGCGCTTCAAAATCTTAACTAATGCACACATGGTGGCACAGCTTCCAGAGTCTTGATAGATTCTGTCTCCTTTGTCCTGTCACCTTGGAAACGGCACGCTGTGGCGTCAAAATGCAGCACAATCACACATTGGTACAGGTACTCTTCACAAGCGCTTTGTGAACTTGCTGGTAGTTTGGAGAGGGACATCACCAAAAAGTGCCATCTGCCATCTTGTGTATCCTCCGCTTGCTTTGTCCATCACCTTGCTTGCTAGAAGACACACACAGGCATGCACACATACCTGTAAACCAACACCAAATAGTTATTCTTTGTTTTGCCTTAGTCCTATTCCATCTTCATCCTCATGGAGTCTTTCAGTTAACACTGTTTGGTTCTGACACACATGCTGAACTGCACTGAGGATTAATGTTCTATGTTAGGAGCTTCTAACGTGTCAACCAAGCGTTGTGCTCCAACACACCTGAATCAGTCCAAAGAATAGTTTGTTACCAGGCCTCTGCCAAACCTGGAGTTGCTTTGCATGTATGGCCTCAACTGTGTTGGAGCAGGAATGTGGCGAAAAGCTGGAGGACAGAAACTCTCAAACAGTGGCGTTGGAGACACAAGCTTCAGACACCACTGCACAAATCTCCTCCTTTATCTGTTGTGCTATAATAGCACATGTCACCAGGTTGGTCCTGAAAGAGAGTTTTCTGGCCTGAAAGTCATTAATGCTCTGACTAGTTTGTTGTCACTCAACGGCACCTCCCCAAGAACGGCGTTTGCTCACAGAGCAAAAAGGTTGGCAGATGATTCAGTCAACCTGGGCTACCCTTCATCCTGCACCATGTTGACCAACCAGGGAATGTCTGAGCTGAACACCATCAGCTCAGACATCCACCCGTTGGTGGATCACCAGCTAGCTTACTGACCGGCAGCGGGGGTCCACCTTCCGTCACAAATCAGCACCGGCTGTCGGGTTGTTGTGAGGGTCAAACACAAACCAACCAGAGAGACGTTGAGTAAATTTCAAAAAATGTTAATTTATTACAAAAAATCTAAAAATAATTTCAAAATGATAAATTGGGCCCAAAATTGAGGTCAACATAACAAACTACAACTCAGGTAATGACATAAAGAACTCAAACAAAAACTGACCTGACTAACAAAACATGAAGGGAACTTAAATAGTGGCTGATCAAACCACTACTGAACACAATTAAACACAAAAACAGAAACAAATACTGGGAAACACATTACTAAATTTTTAAATTAAGTAAATATTAGAACTAAACTAACTTGCAAAAAAAAAAAAACATTAAAGAAATGATGAAACTAAACTAAAAGACCAAATTTCCCCTTCCCCTGGTGAGCAGATGGAAAGATCCACTGGGGAAGTTGACAGTCATATATGGGCATCAGCTGGAGATCCTCTTTCTAATTCCATCCACAGGTCCAGAGGAAACTGGCAACTCAAAGAAAAGAAATTTAGTGCATTTAACAAAAAATACAAAGAACTGGCAAATAAAGTGAACTAAATGGGTGCACTGCAAATAGTCAACTAAATTGGTCAAATTAATGAAAAAAAATTAAAATAAATAAAAATTTAAACTATTCAAACCAATATGTAAAGTAATATAAGAAAGAACTGTCTCTGTGTGACAGCAGGGACAGCTGTCACAGGGCTGTTCTGTCCCCACACATCTGTCTGCTCCTCAGAGGGCCTCTCTTCTCAAGTTCAGAAATGACTCTGCTGTTATTGGACTGGTTCCAGAATCAGACCCCCTCTTCCATCCCCATCCTCTGGAGGAACTTCTGTCTCCCTCCCTCCTTTGCCACCCTCACTAAAACTGTCTACTCTGGGTCTCTTTCACTTCCCAGGAACCACACTTTCTCATAAAAGTGTTTGGCTTCAGTTCAGTCTTGCGATATCAAATATCACCTTGCCAAGTGGGTAACAAAAACCCGAGATCCTGTGTTGGCTATCAAGTGTTGGAATGGAGGCATGTCTGACGTCTGTTCGACTATATTTATCCTCCCTTTGTATCCACAGCAAACTTTCTGTCAGTATCTCCTTTGTTCATGCATCACTTATGTTTTCAACATGATATCATGTGTGTCATCAAAGTGTTCAGTCTGCACATTTTCATAATTATTTCATTTTAGTGTTGAATGTTGAAAACCTTCTGATCCTGATTTATATCATTTAAATTTTGCAATATTTAGATTATCATTAGTGCATCATAAAAAGTTATATTTGAGGTGCAGGAATAACAGGCCTTATTGATCTGTGAATATTCATCAGCTGCAAATCTATGTGGTCCCATCAATACAGGTATGCAAAAAATATCTAAAATGAGAGATTCAGGAATTTAGGGCTAATTTGGTAAAGTCTTTTTTTATTACTGTTATCATTACCAATTAGCTTCCCTTTTCTGCCAAGATTTTTGGGTTCTATTACCTAAAACTACATAATACAGCTTCAAAAGTAAAGATTTCAGTCAAAGCCTGTAAAGAAATTCTGTATATGAGCAACACTTTTTTTTCCCTTTTCCAATTATTACTATCAGCAACAAATCTGATTAAAACCCTTGGTGTGTTTTCCTAATTTATGATGTTTTGTTTAGTTTTAAATAAGTAAACTAATATTGAATGAAATTGCAGTACTCATGATCTGAGTCAGTTAAAAAATATTTATGAGTGCTTGTTAAACACATTCCATGAAAATAGAGTGTTTACAAAATATTGAAATGAAAACAGTAAAACTAAATGTCAGGAAAGCAGCTACAAGGTTTTAATTATTTCAAAGTTTCATAACAGCAACTTGATTCAGCTCACAACTCCTCATGTAAAACAAGAAATCCCGTTAAGAAAGAAAACACTTTAGTTCCAACAACGAATGAGATGAGGCTTCTGCATTTCATTTGAGATGTTCTTAGACAAGATGACATAACATGCTACATGAAACAGAATGAACATTTTGATGTTTAGTTCATTTTTACATCAAACTGCTGTTTTAAAGCTTTTCAAACACCAAAGAAAGCTTGGATGGATTTTTGTCTCTTCTATAATAGGAGAGAAAATCATATCTCAGATCAAGAATCAAAGCAAAGCAAAAAAAAAAAAAAAAAAAAAAAAAAAAAAGCCATTATTCCAGCAAATGGGGAAAAATTTGGTATTCATATTAGTAATTCTTGTCTTTTCATAATTCATAAGAAATTTTGCTGTGAAAAGCGGCATCTAAAATCCAGGCTCCAGTTCTTCCTTGCAGTAATTTTGAATAAAATGTGATATGAAGGACTGAACTTACGCTCAGCTCAAATCGCATTGCTAATTGTCTTTTAAGAAGAATGACAAGTTTTACTTATAATGCATTACATATTTACACTTTTTAAACTTATTAAAACTTTATTAATACATGGCCGGCTAGAGGTCGTACTTTTGATCTTCATCAGTCAATCGGGAGTATTTGTAGAGTCTAGATGCTTAGATTGGCTTTTTTGTTGGAAAAGTATTTTTCTGACAGTTTTAACTTGTAAAGTCAAGAACCGAATCGTTTCCTACTTGTGCAGACGCCACCTTTGACTTAGCCCTAAAAACCGTGATCACTTCTGAGATTTTTAGTGGGGTTCTGCTGAGGGGTTATGAGTTGTCAATGCTTTACTCATAGCAGATAATTCACTGAATGTATTCAAAATGATGAAACAAAATTTGGTTCAGATAATAATAAAGTGGTTGTGTGTGACACGTGTCTGCCTGAAATTACACCTTTAAAATGGTGGAAATGGACTCTGCTTCAAAAACCATCAATCCTTCAAATATAAGGAAAACTCGGTTGTGTCACCTTCATCCTCTGTCACACTTACTCCATGATTCAATCTTATCATTTCAAATTAAAACTGCTTCAGTTTTATCACAACCTACTAAAGTGATCAGAACCAGAAAAGTTCAGCTTCTCATTCCATGTTGATGCGTTCAGGTTATAATCAAGGCATACACAATATGAATGTTTATTCCATACCTGAACAAACTCTGTCTAGTCAGTAGCTGTTTTTAGAAAGTTAATAAGACCATAAGAACATTTTCTGCTGTAAGTGTGATATCGACAGTTCATGACCTCTAAACACCACCTCAAAAAAAAACATCCTTCTGTTAGGGCTGTTAGGCATTGATAGATATAATATTTAACTGTCAAACATCTTCTTCCTGTCAGATTTGTCTTCAATGTTCTTGCGCCAGTCTCCCACATCACGCAGCTGCTTGTCCTAAAATCAAACGTACAAATCATCTGTGAGGACATTGGTGTTAACATTGACATCTCTAATTATTTCTCTTTCTTATCCTGCCGGCTAGAAGCCAAAACTAAATCGAAACAATTTCTGTCAAAGGGCAACATTTGACGGATCTGACCAAAAAAATAAAGGGGAACATTGTTTTGTTTGTCATTCTAAGTTTAGAATTTAGTTAGTTTTCAAAGTTTGAGTGGAACAGCTCACCTCCTCTTTGACCTCCTTCTTGACCTGCTTCAGGTTGGCCCTCAGGTCCATGTTGACCGTGTGTTTGGAGCCCAGCAGAGCCTTCAGCATGGCGTCGGCAGACATACGCACCTTCTTCAGTCGTGGTCTTTTGAACTTTCCTCTGAGATCCACGATCTTGATGTTTAGGTCCCTGACCTGCAGAACGGACAGAACAGTTGAATTAAAGTCATCAATCAAAACTTTGTGTTCTGAAGATGAGAAAATGGTTATGTTGTCTTCTGAGATCTGTCACGAGTGGAGCTGGAAATCATTTACAATCGTTTAAAAGTTTATTAAGTGCAAGCAAAGAAAATCAGGGACTGAAGTGTCTTTCCAGAGCACAGCTTCTCAGACCTCCATCGTCTCAGCTTAGTCTCACTGATCTAGTGATATTTCCTGACATTCCTAAGGCTGCTCTGGAACAGTCTCTCAGTCATATGACCCAAAGTCTCTTCCCAGTACAGCAGGTCAAAAAACACCTTTGACATTTATAGAAAAACCTCCCGCTGAGCTGGGTTTGGTTCCTGAACAAGTTTGGTACCACTTGTATTCATGTGTAGTGGAGTAAATTTCTCTTAGTTGCTATTGAGTATGGGAGACTACAAATGCAAGAAAATTGCTTGGATTTTTAATTGTTGGCGTGCAGCAAGAGGGGTTTGTATGGCGCCCCCTAAGGGCCATGAGGAAAGATTTTTCTTTTGCATTCCCTCGCAATACTGTACTGATCAGTTACACAGCATAACTGAATACTTTCTTAATTGAAGTCTTTCTTACGGTGGCCGCCATGCTTTCTGCTTTAATATAAGGTCATGTGAGTTTTTTCCATGAATATTAACATCTTGTTGTGAAATATCTGAAGTTTTATATCTTTTTCTTTAGGACAAAAAGGCACTAAAGACCTATGATATAAACAGAAACGTTCCATAAGAAGGGAAGAAATAAAAATAAATCCTAATATGAACTATTTCTGAGTCATTATTGTGGGGTAATAAATCATCTGTAATAAAATTACAGTAAAACTATTAGAATTACAATAAGACTACTGTAAAAAAATATTACAGTAAGCTTACTGTAAAGTTATTGTAATTTCTTTACCGTAAAAATGACAGTAACTGGCTGGCAATCCTGCTGCCTGTAAGTTACCGTAAATTCTACAGTGACTTTTTTTAAGGTGTAGGTACACAAAAAAAATTGGTATTGACATTGGTTATAAGTCAAATATGCCTTATTATGTTGTGCATCCTAGAAAGAATTGTATTTTCACGTCCAACAATCTCGTCCGATGTATAAACAATCTCACCTGTACAGTTCTCTGAAATTATGAATACAAGATGATTCAAGTTAATATTGAAGTAAAAAGGTTTAACTAGTTCAAAATGTTTTAATTACACCATGGTCAGGTGTCAATTTAGTGTTTCAATTCATAAATCAATTACTCATTCTATCTATTTTTCAATAACATTTTCAATAACCATAGATTCAACTTAATATTCAATCTAATGTAAATGTGTTTTTCAGGGCTTTTGAATATGATCACTGTGAGCAGATTATTGATTAATCTCAGAACCAGCAGACTGAGGCGGTTCTGTCTCACCTCATTCAGGACCATGTTCAGTTTGAATTCTGTGCAGTATCTCTCCTCTTCACTGATGTTAATCTGCTGATGAAGTTTCTTGCAAAGTTCCTAAAAAAAACATTTCAATGATTTAACAGATTTTTATTACGAATTTTGCAATCTGAAGGCCCACAAATAAGTCACAAAATATATATCTATATCCAAGAACATGTCAGGAAAAACGTTTGCCTTCTTCATGAAGGTATCTCGTTATAATCCCAGGAGAATATTCTGACGGTTTTCTTCTCACCACTAGTTCTTCCCTGGAATACGGAACATCCAAAGGAGGACATTTCTCCGCCAGAAACGTCTCCCTCTCTTTGGCCTTCACCTGAGATTCAGCCTCCAGCAAATTGTTTGCGACCACAAGCATGCAGCTCTGCGGAAAGAAAAAGACCCTTCAGAAAAAACACGAATGAGTTCAGGCACAAGTATAAATACTGTATATGTGTTCTTGGATCGAACACATATGCAGTATGTGTTCGATACTGTATATCAACAGTCAATACCAACTGCTGATATTTACCAAGTAAAGTTTGGTAGCTCATGGTTATACACACATATAATTCTGAATATTTGGGCTTACCTTCAGAGTGTGCTTGCGTCTAGCAGAAAGTCTTTTTCTGCACACAGAAACAAATTCATTTTATTGGGCAAATAGTAGAAGTGACTATAAAGTTAGATTTGATTTTTAGTTGTTATAATGCTTAGAAATGTTCTGTAAAATTATCTAAAATGTTTTGAAAATTTGGCAACACAATGTTTTTCTGAACATAACAGAAGCTACATGTTACATGTTCTGCTGCCTATAAATACAAAGCACCGAAAAATGACATTTTACTCACTCAGTGGCCATGTTGGCTGTAGGATTTGGACTCTGTTAAAACAAATGAAAGAAAGCTGAATTCAGGTCTATTTCAGGACTGTGTAACAACGATAGTTTGAAATCACAAACTATCATTTGTGTGTATTTAACATGTACTGATTCTTATGCAACGTTATAAAAAACAGGAACCCGAAGGACAATCTGAGTTACTGAAAGTTGAAGCTACATTCCGTCTTTTTCTGCAATCTCCACTTCTTAGTCTCACATGCTTTGCTCATATTGTTTCTTTCATAAAATAAAAAACCCCAGCACATTCAGGATGACTGATCCGTTTCAGCTTTTCTGTTCAACCTTTCTATCAGTTTTGGCGCTACAGTATTTAGTTTTCCTCCATTTAAATGTCACTCCTGCTTCATTTTGACTTCTCTAGCACCACCTACTGGTCAGAATCTAAAGTGCAACGAGACGTGAAGTCAACTTTTCTTGAAGTCGTATCCTGAGTTCAAGAAAAGGGTCGTTGTGACTCAATAATTGCATATTTTGTTCTTGTTTTTGCTGTTCACATTATTGCAATGCTGCTTTTTGTAGCAGCTTTAATCTTACAGATTGAGGTTGTTTTTCTACACAGATAAATATGAAATAATTTCACTCAGGAGAGGACAGGCAAACACGTTTTAAATCATGTTATTTCTGAGCTGTCAGAACCGCCTGTTATTTTTAAGCATCATGTTTTTATTTTAGGAACATAGTCTTACTTTATCTCACCTTTAATTTTAACATGACCAAGGTCCTAAATGTTGAGAATTGAATCAAAATTCCCCTTAATTGTTTTTTGTTGGGTTTTTTTGTCTTGGATTGGATTGCAAATTAACTTGTCATAATACATTTTCTACTTTTTAATGTGCTTTTTGTGCCATTCTTAAATAAATGCTATTGATCTTATTTGAATTGCGTCTCTTTTTCCAGCAGAATGAACATGTGTCTTTTTTTTCATTTAGATTTTCTGGGGGATAATAATTCCAGGTGGCGCTGTTGATATTTCTTTGCTCAATGCTGCAACTTCACCAGAAAGAGTCCGGCCTTGTAACAACAGTTATAGTTGCGGTATTTAAGTTTTATAAAAATATATATTTTTTTTTAACATCCATCCATCCATCCATCCATTTTCCGTCACCCTTCTCCCTAACGGGGTCGGGAGTTGCTGGTTCCTCTCCAGCTGCGTTCCGGGCGAGAGGCGGGGTCACCCTGGACAGGTCGCCAGTCTGTCGCAGGGCAACACAGAGACAAACAGGACAAACAACCACACACACACTCACACCTAGGGAGAATTTGGGAAGGCCAATCAACCTGACAGTCATGTTTTTTGGACTGTGGGAGGAAGCCGGAGAACCCGGAGAGAACCCAGCATGCACAGGGAGAACATGGAAACTCCGTGCAGAAAGACCCCGGGCCGGGAATCGAACCCAGGACCTTCTTGCTGCAAGGCAACAACGCTACCCACTGCCCCACTGTGCAGCCCTTTTTTTTTAACATATTTGTCCAAATGTTTGCTTTGTGGTGACAGTAAGGTATGGGACAAGATATGTTCTGTTTTGGGAGTTTGTCAGTTCCTGAAACCAAACACAAACAAAAACCTTGTAAAAGTGCATGTGGAGGCAGTGCAACCCCGCTGGGATCACACACACACACACGCTAAAAAGATTGTGGGGTCCAATAGGCCCCGTTTTGATGGGATGGTTAGAGGAAAAACAGCTAAATAAAAAATAACCACAGCAACCAGTCAGTCATATTACTTATTTCACACAATTCACCAAAAATGAAATATTTTTAAAAACATTCTTACATTGGAACAGTTTTTCACATTAACACAGAGGCATTAAAAATAATTTGTCCCCTTAAGGATCTTGAATGTTTTTGGTTTTATCATTTTGAAATGTTCAAGTACATTTTTGTCACCTGACAAAAAAGCTATTTTCAAATGATGATTCATTTCTGAAAATCATAATTGCCAAAACTAACCAGACTCTAGGTAAGACCATAATTGCCCTCCTTATAAAGTAATTAATCAAGTCTTTTTTTATTTCCCAAAACAATCACTATAATATAACTTTTATGGCAGCAAGAGGAGGGATAAAAAATCTAGAACAGATGAGAAACAAAGTTAATGCCATATGTTATTCTGGAAGGGATTTTTGACTCCGTGTCTACAACGAAAGACAACAGATAGAGCAGCGGAGAAAAAGCTCATCTATGTCACAGTCAGGAGGCGAAAGATCCTGAACAGCATCTAAAGTACTGCAGGCCTTACCTGCTGCAGTGACAGCCAGTGCATATGATTCAACAAAAAGAAAGGGAGACAAAAATAGCATCCACATGATATCCAAAGAGAAAACCACAACTGACGAAAAAGAACACAAAAGCTTTTCTTGCATTTCCTGAAAAAACACCTTGATGATTTCAGGAAAATAGTCTTTGCACGGACGAGAAATAAAAGAAGAAGGTGTTTTACATCAAAGTTCTTTGCTTCTGCCTTGTTGACCAGACCATGAAGTCTGTTCTCTCCCATTATGTCATGAAGGAGAACGCTCCGCTCCTCCAGTTGACCTCGAGCTTACGCTCACTAAATGCTTGAGCTTCTACACCAAAAAGGCCAATTCTGAATAGCTACAAAACAAACACAGAATGATGGCAGCTGTTGCCCCAAAGATAGTTGCTTTTTCACACAGAATCAGGTTAGTTTGAAAAGCTTTGTTCTCTAAAAAATTTAAATTGTCATTTTTCAAAGACAAGTTTGTATTTGAACATGACTGTATTTTGTATTTAGTTGGGTTACTTTTGAATGTATATAGACTTTATCTGTACTGATCAAAAACTTCCTTTGGGAAAAAAAAGCACGGTCGTGAGTTCAATCAGTGTGATGGATGCACTGTCCATCAGTTGAGGGCTTCCATGACCAATCATTACTTGTGACAAATATAAATCAGCTTTTCATACTTTCCAAGGAAAATCTTCCAATATGATCAGTTCCTCAGTTGACCTCTGATTTTTTATCAAATTCTTTTGCACCTAATCGCTTTCTGCCCTTGTCTCCTCCTCTTTTTACTCCCTTCAGTTTCCAACTCTAAGACTTCCAACAGGTGTATGAAACAATGTTACTACACATAGGACCAAAAATGGAAACCATAACCCAGAAAAGACTGAACAGTCTTTAGCGACAATATTATTCATCAGAATGTTCAAGCAGGAATGGAACAATTTTGTGTTTCATGTTTTCCGGTCAGACCTGCAGAACGGATAGGAGGACGAGCGATGGACAGGCAACCAGGGAGTAATGGTCAAACAGGAAGAAAAGGTTTACCCAGAAGAGGTGGTTTCCTAAGCTCTCCTCTTCAGAGACTTGATATTATGACAGAGAGAGGAAAGTGTCCATTTATCAGGGATTGTTTCACCTGCAGGATCACAGAACAGGATTCTATATGATGGAAGCTGAGAATGATAAAGATTTCAGGCCAGAAACTCTGCCAGCCAGGTAAACTTGTTTACACAGCCTTACAATGGTCTGACTTAACTACGAGAAAGTGACTTAGAGTCTATTGAGTATTTCAGTTATTAACCCTTGTGTCCCAGATACTGCCCAGCTGACATGAAAAGTGTGGAAAAATGTGTATTAATTTTGGCTTAACAAACTCTACTGACCTCTGTGTTGGTCAAGCCAAGAGTGTCCCCTTTAAGACAATATCAAACATTATATTACAGACCATTGACAAATGTCCATACCAGGAGCCAACCTGGACATACATCACTCTCAAAAAACAGGACCTGTCCAAAGGGGTTGCTAACGCTATGAGCTGACGACTATGACTAAGCTACCACTTTGGAAGGGCTGCTACACCAAAATATTGTCTAGACATGTGACTTTTCAAAAATTATGGTTAGGTTTTGCTAACTGGAGATGGACCAAAATGTGAAATTTTGACCTTCAGGTCAGTTGTGGCTATGTTTAGTCCTTGAGAACTGCCACGCTGCAACTTTTAGATGGATCCCTGCTCCTAAATGCCTGAGTAAAAAGGCTGGCTTTTCTCACCAGCAGCAACTGAGCTCTGCAGCCATTCATTTCATCAAGATGTGTTAGAGAAAAGTTACAGGGTTGGAGCTCTGGAGGACTGGAGCGCCCCGATCTCGACTGACAACAGCAGCTGATGTAGGCAACATTGATCGGTACGCAGCAGGAGGGCAGGAATGGGGACGATCACAACACTGTGACTTGTTTTTATTGATTCATTGATATGTCTGTCAGATTCCACTGGTCTGCAGCTAAAAACTTGTTTGGGGTTTTCCACAGTTTCAGGGTCATTTTGATGAGATGAATCCAAAAATCACATTGGTTTTGCTCCATCAGATCAACTTCCTGAACTATGGAACAACATGAGCATCAAAATGCATGAATTGTTCTCTCATCTGGATCAGTTTCCTGAGAATCTGATCAGTGAATGATGAGCAGGAGAGATTCCATCAGGACAGAAAAGAGATGGAGAATTTTACACAATGAAGACATAATGTTCAATTCACATGTTCTTACCCTTATTAGTGATTATTATATCATTTACAGAAGTTCATGTTTGTAGCATTTCATTAATACAATTAATACATTTAATTAATAGAAAACCATTTGTTTTTCCTAAAATCTTTTTTGGATTAGAAATATTAATATAAATTAACTGAAAATGTCCAAAAAAAATTAGTCCGTTTAGTCATAAGATCAGATTTCTATAAATGAAGTTAGAATAAAAACCTGATTGAGAAGATTGGGTACCATTTTTTAATTCAGCAATGCAAAATAATCCTGTTGAAAAAACATGGACAACTTCCAAAATATCTTTTTTTGTAACCTGATGTAATAAGGGCAATACACTGCTATCTGTCCTGTAGCTGGATCAATTAGATTTATATTGTAATAGTTTTTCCCAGCTCTGTTTCAAACACTTTATCAAGACATTGTATTTCACTCAAAATATGAAACCTTATGCATAATGTCAGTGGGTTAAGAAGAAACTAAGACAGTTTCAGATCTCTAGAGGCTGCATAGCTGCTGCCTGAGCTGATTGTAATCCCTAGAATCTTTCACAGAGCAGCAGAGTAACATCTATTCCTGGGTCTACAGCTGTTCCCAAAGCTTTCATCAAGTATGAAGAAAAAAAGCAGCTCCTCTGTAAGGAAAGGATGTGTGATGACCACAGGCATGTGAAACATATAACTGGCACAGGAACAAATGTCAGAGCTCCTTGAAGTAGTAACAGGAAGAAAAGAGGCTATGTCTTGCCTACAAGTTTATTTAAGGAAAATCTGGACACAGTAATACCTAATAACAAAATATGGTCCTACATTTGTGCAGGACCATATCACTATTTAGTGTTTTCTAAAAGAGGAAGCTTAACTGTGGATGGAAAACAGGGTTTCACAACCATTTTACTTAATTTGAACAGAAAGGGGGTTCGGTAGACATGGCTTCGTTTAAAGAGACACAACTTCTGTCAACACCATATCAAACCAGGTGTACCTCCAAATACTAACCTCCATGGTGTTGACAGGAGGATAAAAACTGCTGGATTGATTTTCAACTCACAGCCTCGCCATGGCATTGGCTTTCAGTGTTGCACATCATCAGACGACACATCACTGGAGCAGCCCACAGGACACACACTTAATGCCAACAGAGAAGATTGCCCTTTTTTACCTCAAAAAGCAAAATCCTTTCCAAGTCAAACACAAAATTTCACATGATACCAAAGTAATATCACGCAAAACATCACCTGTTAACTGCAAAGTTTCTACATTGTAAACATGTGTTGCCTTAAATAAAGAAACGAAAAGCTGCTGTCAAATAGCCGACAGAGAGAACAAAGCAACATCAAGATGAAGAGAATAGAAAAAAGTTTTTCCATTACCGAGGCAGAGCTGCTGCAGCCAGATGCAGACTGAGTCCCACACTGATAAAGTGTAAAGAAGGTTTATATTGCAATCTCAGAATGCCCTCTAAATCCTCCACTTTCTCTATATGGTGGTGGATTACTGGACAAGCCAATGAGATGACAAGGTCATGAAATACAGTACACTGTCAGTCGCCCCTTCCTCGGCTGCCTGCATTATAAATAACCCGCCCTTTAAGATTGTTGTCCTTTTTAACTCGTACCATCAAAACTCATTTCATTTCAGCTCATTTAATTAATTTTTTGCATACATGCTGACATGCTCGTTACGCATTTATCTTAAGCTATAAACAAATCAAAGGTCTAAACCTTTGCTTTGTTCTCTCTTATTACTTCCTTGTTAAAATGATTTAATGAAAACTAAAACTATGGTTATTTCTGCAGAGCATTTCTATAGCAATGAGGAGAAAAACAAAAGGAAAGTAAATCATTTTTAGATATGGAAGAGAAAGACTGAAGTGCTGACAAAGTCCTAGTCAAAGTGAGGTTTTCACAAGAATTAAATTAACAACAGAGTAATTTACTCACAGTGGATCTGATTAGCAAAAAAACATGAAGCACTAGACAATACAAAGAGTGGGTTAAAAAAAGAGAGCATGGGATGGACACTGATTACAGGAAACATCTATTGATAATGAAGAGCTGTCAAGATGGTGGAGGGGCGAGATTTAAAGGACAGAGAAATCATTAATCATTAATGGCAGATAAACAGTAGGAAAACACAGGAGGAATGACCAAAAACAAAATATAAGTACGAAGATGAACAGATTACTTATCACAGCAATCTATGTGAGATCAACATGGAAACAAAATTTAATTCAATTCAAATTCAAAAATATGTTGTCATTCCCATATGGAAATGAAATGTTGTAGCTCATTTGATGATAGTTATTGTAGATGGTGACGGCTGCTGCTGAAGCAGTCTGTATTACAACGAATTCGAAGAAGCAGCTGACTAAAGTAGGTCACTTTTTATAAAAATAATCTGATCAAGAGGATGGTCAGGATAATTCATAGTTTTCTTGATTTTATGTAAAATCTTTCTTTCAATAATCATCCCAGAATTTTCAAAGTACTCCCCAGAACCAAACCTGAACAGAACCAGTACAGAACCAGATCAAAACCACAACAAAACCAGAACAAAACCAGAACAGAATCTGAACAGAACCAGAACAAAACCAGAACAAAACCAGAACAGAACCAGAACAAAACCAGAACAGAACCAGAACAAAACCAGAACAAAACCAGAACAGAACCAGAACAAAACCAGAACAAAACCAGAATAAAACCAGAACAAAACCAGAACAAAACCAGTCTTCATCAGGCTCATAATACAAAAATATATCAGCTGTGAAGATCAAAAATGCCATTCGGTTTATATATCATAGTTTGACCAACAGCATAACACACAGGGTCACTGCACATGCAGCAGGTCTGAGTTACTCACTCTGACATCTTGGTATTGATTTGCTTTAAACCCCTGAATGATAAAATAATCATAAAATAAATTTTAATAACGACACATTGTGTTTATAGAAATCAGTCACCACAGACATGTTTACAAAAACAGAAGGCTGTTGAAATCCTTCTGAGTGTTTTCAGAAAGTAATGTTTCTACAGGAAGAGGAAACATGACGGAAACAGAACTCAGGCTGAATTTGTGCATATGATTTGGAGCAAGAATTCATGAATCCCTATCACATAAAAGCCCCTCGAATACGCCCACCCACCACCGACCACATTGAGAGCTCAGCAGCAAACAGCTGACACATTCTCTGCTGATGGAAACTGTGTCTAAAAACAGAATCAGAGACCAGACAGAAAGAATGTCATGAACTGAAAACATCAGGTTCTCTAAAGTTGAGAAGTGTGTTGATTCCAAATAACTTCCGTCATCATACAGCACTGAATGTTTTTCATCTGAAACTATGATATCTATATCTAGATTATAATATCTGCCCTTATAACACATTAGCTTATCTGAAACATGTTTACATTCAGTACAATGTCACACTGACCCCATGTGCGCTTTTTTAAGATGTGACCAAAATGCAAAGAAGAATTACTCACCTTTCTCAAAACAGAGTGAAAATAATGGCTGGTAATCCAATTTGTGGCTTCATGATGTCAAACAATCATTTTTGGAAATTAATTTTCTAGGAAACTTCCCACTGGAAATTTATGTCTGACCCTCCCATCCTTTCACCTCAAAAAAAAAAAATCCTGCTCATGTCTTGAAGGCTCATTTGTCCAACTACAAAGGTTACGCAGAGGTGCAGGGGGCATCTGAGAGCAGAGGCCATGAAAAGTGAGGCTGCAGCAGCTGGGAAGACACTGAGGAGACGTTAACGACCGGGCAACTGGAAAACAATTGAGAGACCAAATTTTTTCCATACCCACTCAGGATTTTCACAGTGAGAATAAAAAAAGAAATCTTTTAACAATGTTAAAAATCTAAGCTCAATTTTATCTTGGGGTTTTAAATTCCCTGACTTCAACAACAACAACAACAAAACAAAGTCCACCAAGGTGTACAACAGCATTTTAATGTTAATGTTAATAAAAGTTAATGTTAATGAATATTAACATTAACTTTGGAAAAGTAAGATGAGAAATGCATTGCTTCACATTTTAAAACATCAAATTCATTAAAAACTTTGTGGGCCAATAAGAAATCACCTGAGAGAAAAGATTAGCATTGGACTGATGTGCATCATTTACAACATTAAAACACCGTTTGTTTTTTAGAACGCTTTGCAACAGCACTTCAACATTTGCTCATTTACCAGGTTTTCACACCCACCAAAGAGAACAGCAAAAACCACATCACTCAAATGTCACATGCACACCTTCCATCCAAATAAAGCATCCAGAAATAGACATCGTTTCTGTACAAGCTATCAAGAGGTTAAATTCATACAAATTGTGCAAAATGTCACCACAGGGCATACAAAACGACGCTGAACGAAGGCACCATACTTCCAATACAACCGCACCCTTCACATGACGATGTGCTTAGAGAGAGATGCCGTTTGATAGGAACCAAATATAGCAAATACAAAGTATTAGGATTCAAGCAAAATCAAAGTACAAAATACTTTGTTATGGTGTAAGTCTGACATTTAAACAGATAAAAAATAAAATAAAAGAGTAAGCTCCAGATATCGAAATATAAAAAGATGCATCGTTTCCTGTCCAAACTGGACACAATAAGCCATATTAAAAAAATAAAAAAAAGCTTGGGTGAACTCTGCTGCAGCTCCATGGATTTTTTGTTATTCCAAACAAATTCAAGTTTTCCTTATCAAATTGCTTGTAACATATGGCCTTAGCAAGTAATTAATTTAATTATTGGTAAATTTTAAAGATTAGGGTCTTAAAAGAAACATCAGCTAGAATGTCACACTGCTGATACAACAGATCTATTACACTGGCTGAATCCAAAAATCACATTGGTTTTGCTCCATCAGATCAACTTCCTGAACTATGGAGCAACATGAGCATCAAAATGCATGACTTGTTCTCTCATCTGGATCAGTTTCCTGAGAATCTGATCAGTGAATGATGAGCAGGAGAGATTCCATCAGGACAGAAAAGAGATGGAGAATTTTACACAATGAAGACATAATGTTCAATTCACATGTTCTTACCCTTATTAGTGATTATTATATCATTTACAGAAGTCCAGGTTTATAACACTTAATACGCTCTGTTGGAAAATACATTTTTCTCCTAAAACCTTCTTTCGTTCAGAAATATTAAATGTCATCAATTTAGTCAGAAGATCAAATTTCTCTAAATAAAATTTGAATAAAGACCTGATTGACAAAAATGGATGGAATTTTTAGATTCAGTGGTGCAAAAAAGTCCTGTTGAAAAAAACAAAAGCACTTTCAAAAAATACTTTTTAGTAACCCAGTGTTATACATGCCTACGTTAAAATGACAGAAATCCTTGCAGTTCAGAGCCAGAACACCAATAAATATTGAAAGTATGAAAAATATATAAACTACCAGCTTCCCCACTATTTTTGGAGCAATTATAAAAGCATTTCCTGTTTGCTGCAGCCATAGCTCTCTGTTAAACAAAGATAGTTTTATATATGGATGGTGACATCATCTGGGTCCAAAGTACCTGAAGCCCAATTTTTGTGCACGTGGCATACAGTATTTTTGATTTTAAAAAAAAGGAAAAAAAAAAAAAGATTTAACTAGAAGATGCCAAATAGATGATGTGTGGTCACTTATTGTTATGAAACATCAAATAATAACGAGTATTGATTTCCACAGGCTGCTGCAAATATCTTTTCATGCAGATGATAAATGTTAAAAACTGTACATAAAAAAACTCCAAAGCTAAAATGTGAGGATGATATCTGAGTGAATAAAAAAGTCTGTCTTAAAAAAAGATAAGCTGATAAAAAAGCTGCAGGAGGTGCAGCACTATCCAAATTCTCCAAAGTTAAGAGAATTTTAGAGCACAAACATTATTGTGAAGACAAAGAAATCCAGCATAGGGCAGAGATACAGTTATAAAGTTTAAAGTATGGATGGGTTGTTATTGTATTGTTTATTGTAAAAAAAAAAAAAAAAAGATCAGAAGTTATTTTTATTATTTTCTCCACTGTTTGTTCAAGGGGGGCTCAAACTGATACTTTCTAATAAATATCAGAAAAATATGCAGTTAATTAATCACACTTATGTAAGTAAATGCTCTGGCCTGAAATGGAACTTTCTGTTATTTTGTGTTTTAATATTCCCATTGATTGGCCTCTTTTTAAACATCATTTCTTCATGTAATGGAGAGTAAATTTTATTTTACAAAGACTAGGATAGACTTTCACAGCAGTGGAAATGCAGATATTGATTTGTGTTTTGACTTGTCAAGCTTAGTAGATCTACTGGTGCCAAAATATGATCAAAAATAAATAAATACAAAATTTCAAACCTACATTGCTGACAGAAATAAAAACCACTCTGTCCGTGATTTAGTTAGTGCATCTGCTTTCAAGTTGTGAAATTTAAAGTACAGGTGGCACTGTGTTGAACAGGTTCTAAAACTACATTAATCTAATCGTAAGAGGTCAAAACCCTAAACCAAAGTTTATATGACCATCATCTCACCCTCTGTTAAAGATGAACTCAAAAACATTTGTGGAAAGGTACATCACAATAAAAATAAATACAGGAAAAACATTTTTATAAAACTACATCACATTAAAAGGAAGTGACCAAACAGTAGCAAGTCTAGATTGCTGATTCATTGCCTTAACCTGGTTAGTGCACATTTATACACCAGTTGGGAATATTGGTATAGATTTAAATGCAGGTGAAAAGTAAAAATTTAACAATAGAAAATAGCTATCAGCACAGACAGAGCAAAATTCAAACAATGCTGTGGAACATGGAGAAAGGAAGTGGCTGCACATGAGCTGGTACCGTGACAGTCAGAGGATGGGTCAGACCACACATCTTCCATCAGGAAACAAAGACAGGCCCAGCAAAAATAACATGTTCAATGAGATGCAACATGTGGAATATTTAAAATTAGGTTTGGAGGCAACTCAAAGTCCAGTGAGATCCAAACCCAGAGGCGTCAGGAAGAACAGCTGACTTCCAAACAGAATCATCACTCATGTGGCCTCATGGTGGTCGTCCAGTTGGTGAAATGTGACTGACTGGGTCATAAATTCTGTCCGACTCTTCACACACTGTACCTGCAGCATCTTGGAGTGAGATTTCAGTTTGTGAGCTAATGTGAGATTCAAACTAGTTTTATTTACAAATGTGTGCAAAACTTTCTCAATGCTCCACGAATGTCAGAAAATCACAATTTTGTAATTATAGTGTTTCCATTACTTAAGAAGCACTATTAGAATCACATGTGAATAAGTTTGTTCATGACATAAGTCATTAAAAACCATGCTGTGCCATCATCAGTGGCTCATGACTTGTGATGCAAAAAACATGCTTCTGTTGCAGTTTTGTGAAATAAACCAATTTTGATACAGCCAAAAAAAAAAACCCCACAGAATTCTAGCACCAAAACCTTTTAGCTAAAATTGAGAGTATTTTCAAAATTGTTGTAAATCCATTATTTAATTTATCGAAAAGTGAAATTGCTCAATTGCATGGTCTATGGAAACGCAACTACTGTACGATTTTATTCCATGCATAACATGAAAACAAAAGTTGGTATGGTCAGTGGCAGTTTCTGATATGAGCAACAGCACAGGGCGGCATCTTGTGGAGGGGCGGCATGAGTGCTCACAGCATCACACAGTTCATAAAAAGCTGCGTCTCTTTCAAATGTATTGAATCCAAAGCTCTTCTGTGAAATCAATGACTGCAATCTAGAATAAAATTTGTTGTTTCATTGAACCACCTCAAACGTATTTTTCATCCCTGTTCCCACCTGATGCTGGCGTGTTTTTCAAGTGATCTGATCCTGTGTGGACAGGCTTTAAGACGCAGAGGTAACGGTTTCTTTGGAAACACTGTCAGGTGGCCTTGAACACCTGAATCAGTTAGGCAGTCTGAACACAATCTATCCCTGGACAAATAAATGTCTAACACAATTACATGACCATCAGGAATGCTGTAAATGCCATTTTTAGTTTTTGTTTTGGGTGTTTTTGGTACTAACTGATGTTATGACATTCTCAAATTATTCCTGCAAAGTGCAACATTTCTAAATGTGGAATGACCAGTCATCTCTGCACACCGTTATTCTCCAATCCTGATAAAGTTGTGAAAGCAGGTCATCAGCTGTTTTACTTCAGCACCATTCCCAGTTGAAATCTTTGCAGGCTGATGCTGTGCTATAAAAAGTGGCACATAATTTGCTGATTTTACTTGTTTTGTTAAAAGTAGACAGGTGAACTTTGTAGGAAGTGTTGTTAAAGTCAGTGGTTCCCAACCTGGAGGCCAGGAGGAAGTCATGTGTGATCACACATCTATGCAAGGTTTAAAGTTTCAATTAGATTTTCACAAACACAAAAATCACAAGAGATTTAAGATGTTCTGCTATAAACAATAATAGCATTGCATCACTCAATTACTTGAATAGGCCTGTCGCGATAAACGATAAATCAAATAATTGCACGATAAAACTATCGACCTCATTTTAATTATCAGCTATATCGTTTCTTCCTGCCTTTTTCTCTTACTGTTGATGACATTGAATGAAAAAAGGCTCCACTCCAGTGCTCTCCATTAACCCTCCCTTCCTTACTTCCTTAGTGTAATACCCAGCGCGCGCTGCACGATCTTATGTCGCGGATTGTCGGCCCATCATCAAAACCTGAGAGACACATTAGCCGACAGAAATCCTAGCTATAACGGTTCCATCGAACCGTGTTGTGTCCAACAATGGACACAACATAATAAGTGCAGTTCACTAATTTTGAAACCAGGCATTAATCAATTCCTTACTACAATCTACCTGCAATGCATGTAGCTAGTGTCAGTCTGACTGAATGAAAATCATTATAACTATTTATGTCACGTTAATGAAGAACAGCTGAAAAGTTACCGGGTTTTCTGGTAGAAATTTCGCTCCAACTCCTCCCCTAGTTATTTATATTTTCTTTGCATGAAATGTTGAATAAACATTCATGTAGTTTCCGATGTCTGCTGGACTTCGGGTTGCACCGTGTCAGCTGTTTGGGATTCCCTCCGTGTTTCCCCTCAGAAAGCAGGAGGAGAATCCGCGCTTTCTGATTGGCTGCCGGTCACATTCAACAGGCTGCGTTGAGCTCCCAGTCTGGATAAATTCTTGATTTACATCGGAGCGGCACAACGATCTACATTATTCAGAACGAATAATGTTCTAAGATTGTAGTTCGGGGTAAAAAATCCTGTAGTTTGAACTATTGCACTGCGACAGACTGGCGACCTGTCCAGGGTGACCCCGCCTCTCGCCCGGAACGCAGCTGGAGAGGCACCAGCAACTCCCGACCCCATTAGGGAGAAGGGTGACGGAAAATGGATGGATGGATGGATGGATGGATGAACTATTGCATCAGGCAGTCGGATGTCTTCTCTATTTAAATCTAATGATTACTGAAGGGCAATATAAAATACAGACTTCATAATCTGCACTCTTTTGGTTGAATGCAGTATTTATTTCCACTTTGACTTTATGTTGTTTAGTTTTTATTCAAGTACATTTATTGTTAATGGAGACTAAGAATCTATTTTATTTTTGGTTTTCATCTGCATAACCTTAGTTTTGCTCTGTGAATGTATGACTCCACTTCAGATTATCAGCACAATTCAGCCAAGATCAGTGTCCAAACCTGGCCTTGGTTTTCACCACAGAATACTCCCAATATACTGAGGCGACTGTTGCTAAAGAACAACGTACATGCCGCACTGCTTTGACATCAACATTCTCCTGAGTTAGCTCACTGAAAGATTTTACCCTGATGTAGAAAAACAGAACATTGGCATGATGTAGAACAGAAACAGGAACATAAATCCACTGTACGGCAACAGATAAAACATTGTGGAGCCAAGCAGCTGTGGATGCTAGTCCTGAACAGAAAGGTTGGAGAACAAAGTCACAATTAGAGATGTACCAGTCCGATGTCAATGTCTGTATCGGTTCTGATGTTTAAAAAAAGACTCGAACAATGAGGGTGGATCTATTCAGTGTTATTCTATGCTTTATGCCCTGAGCGACATCATACTCTGTTGCTTATTACGTTATATTTCAGGGTCTTCCTCAGTGTATTATCAGCCTGGCGGGCCACCAGGCTTTCCTGACCCGCCAACAGGCTAAGTGTTGTTTGCTTATTTATGGTAGGGTTTTTTCACGTTTGCCTTTTTAAGATTTTATAGTTGTTGTTAAGGTATTAATAATGGATTCCAATAGCACGATGTGACCTTATGATATTTTCACATTTCCTTCAACTTTAATCATTTTAATCATGGTAATGCCCTAGCACTCCTACCACCAGATTTAGCACGTTTTCTGGTGGAAACCCTGAATTTATAATACCTAAATGCACTTTTTGAACCATCTGAAAGAAGGATTGTTTTTACATGTTTGATCAAGGTCGTCAACATATTGTTTTTGTCACTTTGAGTTTCTCTATTAATTATTTTATATCAACTGTAATGATGCGTGTTTTGAGCATCAGGCGTGTCTGGTTTACATTCAGTCTATGTGGAGGTGCGTTGATGGCCAGTGGCGACATGTCTCTCAAGCGTCTAACACGGCGCGATTTGAATCGTTTGACGCATCAGGCTCGAGCGATTTTGATGGGTCTCTCTTGCGCCCCCATATAGACTTTGAATGTAAGCCAGATGTGAACGAATTGGCGAAAAATTGGTGTAGAGCAAAATGTTTAGTATTTGTATTCAAAGTTGTTGTTACTAGATCTGTGTCAATATTTGATAAAGAAACACATGGAAATGATTTCTCTCCACCAAATAAACTAAAAGAAAGTGCAGTAATATCTAGAAGGACAAGTAGAGCTGCCCGTGGTGGTTTCGGTAGAAAATGTACCAACCCAGGAAAGAAAGCAACAGAAGGAGCAGCCAGGCAGACAGGGGGGGGCGTGATAGAGGCCATCATGTCCAGGCCAGCTTGCGGGACAGAGCCTGTTTGAAGCACTCAGGGTCCACCTCCCCGCCGGGCCACAGGGCTCGCTCCAGACTCACTAGAACGTTCTGGTGACACTCCTTGATGTTGACTGGGTACTTGGCTCTCAGCAGCTCATAAGCAGCAATTAGTCTCATGTTCTGCTTCACCATCAGGTACTGGATGATGCACATGGGCGCCAGAGAAAACCCGTCCCGGCAGTGGACCAGCACGCGCTTCCTCTTCTCCGTGGAAGCATTTATGCACTCGTTGATATCCTCGAAGCAGCAGTACTTTAGAGCCGGCTGCTCGTCCAGCGTGTCCGGCATGTCTCCCATGTCCACTTTGAGGCGGGACCAGCTGTGCCGAGACCCGCGGGAGCAGGTGCAGGGGATGAGGCTGAGGGAGGGGGCCGGCTCTCCGGGCATGCTGCTCATGTCGATGATGCTGTCGATGTTGTTGCGACACAGTGTGCGGCCATTGTACGCCGCGTTCAGGTTGCCCACGTAGATGTAGTCTGTCACTCTGGAAATGACTGGCTCAGAGTACTGGAAGTGTTCGGGGCCGCTCCGTTTGGGCTCAAGCACATCAGGAGCCCGGGCCCCTGCTGGCCCCGTGGCTGCTCTCCGGCTGTAATTGCGCAGCTTCTTGGAGCCTGAGCGAGATGGCGGGTTGGAGTCAGATTCAGAACTGCTGTTCCATGGAGGGGAGAAGAGAGAGAAACGACTGGAAGATTTGCTCTTGCTGAGGGTCTCCACGGGGGGGCTGGGCAGGCCGGGGCCGGGGCCAGACAGAGAGGCCGATGCCAACGCACAGAACATGGAGGCTCGCTCCAGGGAGCCTGTGCTGCTGGCTGCTCCTGCACTGTGAGCCACCTCCATCTGGAAGAACACACACACACCCACAGAGCGAGCATAAACCTCCAGTCAAAACCTTTCATTCCGCTGCCCGCAGTCCTGTGTGGCCATTTTTGAACGTTATATTATATTATAATGTAATTCCTTCATTAAAACGTACCCGGAGTTTTGTTTTAGTTCTTTCACGTATGTTTTGGAAATCCTTGAATCTCCCGTGGCAACCATTGGGCGATCCTAAACACTCGCTCATACAAAGCTCCACCCATTTATACAAAGCTGCTCCTCCATGATCACCGAGTGCAAGAAATAAAGGACTGAAATATTTCACTCTATGTGTGATGAACCTATATGGAGTTTTATTTTCTAAAATGAGTGACTAAAAATATTGAACTTTTCCCAATAGTCTATATTTTTTTAGATATTCCCATAAAATAAAATAAAAAATATAAAAATAGGCTGACATAGTAGTAAAATCCTAATGAGAATTACAATTTTACCGTTTATCATTTTTTTGTTTTGTTTTGTCCACATTTAAACCAAAATAGCTTTGTTTTTTTGTCTGTACCTGAGCTTTGAGGTTGTTCTTCCACTCCTGAGTCTCCAGAGCCTTGAAGCGGCCGCTGCTGTCGGAGGAGACTGATGCGCACAGAGGTCGATGAGCTCTGAGAGGGAGCTGGGGAGTGAGGGCCACAGGGACATGCCTGGCGTTAGTGTGTTCACTCCTACTCATGGCTAGATCAGGACAAGAACCTGCAATACACAAAACATACATGTCAGCCAGTGAGGACAGCTAACCTGAACCCTTACTCGTTAAAATAAAAATGCTGTGCTAGTCAGAAAGCTTAGAAACTAAAGAGACTAATATGAGAAGCAGTTCATTTCCTCACAATAGTCAACTCGCTGTTGTAACTTAGTTGTTACATTTAGCAACTTTTCAGACAAAAAGCAATTGGTGTTAGCCAAAATTGAAATCGGCAAGTCAGGCTTTCAAAAGATCAGTTATTGGTGATCGGGGAAAAAAAATGCAATCTGTGCATCCCAAAAATCATAAGCGTAATACAGAAGTGACTGATTCACATGTTAAAGAATTTCACAGCGTAGAGGATTACAGAGTTAAATATGTTCAGCGAGGCTTCAAATGACGTTACAAACTGTCTTCCACAGCTGCTTGTTGCAAGCTAATCATAATCCTCAGAACCATACACGCAGTCATATACCAGCTAACGTTTGTGACAACATGCAACTTAATACTGGAGTATTGAAAGCATAAAATGAAAAACTTTAAACTGTTCTGATGATAATAATAATCGGTATTACTGGAGAAAACATTTTATAGCAATTTGAGAACGGAATAATTCACTTCTATCTATGTTTTTTGGGGGTTTTTTATGATTTATTTTCTCTCACAATAACAGACCAGACAGTTATTGAGTATTGTGGCTGCAAATGTTAAGGTTAAGATGTCAGCATACTTTTTCCCCCTCAGACAGGCTGTTAAAAACAAAATGCATTGTGTTGCAATGAAACACCAGGAGAAGCAGAATATCCATCCATCCATCCATCCATCTTCTAACACCCTTGTCCCTAGTGGGGTCAGGAGGGTGCTCCAGCTAATGTTCCGGGTGAGAGGAGGGATACACCCTGGACAGGTCGCCAGACTGTCGCAAACAAGGACAAACAAATTCTCTAGGGAGAATTTAGAGAAACCAATTGACCTGATAGGAAGCCGGAACACCTGGAGAGAACCCATGCACGCACAGGGAGAACACGCAAACTCCATGCAGAAAGAACCCAGGCCGGAAATCGGACCTTGTTGCTGCAAGATCCTACCAACTGTGCCACTGTGCTGCCCAGAAGCACAATAAAAGATGGATCTTATAGAAACATCAGCTGAGCTGCAGCTGGCCTCTCTTCACTGACCAAATGTAAAATGACAATCAGGTTTATCACAAGTCCAAGAAGGACAATAGCTCCAGGTCTGAACAGCATCACACTAATCACTGACCATTAGCTGATATGATGATTTAAAATAAATTCCGTTTTCATTTGTTGGCAATATCAGGAGGTATTAGAACTCGTTCAGAAACTTGTGTGTTATCAGGCCGAGCTGAACGTGCAGCTCTGCATCAGGCTATGACAGGTCACCTTGCTGCCGGAACCGACTCACAAAGCACAGAGCAGTCAGTCCTCTTACCGATTCTCCCATCGGGTCTGCAAAGCACCTTCGGATTTCGAAGTTCGTGAGCAGTCAGTTCTGTTGTCCACCGTCCTCGATCCTCGGTGTCCATCTTCCACCTCCCGCAGCCAGAGGAACATCACCGAGGTTCGGTCGGAACGTCATGTTTGCCAGGCCGAGCAGCACTTCAGCTGCATCTCACAAACATCGCTTCAGCCGTTAGCATCGCGGTTCGCTGCTAGCCAAACACACAGCTGGCGCTCTGGGAGTTGGGTCAGTTCGCTACAGCGGTTGAGGAGTTCGGGTTAAAACGAGCGAAGACATGCTGAGCAGCATCGCGGGCTGACGTCATTAGGAACAAAGCGGTGATTTGGGTCCAGCAGCGGAACGAGGGCAGAATGCGCACCAGCTAGCTGCTGCTGGCTGCTGAGTATGGAAAGTCAATAGGACCAAAAAACATTTGACTTTTCACGCGTCCTTGAGGATGTTGAGTAAATTATGTTTGCGCGCCAGGAAAAAAACCCGCAAAAAACAATGAAGATATAGAAGACCTGAAAAACCACCTGGAAGCACTTTTTTTATTAGTTGCTTGTATTTGGATACTTTAAAGTTAGTTTTATGCAAGATAAAACTAACTCTGCCTTAAACAATATTTCTTATGTTATTACCTTACTGAAATAATGGCCTAAGTAATGCTTTTGCCAAAAGTGATTTAGGCTACAAAATAAATAAATAAATCACTTTTGGCTATTAGTATTGATACTAATAGCCAAAATATAATAATAATAATAATAATAATAATAATAATAATAATAATAATAATAATAATAACAATAATAATAATAATGATAATAATAATAATAATAATGGTGGCCCTGCGACAGACTGGCGACCTGTCCAGTGACCCCGCCTCTCGCCTGGAACGCAGCTGGAGAGGAACCAGCAACTCCCGACCCCGTTAGGGAGAAGGGTGACGGAAAATGGATGGATGGATGGATGGATGGATGGATGGATAATAATGGTGATTATTATTATGACAATCAGGCTTATTGAGTATTAGTTAATCAACTAATAATTAACTACTAATAATTATGAGTAGTTAATAATTATTAATAATTATTTAATAATTATGAATAGGGTTAGGGTTATTAATTCTTAGTAGTTATTAATTAACTATTAATAACTATGCTATTAATAGTTAATAACATAGTTATTAACTATTAATAACATAGTTAATGTTTATAATAGTTAATAACATAGATATTAACTATTAATAACTATGTTAATTAATAGTTATTACTATAATAATAATAATAATAATAACAACTAATAAGTACTAATAATAATAATAGTGATGACAATAAAATCACCACCTCTTCATTGTCAAAGAGTTAGGTAAAAAAAAAAAAAGCAACTTTTGGCCATTATTTTAGGGAGGTAACAATACTTTACTTAAAAAAATATTCAAAATGTTAGTTACAATTTTAGAAAGGAGGGCCAACAGATTGAGTATATGAATAAATTTGGAGTTGACTTCTCTGAATGGTGATGTATCTGATCATGATCAAAAGAGATATCCCCTGATTTACTATGGCAGCAGCCAGAAATATCTAGTGGTATAGGAGGTTTTTCTCAGAATTATGAAAAATACACATTTAAATTGTAGTCTACAAATGCATACTATAGGAAACGATAAGGATGAGTTGGAAAAGGGAAAGGGGAGAAACGTTGGTGATATTGGTCTGGAAGTTTTTTTTTCAAGTAAGCAACACAAGCCTGAAGGTCCCTAAGTATTGCTGAAAAGCAACAGAATATTTCAGTCATAAATCAGCAACAATAAACTTCCTCTGAGTTTCATCTGTTCATCCAGTCACAATTAGAGATATCCTGCCGTTTACAAATATAAAACTAACAGTTTGGCATCAGCACTATCCATAATATCTGCATCAGATGTTTCTCCATATTCTTTTCAAAATGCTAATGGTGGACATACTCCAAAGACATGAGAGATGATTCAACAAAGTATACAAATGTATGGCACACTTTTCACATTTATTTATTTATAAAAAACTAAAAATATATAATAGAAAACAATGCATTTTGCTTTCTCTTTACAATCCCGCTGTTATATAAAGCCATAATGAAATAGATTTAAGTTTGTGGCTGTACATTCATAAAATGTGAAAATGTTCAGGAGACATCATAGCTCAGATACATTATTTGGCCTGATGAACTATTGAAGGAGATTTTCTTTGCGTAAATCAACATTCAAACTCTGGTTTGTACAGATTTTGCATGAGAATGTAACCAGGGATATTTCTACATGGAGAAAATACAATATTACAAAACTGCTGAGGCATTCTTGATGTGATCAAATTTTGTTGCCCAAATGTGAGTCCTACATACATATCAACAGTGTGATCAACAACATTACTGAGACACCAGAATTATTATTATTTGGTTTAAATACTTTCTTGTCTATTTAAAATGTTTTTTAAGCAGCTTATTTTCTTTAAATTTGCTGGGAACAGGGATTTTCCTTTTCAGTCCCAGGCTGGCGTTGACCTGCTCAGCCGACAGCAGGCTGTGCCACTGAGCGACCGGTCGCCGCGGGTTGGACAACATGTCGGCCCAGTGCCTCAGCTGATTTCCTGTGGAATCGCAACCCAGGAACAGTTTTCCCATGCTGTCGTTCCTGCTCATGGCATCATGGTCCCAAACTGAGATCACCAGGTTCACCCTCTGAAGACAAAAACAAGAGCAGCAATGAAACACTAAATTAATGAGGCCTTTATTTTCTATATTGACTCTTTGGGCAATAATGACAAATTTACATGTCTGATTGTGCTTTGTCCGCATCTCAAAATGTCCATATTTCAAACTATTATGGAATCAAGATGGGACTAATCAAAAATAGTGTGGATGACAAAAAAAACTGTCGGTTGTCAAAAAGCCTAGACACCTGAAAACCCCATGACTCTATGTCCAAAGACCTCGAAGTAACTGGTGTCAGCAGTGATGATATCAAACATCCAATCAAATATATTTGTATAGCACATTTCAGCAACAAGGCAGTTCAAAGTACCTTACATCATAAAAATACACACACAAAAACACACAAAGTTGTAGAACACACAGTCAATAATTGTCAAGTGCCACTGTTACACATCTGAATGTTGATTGATGTTTCATTCATGATGTTTCAAAAGCAACTCTAAACAGGTGGGTCTTAGGCTGAAGAAACTTGGTGTTTCTGACTCTCTTCCAACACAGTGGTATTCATTAAATTAGGGTGTGTCTCATAGTGAGGCTGGGTGTCAGAATAAACATAACCTTTAAGCAGGCATTAGACATTTCTCATTAACCTAACATTTCTGCATTAAGAATGTTATTTTATTGATTCAACATTCTAAGCTTAAATGTGTTTTAATTACCTGTAAGCAGAAAGTCATCATAATCAACAAAAGTAAAGACTAGGAAACATCAGTCCGTCTGTAATTAATCCATGTTACTGAACCGATACTATTATTCTCACCTGCATTTGATCCAAAGACACATCAAAAATAAAGGACTCATTGAAATAGGGGTTTAGACTTTTCTTTTTAATAGATGTTCTTCTTTTCTTCCACTTCCTTTTGTCCAAAGTCAGCTGTACTTTCACATATGGATCTACATAAAACAAACAAGTGGAAGAAGATTAGAGAATTTCTGGTACCAGTAAATATCTCTCTACGTGTTGTTGCTGGCAAATTGTTCCTGTCCCTGAGCAATACACGGTGCTCCAAGAGAAACACATTAGCAAGCTTGTCTTAGCTATGAATTAATCACTGACCCTTAGCATGAAAGTATAAAACACGGGGAGATTGCTCTGACTGAAGGATAGCTTAGATATCGATTTGTTAAAGTCCAACATGTTCCACAAAGTGTCCAATAATAGCACAGCTTACTGATTGTAAATTATTGTGGGGTGAATAGTTTTACCTGAGCTTCCTCCCAGGTCCATGCTCTTCAGGTCTTTGGCCTCCAGGATCGCCACGGTGAGCTGGCTGCTTGTTGGAACATAACACAGAGAGAAGCAGATCTCCCCTAAGTTTTCTTCCTGCAACACAAAAAAGTCACAACGAAGAACTGAAAGTGTGCTCATCAGTTTTAGTTACACTAGTTGTTTTTTTCCCACAAACTGAGTGCTGAAACCATATTTATCATGCATCGACATATTTCACTATATTTAACGCTATGTATCATGACTCGTTTTACATGGCTGGCAAAAAAAATAGGGCTTTTCTTGGGCCCTATTTTTTAATTTCCTACTTTTCTCTTTTGAGAAAAAGAGCTTCAGAAAATGAAACCTCAAACTTGGCAGGCTTCGCCAGGTCCTGCCACTCCTCAATGACGTGATTCTGGTCGATGTTGCAGAGCTGCACCCTGAGTTCACCGATGATCTCATGTTTGGTGAAGCGGTTGAAGTCGAACACCTTCATCACGGCTGTGGACTTCTGAAGAGCGGACTTAGATAGCTGCAGAAATATGAATCAGATTAAAAGAAGAAAGACTTCTGATTCTTTTTGACAAATTTCAACAAATGTACCCATCAGCTTATGTAAGATCTACTACTTTTCTGCACTTTATCCCCATTTTTTTATTTCCTAAAATCTGTCCTTTCCAATAGGACACTATTCTATTGAATTACACCATTTATTGCCAACAACATACAGGCACAAATGATTCAGATTCAGAGTTAAATGTATTTATTCATGAGCTCTAACTCTGGAAGGTCTCCTTGCCATTACCCTCATCACCTCCCCAGATCCATCTCCCTTGTATCCAGAGGATACTTACTTACTGACAGTAATTTAGCAAACCCAGAACAAGGATTAGAACTTGGAATCCAGAAAAACCAAGCCAGAATAAGAGTATCTAGTTTATTTATTTTGGATCAACATTATTAGCTTTTTCTTCTTTTGCTCTTTCGTTTGGTTTGTTATTTTGTTTGTATTTCTTTTTCATTCTTGTAAAGCACTTTGTATTGCCTTGTTGCTGAAAATGTGTATATAAATAAAATTATATTTACCTTTGTACTCTGCAGAAATGTTCATGTTGTTTGCAAACAAGGAAAATGTGTTCGAACCAGATATTTACAGACACAACCTTTTTTCCCCCACCTGCTGAAAATAAAATGAAGTTTTTCCTGTTTTTGTTTATTTAGATTTGCCAAATTTATTTATGTTTGATAAATGAGATAAAGAGAGAAACAATTGTATCTTTCTCCAAAGTCAGAAGGTTCTCACAGTGGTTTGCTTTTCTTTCTGACCAGTCCAGTGGAACTGAGTTTCATTCTTTAGGATATCAAAATAAGATGAGGTATGTGTCTGTATCAAATTCTCTACGCCGAGGTGAATTTGATGAAGCTGTCTTCATTATTTATACCCAACTGATTTTCGAGATGTTTTTGATGGATTCATTGACAGACCTTTCTGACTGTTCCACATCTCTCAGTGGAGATATTTTTCACTTTCAGATTCTGCTGAGAATCATGAGATTTTGATCAATTATTAAAAATCAGGTTTTTGGTTTTGTACCGTAATAATTGTTGCCATGACACTGAACAAATGTTCGACAAGAACCGTCTACCTGGAAGGTGAAATGCTCGTTGAAGAAGGGGTTTAGTGTGTTTTTGAACACTTTCGTCTCAAAGATCTTGGCCTTATCAGGGAGGATGTAGACTTTGACATATGGATCAGAACTCCTGCCTAAGTCCATCGCCTTCAGGCTGTCGGCTTGTTTGATCCCCACTGTAAGCTGTGAAACAACAAAACAGAAAATAAAATGACAGTTTTGTTAAGCTGGCTGTTAAAGACAGTTTTAGAAGCAGATTAGACATTGCATAATCATGAATGTATATTTTCAACAGACTCTTCATTGTACACATCCAGGAACTGAAGTACCTCAGATAAAGTGGCGTTGTACTCCAGAGAGTAGAGCAGCTTTCCTCTATATTGTTTGACTGAACTGTAGTCAACATCCTCTATGTCTGGCTGAACCTGTCAAAGGAGAAAAGTAAGAACATCTGTTAGCAAAGCTGTGGAAATGAAGATGATAAATCCTCTGCTCATTTGGTTAGAGTTCCACTAGAAAGTGGAATGTGAGGAGAGAGATGTTATGAAGGGGAATAATTATATTGTTTGTGCTATTTTAGTCAGGAAATGTGGGAGTGTCATTCTGAGCTCAAAGAATGCGTGTGTGTGTGTGGTTCTGGTTCTGGTTGTGGTTCTGGTTGTGGTTCTGGTTGTGGCTCTGGTTCTGGTTGTGGTTGTGATTCTGGTTGTGGTTCTGGTTGTGGTTGTGGTTCTGGTTCTGGTTGTGGTTCTGGTTGTGGTTCTGGTTGTGGCTCTGGTTCTGGTTCTGGTTGTGGTTCTGGTTCTGGTTGTGGTTGTGGTTGTGGTTCTGGTTGTGGTTCTGGTTATGGTTCTGGTTGTGGTTCTGGTTGTGGTTCTGGTTATTGTTTAGTCCTGATGAGCTTTGAGATAGCAGATTAAATTTCTCCACTAGGTGGTGGTAGAAGGAGAGATTAATGAATGGTCGATCAAGTGACCAGAGATTATATCTCATATTGTATAGTGTTTTGAGAAAAATTTAAGCAACAAAGAGTTATTAAGGTTCTATATACAACACATATTTTTATTTAATTAAAGCACACCATAACAATATTAGCCTTTCTTTTACATCAAAGAATCTGTATGATTGTCTTAATGCTGAGTGTCAGTGCAGTTTGCTACGTCTGTTTTGGGGCCGTGCTTCGGGTCGGGTCGAGTGTTGTGTTGGTTGTGTTGGTTGTGTTGCGTTGGTTGGTTGGGTTGCGTTGCGTTGCGTTGTGTTGCGTTGCGTTGTGTTGCGTTGTGTTGCGTTGTGTTGGGTTGGGTTTCTTGTGTTCCTGGTTTTGTGTTTTTTAAGCTGATTGCTCTTCTCTTGCTCGCTCCGTTGTAGTGACTGATGTTTGTATTTTCATTTGGTTTCTGCGCTTCCTGTTTGCTCAGCCTCGTCCTTCAGTTCATTCCTCAGAAACTGGAGTCGCCCTTGTTGGTTCCTGCCAGCTGCTTCCACTCAGATAACTTTCCTCTCCAAATTTTCACTTTTCCCTCAGCTCTGTCAGACTTACATTCAGCTGTGCTCTATCTGTAGCAGGTTGATTAAATTACATCATGGAACTAAAAACATGTCATTTATTTTTACAGATAGAATGTTCTAATCACTTCATTAAGTTAAAGTCTTGATGTTAAGAGAATGGCTTGTGAGAAGTTGACTTAAACTTATCCCGGTTGGACATTGAAACAACTTTATCAGAACTTTAATCACTTAACAACTTCAATGAGTCTTATAAGCAGGAGGCTGGGTGCTTAAATGTCTTAGACTACAAAAGAGGCAACGAACTTAAATGTCACTCATCACACATGATTATGTTAAAGTGTGACATGAACTGTGTCGACTGTCATTGATCAGTATTACACAAAACTCGTCTTACCAGAGCTGTGGCTGTTTTTCCATCTAACCCCTTCAAAAGGATCTGCTGATCCTTTTTCTGTCTCTTCTTCTTTTTGCAGCAACATTTGATGCAGATGCAGAGGCAACAAAGCAGAATAATGAGGCCACCCATTCCAAAGATTGCATAGATTGCCCATCGTGGCACTGCAAAATGGAAAATGGAAAAATAGTCAGGCTTCTTTGGTTCTGAACATGGTTGGAACTAACAGGCTTATATATCATAATCAGAACAACCGCACTAATAGAGACAGAAAGTTTGATTCCGGCATAAATCTACCTAAAAGTGCTTATTGCTGTCTTTAAACTTGTCTCTTGTCCTTCAGGTGTATATGAAACATAACTTCTTGAGCCAGTGAGTTTGCTCTTCTGAGTTCAAATACTGAGACACTGTAGATGCAGTCTAACGCAGTAAGGAATGTCCATCTCAAGGTCAAGGGACACTAGTTTGAAGACATTAAGTTTTGGACATGGAAAGACTGCCAATATGAAAGACAAATGAAAGAAGCCATCCATGTTAAAAATAAGAAGCCAACTCCAAGCAGAGGAGGTGGACTCAGATTTCATCTTTCTAATATTTATTCTGCAGCCCTGAGTTGTTCTCACAGACGGTTTTACAATTCACACAGTGGGACATGCAACCACAACGAGTGACATACCATTGTTAGGGACAGAGACACTGACCTGAGTTGAGGACAGGGCCAATGACTCTGGTGTCCTAATGCCCTGCCAGTGACTTTAATGGCCCTGTTTGTTAATGTGATTGTTCTTACAACAGTTTATAAGCTTGTCACTTCAATGTTCAGACATGAAGAACCCTTTATGTTGAGTGTTCAAATGTGTTCGAGAAACAAGTTCTGTTGTCTCCTATGAATTTTGGGATCATATAATCTGTGCATTTCAACAAGAAGAAGAAGAAGTCCGGTTGCCTAAAAATGACCAACTTAAGGTTGCCAAGTCCTGGTTGAAATAATATGCACAGCAAACAGAATAAACCTGTTTGCAAATTCGCAGCTCATCCAACTCTAATGTATGTTATTGTTGTGCATTGTTAAACAACATCAGGTGCATAGATCATACCTGAAAGCAGAAAGTAACAACGCAAGTACAAGGATCAGCTGCTGGTTGGTAGCTTACAGGGAATGTGGTCCAGCAGGTCTTCAAAGGAACCAGGAGCTGGATGAACTGAGGCATTGTGGGTAGACATGGTGGAGACAATGTGGATGGGTTGATTGGTGGCTATTGGCTTTGACGATCCAGCTTTCATTTGAGTCCATGATTTTGATGCTCTACGTCCCCAAATTGAAGATCTTGAGGGGTGATGGACTGCAGGCATTTTGAAGAGGTCTAAAAGCAAGAGATGTGGAAATACATAAGACTTTGCCTCACACATTAAAAAAAGATAATGACAGTTATTTTCCTTAATAATTTATCATTTTATTCACGTGTGTCTTCAAATGAGGGCAGTCCAACCATCAGTAGTAAAAAGAGTTTAAAAAGTGGTAGAAAAGAAAGCATGCCCCTTGAAATCTAGGATTTCACTCTGAGACATTCTAGAAATCTTACATTTTTACCTGATTTTACAATTGTTTGCACCTAAATTCAGGTATGCAAAAATGACAAAAGATTTGTGGTTGTTTATTAATTATCAGTTAATTATTCATTTAGTGTAAGTATTGTGACAATCGTATGGCCATCTGTACAAGTGAAAGCTTTACTAAAACCACCACCAACGATTAGCAACATACATGCTAACATGCATCTGAGTCTGATCCATTCATTGATAAATGTCCAACATGTTTTCATAAAACTAAACTCTTTATACAATTAATCAAAAGATTTTGAACTAGTTGTTTTTTAAGGGCGGCTGCACATCACATCATATGCCAGAGTTACCCATAAAGGCTTCATCTGTAGTCCCTCCAGCTAAAATAAATCAGAATACAACATATTACAGTGCAATACAGTTTCCTCTAAAAAGAGAGAGAGAATAATACAAATAATAAATAAAAAGGATTTTTATTTATTATTCAGTCTTCACTGTTATTATATAGATCCCGTTTTAATCTGGTAATGTACTCAAACCTTTTATTTTATGTTCACCATTTTTTTAAATTCTAGTTATCTTTTTTAAATAGTAAATTATGTACTAGATTCTTTGAAAAAATGAAATATGATCATGTTTAACCTATTGCAAATTATATTAATACAACTTAAAATCTTAATTAGCCATTATTTTTGCATAAAATGGAGGAGAATTCAAATCTTCTGCTCCCCTTTAACAGGTACGTCTGTTAGTGGTTTTACAAAACAATTTTCATTCCTCTCTCCAGTTCTTGACATTGTTCTAGAATGATGCCTCACAAGGGAGAACAAAATATACTTAACATAACAACTAGAATATTCTAAATTAACAAGCACAACCTACAAAATTCTTTTTCACAAACTCTTTTTCAATTAAAAAAAAAAGCATAAAAACTGTAGGGAGTAATTTTAATATCATACTCACTTCTGAGTTTCATAGATAAGTCCACATCTTCATTTTTCCTGACAACCGCTTCTGAGGTCTGCAACTCTGAGTGAAAGAAAAATTGTGCCAGAGGAAGGAAGGTACATTTAACAGCTGAACGGCAGGAGTCCGCTCAAGCATTTCAATCAAAGGGAGGAAATGTCTCCTTCCTGCATTTACACCCGATAATGCTCTTTAGTCTAAATGTAATCAGGAGAATACATTACAAAACATCCCAGTAAAGAAGTTTACTTTGGCTTTTAACAAAGTCAATTATGGTGATAAACCTAAAAATTAAATGACAAAACTCTGTTTGACACAATCTTACATTCACACTTTAATCAAGCACAGTGACTAGATTTCCCACTGAGCTTTCGGTCAGCATCCACTCTGAGGTCCTTCAGATTTTTTTGCCAAGATGTTGAATAATTCAGTGGTTTAATGTAAAAAGAAACAGAAAATGTGCAGGTTATTTCTTTAGTGTTACCAGTCAGGTCTTTCTCTGATTGTTTTTTTGTTTTTACTGTTGGCCATTTGCCGGGAAGCGTAACTATACCAACAAGCCATTTTTTAAACACGAGGACTAGTTCAAAATTTAAAAAGCTCACATAGTAAACTACACTATAAGCACATTTTCTGTTTGCCTGTTTCGAGAGAGTGTGGCTTGCTTAAATGATCTGCAAGTAAATACTAGCTACCAAAATACCTCCACTGTCAGCTAATCAAACAAAATGCAGCTCCATTTTTTTTCTTACTGGTGTGTGAAATGTTCAAAATAATTTCTGTTCTTTATTTATTCCACATTGATTTAATTTGTTTTGTTTCAGGCATGATCCGTCATGAAACTAAAATATCCATTCAACCCACTGAACTCTGGGCAAAAAGCCGGGTTTGTGCTGAGGCTTCACTCGTCCGTCATTTCAAATGTTCCTGTTGGTTCTGTGTTCAGTAGCTGCAGCTCTACAAACCATGCATGGAAAGTCAGCAGTGTTTCCCAGCTCTGAGGTGGGAAAACACCTGAGAGCTCAGAGTTAATGTTTAGAAATGAAGCAAGTTGAAAGAAAACTTTGTTATATTTTGAACTTGTAACATGGTGGACTAACAGACTGCTGTTGACTTGGTAGTCTAAAATTAAAGGCTGTGAGTGAGTAGGATAAAACATTTTAAAGTCAGTTTATGATCTCCCTAATAAAGTTGCATTAAGCTTATTTTAAATGTTTATTTTAAAAGTATGCTTTTGCTCATCCATCTGTCCAATTGAATTGTCTTACTATGGTACAGTAAATTATGCTGTATTCTTTTCTAAACATTAAAGAAAAATCAATATTAGGATTACCTTTATATTGTAATGGTAAACTACACCAATTAGGTGTAGAAATGATTTTAGTTGTATGTGAAAACAAGTGCAGCTGATGAAATTCTTTGAGATTTTGTAGATTTGCAAAATAACTAATATTAGAGATTTTAGAGACTGCTCTGTTTTAATGGACTGTAATTGCTTTGTTAATGCAACATTATCCTCAGTGTCTTTTTAACTAGAAACATGTCTGCACCTACACAGTACAAAACGAAAGACAAACAAGAAAAAAGTCAGTAGAATAGTGAGAGTAAAAAAAGTGTCTGAACTGGAGCACCAACAGTATCATTACTCAAAAAATAAAACCAGCACAATACCTGAGGCAGTCGCTCCAAATTGTGGGATTTTGTTGGATTGCTTTATGATTTCAGGCTGTTAATAAAAGTGCCACTGCTCTGCTGAGGTCCTTCATCTTCAGCTGGTGTTTACTTGAGCCAGCAGCAGCTGCCACACCCTCACTCTGGACCGTCAGTGTTCAAACACAGGTGGAGTTTCTTCTTATTTAATGAGAGCATCAGAGCAACTCCTGACAAAACAAACAGCTAAACTCAGTTACTTATATTGGGGCTACGCAGGTTTTTACAAGCTCCTACTTGTAAGAATTAGTCTTTTTAGTGGCTATGCGAAACATGTTGACTACATTTTTGGAACTAATGTATTTTTGCGTAATGAGATTTTGGTCTGCTCCAGCACCAGGAACTCTTTAAGAGAGGAAGTCGATACAATGCTGCACATACAACCTCTACTCCTTTTAGCAAAGGAAGCTCTCCAAAAACCCAAAAACCAACTACTGATTTCAGCTTATTCAAGCCAAATATATGAAATATATGAAAGAAATGAATCTTTTATCATCTTTAACGAAAGATTTGTATTGAAATCATTTAGCGTCTGCTAATAAAATACAAACGGTTCTTTCTCTGTCAGCGCTGAGAGCCGTGTTTCAGCATCAACAATTGGGGACCAACACTACATACTGTCGATGCGAGCAGCAGGAACAAAAGCAACCTTTTCCCGTATGTTTGGGTGCAATCTGTTGACATACTTCTGAAAGGAAGTGGATCCAGTATATTTCAAACTTTTACAGAGCTGAATGAAGACACCACCACATAAATATTTATGGAACTGGATTTATTGGCTGGGATGAATGGAGCAGTCACAGTCGACTAACTGAATCAGGAAAGGCCTCTCCAATAGTTCACCTTTTAAACAGTCTATGATGAGGAAGGAGGAAATCAATAGCAGAGTTGCAGAGAAGTCAACATTTATTTAAAAATGTGCCGTTTACATGTAGGTAATGGGTGCAAACAGAGCAGAGAGATTTCTACAATAATCCTAACTTCAGCTTCCAACTAAACCTTTCACACAATTTAAAGAAAGAAAAAAAAACAAACCAGCAAACATCCTTTCCTTCAGTTAGAAGACAACACAGTTGTCTCAGAAAACCATCCATCTCTCTGTTCCACAAATGGGTGAAGAAAATATCGCCATGGCAACTTTAAAGTACATGCTGAAAACAAAGCAGTCTCACACAAGTCAGCTTTTGTTCAGCTTTGAAACCCATTTTAATATTCTTTTTGGAACACTTAAATAACATGAAACTAATTGTAATTATCCCGTCGTGATGGACACAGGATCACAGGTGGCTTAAGTCAGTGAAAGTCTCGATGCAGACGGTACGTGTCCCGTTTCTCCAGCAACACACCATGGCTGCTGCAACCTCAAAAGTTGATGGCTTTTCCGAAGGACGCCGCCAGGTTAGCTTCTCTGAAAGCCTCTGACACCGTCTGCAGGACAAGGACAGAACAGGCAGGAAGATGAGCAGGAGGTAAAAATGGTGACCTTACAACAACTACAGCTGCATTTCCATCAACTATAAAACTGTGCACATTGATTTTACAAAAATATATTTGCTTAATTGAAACCCATCAATTTCAAAAAGAAAAAAAACTGGGTTAGGATGAGGTGGTTTTTCAACCATAGCAAAATACTTTTGTCACATCGCATAAGTCATGTGATCAACAGCAGGATGTTACTACTGGAGAAAACGCAGAAGAAAACAGGAAGCTGTTGAAGAACAATGAATTGTTTTAGTTTTTTTCTCACAGCATCACACAATTCAGAAAAAGTAATTTCATTCCAACATGTTGAATCCATAACTCTTCTGTAAAATCGCCAACTACAATTTAACCAAACGCCTCATAAGTAGCAGCAACTAAATAGGCGGGGCTTGTTGCTCCAACTCAAGCTTATGCATCTGTGACTTTAATTTTTCATCTAATTGAAACACTTCAATTGTAAAGTTGTGTTTAACATTAGCAGAATATAGACAAAGATTGCCACATATTTGTAATGGAGACGCAGCTACAGACACTTCAGAGGGCAAGAATAACGAACATGAGTGAAGGAATACCTGTTTTAGTTTTGTAATAAATACCTTTGAATTGTTGAATTATTTGGAGATCAACTTGTCCAGCAAGTCTGATGAAATTTAGCTTCTAATCAGTTAGTGACCAGTTTGGAAATAAGCCCAGGTGAGAGCATAGCTTCACTGACCAGTGGTAGTCAGGGATCAGTACGCTGCCACAACTTAGGCCTCACTAGCTTTCCACAGTTCCTTATACTAACCCTCTAGCGTTAAAAAAACATTTTCACTTTCTTACTTAATGCACTAAATTACATGAGTCAAATTAACTATCAATATTTACCTTATGATATTTCTCTCTATATATGCTAACATCTTCTGTTCAATATTGAAGGATGTTCTAATGCAGGAGTGGCCAACCAGACAAAGACCAAGAGCCACATTTTTTACCAAGGTACCGCAAAGAGCCACATCATATGCATGGGCTCACATGAACATCAACCCATCCCTTCCTCATACTCACATACTTTTGCTCAGTCAGATTTATTGTAAATTTCACACACTATTTTAACACTACAAAGACCAAAGGCCAGACATTTTCAACAATGAACACTGTGCACTTTCTCATGCAAACCAACTCTGTTTAACCAAATAAACAAACAATAATAGAACAATTTACAATACATTTTTCCTTTTTTAATTACAGAGCCCCCTAGGGGACATGGGGATTTTTTTTTCTTTTGCGTGCCCTCGCAATACTTTTGTGTGGACATGTAGTATTTCAAAAGAGCAGAAGAAATGATATACTTTATTTAACAGACTCATGGTCCACAAGATACACAACAACACAACATACAAAGAAAAATAAAATAAAATACAATAAGTAGTCATAAAATATAAATATAAATCTTATAGAAGACTTGTATACCAATGTTTCCACAGAGCCGACCGGTATCTTAGTGCACTAACAGGGATGTGAAAACATTACAGTAAGATTGTTCGGTGAATTACCCAAACGACACATAAACTTGTATATCAGATTTCTCAAAAGTGCTTGAAATGTTCTGACATGTTACAGAACATTTGACTTGCACTGCTGAACCTGAGTTTCTTGATCAAAATTCTCAGAGAGTCATTATAAGCAACCTTAAGCTTCTGCATACTAGTTTTTTTAAATTTGCACCACAAAGGAGCTGTATACAAGGATGTACAATAAGCTTTAAACAGGCTTGTTTTCACCTCATCAGAGCACAGATGAAATTTCCTCCCCAGAATGTTTGCCTGGGCGTATAACATGCGACACTGCCTATAGATCATCATCATCAGAGAGCTGGTCTGTGATGTCGTGACCCAGATATTTAGTTTTGGAACAAACATCTAACTTTTGCCCTGACAGAAAAAAATCAGGGAAACAAAGTTGTTTGTCAGCTTTAGTTCTACAAACTAGTACAACAGTTTTCTTAGCATTATACTGCACATCAAATCTCAACCCATAATCAGAGCAGATATTCAATAACTGTTGAAAACCAGCACTACTGGGTCAGAGGTCAGCCAGGTCATCAGCATACATAAAGTGATTGACCAAAATATCACCAATCATACACCCGTTTTTACAGAGGTTCATTTCTTTTGATAGGTCATCCATATATAAGTTAAACAAGGCAGGTGAAAGAAGCCGCACACCTTTACCAACACCAAAAGGAGCAGAGATGTTATTTCCCCATTTTACATGCATTTTCTGGTTAGAGTACCAGTAAATTAAAATTTGTATAATAATATCTGGAACACCTCTTTCTTTTAATTTGTCAAGTAACTAATTGTGATTAACATGATCAAAGGCCTTAGAGGCATCAATAAACCCAATTAACACAGATGAATTTTTTCTTAAGTATGTTCTTACAGCTTCTTTCAGGCCGTAAATGCAGAAATCAGTTCCCAGCTTGGCTTTAAAACCAAATTGATTATCTGTTGTACCAATAAACTGATTGATCCGACCAAGCAAAATTTTCTCTAATACTTTAGATAACACACTAGCCAAAGCTATGGGTCTATAGTTATCAAGGCTACCAACCTTATTAGTTTTGTCCTTAATTACTGGCACCAGGGTAACAGATAGTAAGGAAACAGGCAACTGCCCATGGGTCATAAACCCAGAAAGACACATTGCAAGCAGCACAGACACGTTTTGGCTAGCATATTTCAAATGTTCTGCTGCAATGCCATCAGAACCTGTTGCCTTATTCTCACACAAATTCACTACAGCCTGCTGGATTTCACTAGGGGTTATTATAACCACATCACTCTTAGCAATGTTTCCCAGTCCATAGGGTTCATTTTTTACACAGTTAAATAAGACAGAATAGTGCTGTCTCCATAGATCAGCTATATTATGAGCCCCAGATATGCCCTCTATGGTATTGGGGAGTAATGCAGCAGACCTGTTTAAGGCTCTAACATCATTCCAAAAGCCAGTGGTGTTATTACAAAGCAGTTTTTCAGCCATGGAGTCTGCTCTCATATTCTGTTCACATTTGGAGATGTATCGAATGGCATATTTAAACTTTGCACTGGTGAGTTTTTTATAATCTAAGATAGTCCCATCTCTTGGTCTACCTGCTTATACCCACATTTTATATGCCTGTTTGGCTTCTGCACGGCATCCTGACACATGTTTATTCCAACCTGGCCTGATGCTCTTAGTCCTTCTGTATGTAAGGTATGGTCTTGTGCTCTGATACAAAGCATCCACAATGCCATCATACATAGTATGGAGGTCAGTACGGTGAGAAATATCACTGCAGCTAACATCTGAGCACATAATAGCTGGAAGAGGAAGACTTATTTTACTCAAAAGAAGATCAGTTTTCATACGATATACGAGTAAATCATCTTTAGAAAGTGTGGACCAGTTAATTTTAACTGTAGGAGCACTATTTGCCCCCCGTATAAACTCTGGGAGATTTTTAATATCAAACATCATTGAAAATGGGACATGATCTGACGTTGAATACTCATATAGGATTTCTATTGATTTTACAACAGCATGGGCATCAGCAGAGCTAATGCAATGGTCAAGCCATGACATTGTATGCCAAGCTTCACTTATATATGTATAGCTTTCTGCACGTAGCAGGAGCTGACTGGACAATAATAAACTATTATCATCACAAAACTGATGCATATGTTTGGGAAATGAGGAATATTCATCAGATATATCTGCATTCATATCACCTACTACATACACAGAGGTAAAATAATGGTCATCAATAAAAGAGCTCAAGAAAGCAAGTCTATTCAAATAAATGTCTTCATTCTGAGGACACTCATATGGTGTGTAGACATTAATAATGATAAATTCTTTCTTTTCAATTTTTAAATGAACAGCAATACACCAGTCAACACCGGTTCTGATGACATTTAAAACTGGATCCAGCTTTTTGTGCCATAGAATGGCTACTCCTCCTGCGATTCGACCCCTCACTATACCCATAGAGAGATCCACAGTAGATTCACCAGCTCCACAGAAACAATCATTAATACAGTTCAAACTTCCCAAGTCCTGTTTTGATAAAAAAGTTTCTTGTAAACAAAGATCATCACATTTTTGCAACAATTTATCCACAACCAGACCTCGTACTTTATCTCCAGCTGTATTACCGACACGCAGTCCCCGACAATTGTAAGAAATAACACGCATGAATTGGTCTATGAAAAATTAACTGCAGCCATCCCATCGGACCTTCTGGAATCACTAGAAGTGCTCACCCCAGGTTCTTCAAAAGTTGTAGATTTATGCCTTGGCTCATAGTAGCGGCGCACCACCGCACCCTCTGGCCACAGCTCTGGGTTATACACTTCTGCAACGTTCTGACACTCCACACTGACTTTAAAAGAACTATATCTTGTGTTCCCAGTGACAATACGCCGGCACTCAACATCACACCCAAGCTTTTGTTTAAGATAGTTCGTTAGTGTCTCATCATCTAGATCTGGCACAAATCTAGTTGCAAAGATAGTGGCAAGCTTCGTTCTTACCACTTTTATGTTGCTTTGTGCGCCAGTGCCAATAATAGGCGCTGGTCTTTTGCGCTCAGGTTTAGCTTGGCGTTTTTGAGGAGCTGGATGGCTCTCGGTTCTCTTACGTTTCACCACCAAGTTCCATGTGAGTGAGCTGGCGGGCTCATCTACAGCAGAGCTTAGCTTATCACTCACCACGACAGACTCGTCAGTAGTCCTGGAATAGTCGGAGTAGGTCCCATTCACGGGCAAAGCCGCATTATTGGCGGTAACATAGTTTGTTGCAACAGAATCCATGCGTGCCACCACCTCCTCAGAGACATTCACAGCCAATTTCATGTCTCTAGCACTGGGCATTCCTAGAGCAGGCGCATCCACACTGCTGGATCCTCCACCGCCGTGCACCAAATGTCGTTCTATTGCCGCAACTCTGCGGTCAATGGTAGCGGTAACTTCACGCAACCTCTCTTCAACATCCACTTGGCGTGATACTGTATGCTTTAGGGCACAAACCTCGCTCTGTAAGCGCTCTATCTTGCTGAGTAAGTTGGAGACATCTAAGCTGTTGAACGTCACAGGTGGCAGCTCATCCAGGAAGTGAGAGACAAAGCGTGGGATAGCTTCCCCACACTCATTCAGAACTTTTAAACAGCTTTTTATGGCATTTGCAGCTTTCTGGTTTCCTTTGAAGGCCGTGTATCGCTGCTTAGAGTTGGAACACAGTTCAAACAGTACTTTTCTAGAGGACTCAATCCACTCAAAATCGAATGCGTTTGATGCAAGCAGCACCAACTCTTCCTTACACATAGTCTTGATTTTGACCACAAGAAATTTTAAAAACTCATCCTCTACTATAAGTTTTCCATCAGTGGTTTTGTAGATCTGCGGTTTAGTTCGGGGAGGAATGGAGAAGGAAGCGCCCGTGCCGGACTCCGCACCGTCCGCCATCTTGAACTTGGACTTTATCTTGGACTTTATAAAGTCCAAGATAAAATTTTTAAATTTTAGTTTCTTTGAACAATAACAATATTTGTTGTTAGTCTGTTGCTAAGAGATCTGCCTATTTTCTGGTGACCAAGTGCCACGAAGTATAAATCAGATTTATACTTGGACGCAAAAGTATTACGAGGGCACGCAAAAGAAAAAAGTTCCCCATGTCCCCTAGGGGGCTCCGTATATTATGTGCATTACATGTGTTATTTAATGGAGTGAGCTGAAGTGGCGCTGAAGGTTTGAAGCCTTAAAATGTGACAAGGACACCTGACATGTAAGGCAGAATGGCTTTCCATTACGTTCAACAAAAAAATATAATTCTCCCACTCTGTCAAAAACGTCCTGTGTTCCTCTTCATATTTTCGTTTTCCTGTGCATTTTTTCCTGCCATTTTGAGCGCGAAAGGTTTACTCAAATGATTTTACTCTTACTGAAAAACTGCGCACATGCGCATTTGACGAAAATACCGTATTGAACTCAAGCGAAGCGAAACTTGGATATTATAGCGACCCTACAGCATGTGCTAAATGTCACTGGATGTTACATGTTTAGAGATTTAAATTAGAGTGTATGATTTCCCATTGTCCGCGAATGCATCAGGATGGATGAGGGAGCGAGGGGACGGGGGAGAGAGAGTGAGGGGTGAGCAGAGGTTTGTGTGAGAGCAGAACGACTAGAAAGAGTAAGACTGCAAGAGAAACAAAGACTGTTTTTTGTTTGTGATGTTTTGCCGTGGTTACGGCCAATAGTAATGGCTGCTGTTGTCAATAAATGACAGTTCATTTGACTACTTCTCGTCATTATTGCACGTCTGGCAGAATGCCACTATATGAACGTAAGAGCTGCATGGAACCGGTCAACAAGCCGCGGGTTGGCCATCCCTGCTCTAATGGTTAACAGAACACACCCAAACTTATCAAATATATTTTGAAAAATAACTTTAAACCAGTGACAGTTGGCTTGAGAAATTTTGTCAATTTTCACATTAAACCTGGTAACTGTTCTATCCTTATTGTATTGGACTGGTATTGTATATTTTTCCAGTCACACAGTGTCATTTTAAAAGTAAGACAAAATCAAATAAGTTATCTTGAGTTGTTCTAAAAATGCTGCATATATAAAACATAACTTAAAAGAAATTTGACTTTGTAATTTGATGCCTTGAAATGGACCCTACCAAGGTCCATTTCAAGCTCCGCCCACCACCGACCTAGAAAATCTCACATGGCTGGAAGTCTCAAACAAAGCCTCGCGGTGCTTTGTTTCTATGTTAACATGGGGTCTTCCACTTGGACTGAGAGTATTTCTGAGTCCATTATTACATCATTTCTGCTGGATTTTCACCAAATATCAGCTACAACAATGGACAGAGGAACCAACAAGTTCATGTCATCTTTTTTGGATGACATCAAGGTGTTTGAGCCGCGATGCCTCCATCATTATGCACGGAACAGCAAAATGCTTTCGGTCGATGAGGAAAACGGCAGATCCTCACACCCTCAGCACCAATATAGCTGTGGACAAGATCACTGATGCTTATTGTTCTTGCAACGCTGGGTAAGTCAGGCTTCATCGTTTTGAAGGTTACTTTTGAAATCAGTGGCTGATTCCTGTGGTTTGTTGGCAAATGTTTAAGAGTGTGCCTCGGCCTGATGCACTGTACTTGGTGCTAGAGTGGCTAACACGAGTTACAGTTTAGTTAAAAGCATATTCTGCTAAAATAAAATCTTTACTGCATGTCAGATACACATTGTATATTGATCTGCTAACGTAAGACTGTAGCAGACAGGCGTCAAGGTTTAGAATTAGTATCAGTACTGCCATTATGCTGCACTTCGCTAAAAGATGTTCATGATGGATGTGTTTATTATTGATTTTCTTTAATTCAGACAGAAAGAAAGCAAATCAATAATACTTACACCAGCACACACTCCTTTGTTCTTGTTGATCCTACGAACATGGAGCTGCTCATGCGGTTTTACACAAGCTTTGATCCAAGCAAGGCATTCTGCTTCTGATTTGGAAATCTGTGAATTTTACTACCACAAATACGATCAGGATACCTGACATCACCAGTACAGATTCCCCACTGGCAATGGAGAACCGTTCTGTTTCGATTGTTGATGTGAAAACTTTCTGCTGGTCTGCAATGTAGCCTGGTGCTACATTAGCATGCATTGACTAATGCATGTACGTAGAATGAGCATCAGCCAATGAAATGCGGCCACTGTGGTAAGGTCTATCGGGCCTCTGTCTCTTTAAGAAGCTCTTTCCGACACTCTGCTTTCAGCACGTCATCATGACAACGCTCATCATGATGCCATTAGGAACTAGTCTTAGGAGGTATGTCTTCAATGAGGGAACAACTCTACGGCTTAAAATGATAGAAAATAATTTTCCATGAATTTTGAACATTTAAAATAGATTGAAATGAATGTGTAAACTGTTATTCTTATTGGTCTGTATGCCTGCAGATTTCTTGCTGCTGCGATGAAACCAAGCCCTGGAGTTAAAGTGAGAGTGGGGAAGAGAACGTACTGGATGTGCGTGGCAGACCCGAGCGACATCCTCACAGGAAGCTCCGTACTCCATGGCCAGAGCAGCTTCATTGACCATCTCTCCAGCTCCCTGCATCAAAAGACAACCATGTCATCAGACCAGGAGAGGACAGTTACTGTTTTATCATGATATTTTGCAGTACTGTAGTGATGATGATAGAAGTAACAAGAAGAACTATTTATTTATTATTATTGAACAAATGATGGAGAAAATAGTTTATCTTGGCAACACAGAGAGATTTTTCTTTTTTTAAAAAACATCATTAACTGGAATTTATTGTGACATTAATAATTTAACCTAAATTATTATTATGATAAGAAATTAATCAGGCTAAACAATGGCATTATAAATGCACATCCCTAGGTCAGATTACAGTGATACAATGAAGTGATACTGATTTTGAATGTCTGACTTGGGGGGATTGCCTTTCTACAGCATTTTCTACTCAGTGTGAACTGTTCTCAACTCTCACCGTTCCAAGGATGTGCGCTCCAAGCATCCGATCCGTCTCCTTGTGACTCAGAATCTTCACCATGCCGTCGGTGTCTGCGTTAGTCTTGGCTCTGCTGTTGGCGGCAAAAGGAAACTTGCCAACTTTGTATGGGACACCCTAGAGAAAAAAATGACAGATCCATGATTGAATATAAACTGAAAACATGCGAGTGCTAATTAGCATTTTTGTCTGATGAACTAGTTAGCCAGTTGTGTCCTTTACTATGATCTCTGACACTAATTGCATTCATTACTGACTCATCTATCATCTGTATGTTCTTTAAAATGTATTGAATATTTAGCCCAAAACCTCCTGTGTGGCTCAGAACGTTTTCTCAACTCTGCTGAAACTGTAAATGAACCAAAAGTGAACCTGAAGCATGACGGGATTCTGACCTCCTGTTTAAGCTGCTCTTCTGTCTTCCCCACCCAGGCCACCTCAGGGTGGGTATAGATGACTGAGGGAACACAGTTGTAGTCTATGTGCACTGCTCCACCAGCCATGCCTTCGATGCAGATGATGCCCTCGTCCTCAGCCTTGTGGGCCAACATCGGCCCAGCGATCACATCGCCAATTGCATAAATGCTGATGGGAGAAACAGGAGAGGGTGGGGAGGGGCAAACAAAAATATTCAGAACTATTTAGGGTTTCATAACTGCATGCATTCTTCCAGCAGACTTATTTACAACACTAAATACAAAAATACAAACGAAGCCAACAATGACAGAGTACTCTTGGCTCACTGCAGTTAAATTTTTACAAAAAATGATCTGATTGGACGCAGTAAAAGAAGGAGGAGTTAGCCTGTCAGTGAAGCTATACAAGCAGCACAGATGTCCCAAATGCTAATACTAACACCCACACTTCTACAAACGTCCCATGACTGATCAGGAACCCCTGAAACGCTTAAACGCTGAATGGATAGAGTAGGATCTTTCACCAATCTGATGGCTGAATAACCTAAATAACAGATTAAAAGCAACAAATATCATTGTCATTGAGTTAATATGTCTATGCATTCAGTAATTTAGCTGATAAGAGCTTTTGAATTGAAAATGTTGCTTATCGTGTCAATAGTTTGATTAAAATGCAGTTAATTAATTACAGACACTCAAATCAACTCAAAAATTTTAATTGAATCCCACCACAAATATATATAATGTCTGTAATTATTAACCATAAAAGCAGTATTAATATTGGCCCAAATTTTTATATTGGTGGGAAATAAATGCTGTTAGCCTGAATACAGATTATCTGTAAAATCTCATAAATTGTTCAAATATTATTTTAGACTGAAATTAAAGAAATTGCTGACCAACGCCCTTATCTTAGAAGCTCAAAATACTTTCTGTTACTTCTAAACTCTAATATGAGTAAGTGAGTGAAATGGTTGTCTCCTTGGTTGTGCGTGTTGGTCCCGTCATGGGCTGGACACTGGACCACCCCAGCTCCGATGACAAGGCAGCAGCAGAGCATGGACGGCTGAGGTTCAGTACGTCAGCAGGTGAAGGGTCGTACCCGTGCACTTTGGTCTGGAAGCGGTTGTTGACCGGTATGCGACCTCTGTTGTCCAACTCGATGCCGACGCTCTCCAGACCCAGGTTCTGGGTAAATGGCCTTCTGCCGATGCAGACCAGCAGAACGTCACATGTCAGCGTCTCGTTCTTTCCGCCAGCCGCCGCCTCCACTCTGCAATGTCAAACCCAAACATTTACAAACTGTCTGTCTGACACTAGAAGCATGTTCTTCTTCTCCTCGTCAACTCACGCTACGTCTATCTTGCCGTCTGGCCTCTTGGTGGCCCCCAGGACTTTGGTGCTCAGCTTGAACTTGAGGCCCTGCTTCTGCAGGATACGCTGGAAGTTCTTAGAGATTTCCATGTCAATGCCCATGCCACCCACGTGGCCCAGAAACTCCACTGCTGTCACCGTGGAACCCAGACGCTGCCACACCGAGCCCTGCAACAGGACGGACATGTTGGTGAGAAAAAAGCGCAAAATAAAAAAACAGATGAACTTGAGGCTGGTGAGGCATATTAGGCTTAAGTATTGCTAACCAGCTCCACTCCTATAACTCCGGCTCCGATGACAATCAGTTCCTCTGGCACTTTGTTTAGGGACAGAGCTCCAGTCGATGACACGATGGACTCCTCATCAATCTAACAAAATACAATAAATGCTTTGAGTAAGAATGAGAAACTTCAAAAGTTCCTTGCAGCTACAAATAAGTGAAAGTGGATCACAGTTAAGATGGTACCTGGATCCCTGGGAAGGGGGTGACCTCTGACCCTGTGGCGATTAGAATGTTCTTAGTGTTGATAACCTGCTGGGAGCCATCTGCTGCCGTGGCAGTCACCTGATTCTTACCGGTTATTTTACCAAAACCGTTAACATGGGTTACCTGAGCAGAGAAAAGAAAAATAACCAGAGTAAAGAAAAAGATCAACTTGTAATTTTAAAAGCTCAGATATTTTTTTCAAGTAAAGCAACATGAAGTCAGACTGACTTTGTTCTGTTTGAACAGATGTGCAATTCCTCCCGTCAGGGCTTTGACTGCACCACTCTTCTGAGCCATCATCTTCTCCAGGTTTAACGAGATTCCAGAGACTGAAAGATGACAGGGAGACGATGAGAAACAGCAGAGCCCGTTACAGCCATATCCCACAATTTTGAAAATGAATTCTACTGAGACTGATTTATCAGAATAACAGTGCATTTTTAAGGGGGTGGTATCATGCATTTTCCAGACACATAGTCCCATTTTATACCACAATCAACTAACTACGTCACCTTCAGATGTTATGAAAATTATGTATTCACAAATGACTTCAAAAAAATGTGACCTTGCAATTTCACACTTTGGCCTCTGTCTCTTTAAGAAGCTCCTAATCTTTCCGACATGCTGCCTTCAGCAAACGATCACAACACACCACAAAATGAAGATTTAAGAAATAAAACAAAAAGCATTGACTACTGTTTAGAACTAGCTTCTGCATGGATACATTCAGATTCATAAGTGTATATTACTTTAATCTGTATTCTTCACATTCAGCTTACTTTCAATGCCTCTGCTTTCAAAGTCTTTGCCGTGTGCCATCTTGTACAAGTGGGAGTTGTTTAACAGAGCCTAAAGAATCAAAAACAGAAACATCTCTTTTATTTACACTCCAGAGCAGATGATCAATTCAATAGCGTTCCATAAACTGTACTCAACTTCATTCGACTACTATGTTACAGAAAAGTTCTGAGGTTTTCTGTGAGCAACAAACAGAGAATGATCACATCACCATGGTGACAGAAAAAATGTTTCCTATCATGTCCTTTTAAAAACGTCTCTCCAGCTTGGCTGATGACCTGCATTGGAACAAAATATTCTGCTCTGGATGTAATCTACACTTTTTTCATTTCACTGGAGGAATGGAACTGCAACCTGAAGCAAGACACAAAGTATATTTCACTTCCTGCCACATGAAGATTAACTTTTAACTTTTGATTTTTGGTTGTTGTTTTTACATAGATTAGATCTGATTTAATTTTATTTTCCTTACAATATTCTTGTTTCATTTTTTTATTGGTACATGATCATGTTAGTCAAGTTTTTGATCATTAAAAAAATGGCATTGATTAAAATATCATTTTTGTCTGAGTTAAAATGAACATGGACTGAAATGAGCCCTTTCTTCTGTTTCTTTCCAGTTGTATATTATATTTGCATTCAGAATACTGGGAATTATATTGAGATTTTTAAGCTGAAATGATCGATCATGAACTTGTTTGTTACCTTTGAGGGGATGCAGCCCACATTGAGACAGGTGCCACCCAACGTGGCATTCTTCTCCACACACACCGTCTGTCAAAGGAATCAAAAAGTTTTCAGAACAAAAAAAAAAATGCATTTATTCACTTAAAACCCACATCTTCAACAAAAACATTTACTTACTCTAGGTGATCAGAGATTTGATTAAGCACTAACTTGTCCAGGAGCCTGCTCACCTTGAAGCCAAGTTGTGCTGCTTTGATGGCTGCGACATAACCACCTGGACCGGAGCCGACCACGGTGACGTCTGCATCGACTGCACACGACAAATGAAGGAACATTTACTCCCAGCAGAACAGAAAGAACATAGAACATGTTGTTTCTTTACATTAAAATAGAATATCTCGGTTGGGTCTGGGCTTGTCATGACACCAAGGACAGTAAATTGGCCTGGAAGTTGTGACTAAACAATAATAATGTTTTGAGACCATTTTCAAGTAAGTTAATGATAATGGCATAATAAGGTATGAACACTTTCTCAAACATCAATAAACTTTCAATTCCAATAAACATGTAACAGTGGAAATGGAAGACATTTTGAATATCCAAAATAAATAAAACAACGTGAATTATGAAGTCTCTGTAATCTAAATTGTCCTTCATAAAAGGAGTTCTAAAAGAAATTTGGAATTTTCTAAAAAAACAGCAGATGAAAGTTTTCTAAAACTGCTGGCTTTAGAAAACTTGCAGAGACCTGTGGTCTCTGCTTAGTGCACCTCCAACAATCATGCGTCTCAAAGACCTTTTGTTTACTAAAAATGGGAAAAAGGACTTACTTTCTGCTTTATCAGCATACGTTCTGACAGACAAAGCCATGGCTCCATGGAGCTTGAAAGGGAGGTGGTGACTTCGCTGTTGAGCAAATCAAACTAAAGGTTAAAAACACCATAAATGAGAATATTGTTGTTCTGAGACCATTTTCAAGCAATATAATGATAATGGCATAGTGATGCAAATATACCCCCTCAAGGATCAATAAACTTTAATTTTATTTTATGAACATCCATTCATCCATTCGCAGCTTCAGAAGGGAGGCCCAGACTTCCCTCTCCCCAGCCACTTCTTCCAGCTCCTCCGGGGGAATCCCGAGGCGTTCCCAGGCCAGCCGGGAGACATAGTCCCTCCAGCGTGTCCTGGGTCTCCCCTCCTCCTGGTGGGACGTACCTAGAACACCTCACCAGGGAGGCGTCCAAGAGGCATCCTGAACAGATGCCCGAGCCTCAACAGGCTCCTCTCGCTTTGGAGGCGCAGTGGCTCTACTCTGAGTCCCTCCCGGATGACCGAGCTTCTCACCCTATCACTAAGGGAGAGCCCAGACACACTATGGAGAAAACCCATTTTGGCATCTTGTATCTGCGATCTTGTTCTTTTGGTCATGACCCAAAGCTCATGACCATAGATGAAGGTAGGAACGTAGATCGACCGGTAAATCAAGCGCTTCGGTTTTTGGCCGCAAAAAGCAGAGATGCGATCCTAAGGCCACCAAAATGGATCCCCTCAACACCGGGTTCGAGGGTTGCCACCGCGACAGGCACCAACAACCTTGTGGCCACAGCTTTGATAAGACGCCTCGACAATGGAGGAGTGGAACATGGTCCACTCAGACTCAATGTCTCCCACTTCCCCAGGACGAGTTTGAAGTTCAGCCGGAGGTGGGAGTTAAAGCTCCGTCTCACAGGGGATTCTGTCAGACGTTCCCAGCAGACCCTCACAACACGTTTGGGTCTGCCAAACCAGCATCCTCCCCGACCACTGGAGAGCCAACTCACCACCAGGTAGTGATCAGTGGACAGCTCCGCACCTCTTCACCCGAGTGTCCAAGGCAAACGGCCGCAGATCCAATGACCAAGTCGATCATTGAACTGCGGCCTAATGTGTCCTGGTGCCAAATGCACATACGGAAACCCTTATGTTGACACCTTGTCTCATCTTGTAAGTTTAAGATATGATTACATCACAACTGTAAAAACAAAAAATGTAATGCTTAATTAGCTAAATAAACTGATGACTAGACTAGAATATTAGGTCGCAGGTATTTCACATAACGATAATAACCTCTGACAAAGTGTACAAAAACTGCCTGTCTTTATCATGGCATCTGTTACTGGGGCTGGAGGAAGGCTGTCCTCAAAGTTTATGCTTTAGAATCAGGTATAATTGGTACATAACTATTAAGGTCATTCATTTATTATGCTACATTGATGTGAATAGTAATGAATGGGAGGTGACCAACAATGACATAATAAGCATTCCTGCTGGAACTGTGTACATTTCAACACAGTTGCAGGGTTGGGGTGACTCGTAAGTAAAAATAATAGCCTGCTTAGCTGTTATTTTACATGTCAATCTTGCATGAAAACAAGCCATAGTCTGCAAGAATTGCGATATTAACTCACTACTTAACTTTCAGAATATTAAATCTTTGCAATGAAAGCCAGCAGTATGAGTTGTACACAGCACTTTACCGGATAATGTCTGTTAGCAGAGCAGCTAGCCACCCTCTAGCTGGCTAGTCCAAACAAATGCCTCTCGTAAAAGTCCGCGTGCTGCGGCAGCCGCTTGGTGAACATTGTACCAGAAAACAGGCTCATCCTTACCGTGGCGAGAGAACGGTACAGCTGTGTACAGCTCTGCATTTTGTCTGTGTCCCTGACAGAGAGGAAGTAACCTACAAGAAGGTTAGCCGAGCAAGGAAGGACTTATGAAATTCTTCTTCTTTCTAAGGACGTTGGCAAACCACCACCAGGTCGAATTACTGCCACCCTCTGTATCGGAGTGCGAACTCCCATCTGCTCACAATCACAGAAGTAAAGACAAATGTATACCTTTCTTCAAGATGAATACCAAGCCCAGTAATAATAACAAAAAATAAACCTGTCACCTGTTTTAACGAGAGACTGTAGTGTCATGATGTTCTTCAACAAATGCATAAGGGGAAGGACCAAATGGTTTTCCTTCAGCGTTTTAGAGGATTCTGGCATGTGTTACACAAATTCCATCTGTAATAATGGATTTTGAATGTAATTGCTGCTCTTTCATTCTAATAAGGGACAATGGCATATGCAAAGACACACAGAAGCACACAACACAACCTCTGATCTCACACTAACCGTCTTGAATGTTTTTGAGCTTTTAATAGGATTAAAGTAAATCTCCTCAGGACTTGAGCTGCAGCCGTCTGCCGTGTCTTTCGTCTTTCAAAGACTGACGAATGAAGCCAACGTTTCTCTGGACAAATGAAACTCTAAGACAAAGGTAAAACTTTTCTCTTTAGCACACTTAGGATTGAATTAAAAACTGAATTAAAAAAATATGTTTGTTGACATGTTTATTAAATTTGGTAAGCATTTAGAAAAGCCTGATGACAATGCAATGCATTTCTGCGCTTCTGACTCACAGTTAAAGTAAATGGAGCAGATGTTTTATAGAAATTACATATGTGAAAATGTAAAGAAATCAACCAACGTATTGGAAACAGAAAAACATCAACCTCCAGAATTCTGGTTTTCTTCAGGTAGGAAAACAATGGATCATCATTCTGCTTAGGAAGGAGACGGGTTCTGTGTTAGAGACAAAGGTGTCTTAGTGTGAAATGTATCAACCCCAACCATATTTCTATACCATGAAGACTCACTGCATTCTTTGTGATATTCTGCTTCCACAATGCATTTTCATCAAGTTAGCAACACCAATACTTGACATAATCTTGGAAAAAATCATCAGTCAAGAAACCTTTTCTGATAATTACCTAATTTTAACCACTCCTGGAAATATCAATGAAAACCACATTCATCTTGTTTACGCCAAAATCAGTCACAAATATTATTAATATAAGATAATATTTCCTTGATATTAATTAATAAGAATATAAGTAACGATTCAACAGCAAAATATTTGGCTTTGATTTCAGACAACTTTAGTGTCTTTAATTGCAGAGTCAATTCCTGTTAATAAAATTAATGTATCACACATGAAAGTTCACTTCCTTTGCAGCTAATGTAAAAAAACAACAACAAAAAAAAAACCAAAAAAAAAACCACCAGAATATTTCAGGGTTGAAAAAGACAGTGAGCCCTTCCTAGCCTTTGAAACTCCTGGAAACTTTGGTAGCTTGGCTGCCATATTTGGCTTAACTGCATCCTAAATTCATACAATTATCCAAATGCTGCTTCTAGGTTTAATAATATACTCAAAAGGGTTAATATCATAGAGAATACATACCCAGTCTTGAACCAAGGGGCCAAATTTTTCCAAAAGCATGCATTAAAAACAGAAAAACCTTTCTTCAAAGTGAATCATTCATCATTAAACAGACTTTACTGCTTGTTTGACTTATTCCACTACTTACTTTCTGTTTCTAGCAAAGGGATTTTCCACCAATCCTTCAGCAAAAAATCTGCAGTTCTGTCAGGACAAAGGGTACAAAACTGTGGAAGAATACCCTGAGATATAAAATACAATTTAAATGGTGTAACTAAAGCTCTGAATTTGAAAGAGGAACAACCTGTATAATGATGTGACGAGTTATCTGTTTTAAAATTATGGCATTTAAAAGTGGAAATAAAATCAGTAAAAGAGGAAAAGATTACACAGTTTAAAAAAAGGGTCTAGCCTTAAGACTTAGCCAGCTGATGCAATAATCAACCTCTTATGAGTGTAATTAAAGTAAAACCAACATATCTGCATGTATGTTTTGCAGGTCAACAAGATGCAGCTTATCTCCTTGCTTGAACTGTTTCTCTGGTTTCTTTATATCAACGATGTGGAGGCAGCGACTTTTAAACTGGCCCTGGTTGGCCCCTGGTCCTGTGACCCCCTGTTCTCCAGAGCGATGCCATTAGCTGCGGCTAACTTAGCATTATCACGGCTAAGAAGCGACAGCTACATGAGCAGAGGATACTGGTACGATGTGAAACTGCTCAACGAGGACTGCTCTGTTTCCAAAGGTGTGGCACCCAAATACCACATCAATGTTTTATCTGCAACAACTACGTGGAAATATACAATGGCGTCTTAGGGGCATAAAAAAGTGGAGTAAATTTCTACCAGAATATCTCAGAAATTTTTTTAGAAAAAAAAAAAGAGTTTGAAAAGTCAAAAATTTTCCAGAATAAAGTAGATTGTGACGTTTTCGAGAAAAAAACTTTTTTTATATATAGTTAATTTCAACTTTTCAAACTCATGTATTTGTTTAAGAATATTTCTTGGGTTAATCTACAAATTTCTGAGTTATTTGGTGGAAATGTGCTATTTTTTTTTTGTCTTAATACATTCAGTGTGTGGATACGGTCTGCACAGTAGAACCGTGATACGGTCCGGTCTGCACAGTAGAACCGTGATACGGTCCGGTCTGCACAGTAGAACCGTGATACTGAAGGAACTGTATCGCACACTGTAAAAGTAACATTTTAAGGATGAATTAAGAACAGTGCAAAACTGAAAATGTCTTGATTTTTCTAACCAATGTGAAAATGGCACGTTATACAAAAAAGAAATACTTAGTGTTGCTTTGTTTTTATAATTCAGTTCATCTGAATGTTTTTAACTGCATCATATCTTAACAAAACCTGTGATACTTGCCTCCTTTCAAGCGTTGACTGAGTTGGGGGAAATGGAGGGTTATGGTCACGCTTACATCGGACCTTTCAACCCGACCCTCTGCCCCGCTGCGTCCTTATTCACCCAGCACTGGGAGGCAGGACTGGCTTCTCCAGGTTGTCTGGATGATGACTGGCTGAACCTGCCCCCAGTAACGCCTCCTATTAAAGTCCTCAAAACTGTCCTCAGATTCTTCCGCTGGGCTCACGTTGCAGTCATTTCAGGTGAGGAAGTCATTTTATACCACATAGGTCTGAAGTCATTAAAATGGACTTTGCAAATTGAAGTATAGTTCACAGTGCCCCAAAACACACACAAACATATCATATTCCCCTTATGGATCAAGTTATTACTTTTGGATTGATCTGTGGAAATTATGCGCCCTATGTGTTTTCACAGCATGCAGCAGAGATTGTGAGTCAAAAGGGGCGTGGCTTATAACTCCCAGAATTCACAAGATCAACTATATCAACTATATTCATACAATCCTGAATTACCCTTCAGAAGTTCACATTATCTGGCCTCTAACTGGGCTTGAATTTTTATTCAGATAATTGCTACATGTTTAATTTTTTTTACATTTTTGGTAGACTGTTTTTTTTCAAATTATTTTTATTTTTTGAACACCCTCTCACATGAAAATGAGGACACTGAGAGATTTCCCCCCCTCCATTCTCAGCCCCAACTGATCTCTGGGAAAGCACTGGAGAAGAATTAGCCTCTGCGCTCCGGGCTATGGGCTTGCCAATTGCTCCTGTGGTTTCCATGGAAACAAACAAAGGCGGGGCTCGGGAGGCGCTGAACGAGATCAGGCAGTCCGACAAAGTCAAAGGTCAGCTCTAAGATTTGAATCTGATCCTAGTACTGGTGAATAAACTTCAGATCTGATTTAAAAATGTAACTTCTCCCACATTTTAAAATGCAACACTTTCATGAAACAATTTGACCAACAAATAGTTTATTTTAGCTGTCAATAGATGCATTTGCCATGACGTGGAATCCAGTCAGCTAATGAAGTTTATTTCGTCTTAAGTGATCATCATGTGTATGAGTTCCGTCCTGATTGGTGGAGAGCACCAGAGGGAACTCCTGCTGGAGGCTCTAAACATGGGGATGGTCGCTGATGGTTACATCTTCATTCCATACGACGCCCTGCTGTACGCCATGCCTTACCAGGTGAAACTGTAATGCTCATAACTAAAGAGGACGTCAAATTTCAGTCAGACACAAATAGAAAGCAATAAATGGTTTATGAGCCCGATTGCACCGAGAGCTGAGGATGGAACCAGAGCAGACAGAGAGGCCAGAATCGCAACAGAAACAAATCATCTAATAAACCTAGATGATTTATTATTATTATTATTATTATTATTATTATTATTATTTCACCTTTATTTAACCAAAAAATTTCAATTGAGATTCAAAATCTATTCTTCAAAGTCGTCCTGGCCATGAGGCAGCAGAGGTTACAATGATTACAAGTAGTTACACAAATAAAATGCCATAAAAACAATCACAATAAATGTTAATGTTGATTTTCAAAGTAAACTGCTGATGAATTAACAGCAGTTAGACTATTTTAAAGACTAGTCTTTAATATATTTTGGAGACTATAACAACTTTAAAATAAACCTGGTTAACTTTTAGATAATTTGTGAAAATCTTTTTGATTCAAAGTTTTGATATATAATATCCCTTATTTGTTCCATCAGGACACAACATTTCCTCTGCTGAGCAATAACACCCAGCTGCAGCATGCCTACAGCGCCGTGCTGACCGTTACCATGGCTTCTGATGAGAGTTTCTATGAAACCTTTCGCCAGGCTCAGATCTCCAGAGAGATCCGCTCCGCTATCTCTGCCACAGAGGTGAAGGAATAATAAAGTGCAACAAAAATATTAGAAAGAAATGAAGTGATGATGAGCACAATCATTTAGAAAAGACATGGTTCTTCACAAAGGTGCTGCAGATGTTTTTTTCAACTTCAGTTTTGGGGACATTTATCTTAGGGATGGAAAAAGTTTGGACACCCCAGGAGTAATTATACTCCTGGGGTGCCACCACAGTGGCACAATTATAAATGGCTGTACTGAAACAGTGTTACGACAAGTGTGACACCGTTTCAGTATAATAATTATAATTACTCTCCAAAGAAATGTATATGTAATTACATCTTTTTTTTGACATTTTAATCCTTTTCCCCTGATTTTCTTCAAAGGTGTCTCCACTGTTTGGAACCATCTTTAATATGGTCTACTTTGTCGCTAAAGCCGTGGAAGAGCGTCGCCAGGCAGGCGGCGGACACTGGGTGACAGGAAATCAGCTCTTCAGCTCAGATGGAGGGTTTGACTTCCAGGGCTTCAATCAGGTCAAAAACACAAAGAAGTGACTTGTTGTAGTGAATGTTTTCACTGAAGCTTTGACACAGTGCATTAATATTAACTATATCATGTCTCATTAAATATAATACATCATTTATTATATTGATGGCTGAAAGATGAACTTTCTGTACTCGGGAGCATAAATTCTTCATTTCATGAAAGCAATGAGAGGAACATAATATGAACATTTTATTCTCACTTTAATTAGAAGCAAAATAATTATATTGGATTTGGTTTATAAGAGTATCAATACTTACTCTATTACTCACTCCCATCAAATGAAATGTTTGTAAAAATAAGAAAAACAGAAATATAACTACTTAAACTGAATTATGAGAGGATTGCAGAATGAATAAAAACTTAACATTTTTTAGGTTTCTCTCTCTCTCTCTCTTTCTCTCAGTTTCTGGAAGGGCATCTTGGAGTTTCTTGGAGTTTCTACACTTTAATCTCTAAATGTAAATTTTTCCAAATACAAATATCACATGACTGCTCCAATTAAACATTTTTTCTCCAAATATAAATGCATAAGATGGTTGTCAGGTAGCGTGAAACAGCCCACTGTGCGCCTCTCATGACTCCAACTGTGCTCCTGTTTCTCCAAGCGCTCCTGCTATGAGCTCTTTCTCCTGTGCCCTTCACTTCCTGAGCCACGAGAGCCATGTCTGAAAAACTTCACAACTTCTGTGTGCAGCATCACTCATTCAAAAGGGTCTTTCAGGCCCAATGCAAAATGCTTTAAAGTCAGAAACCAACAATGATATTGTTGGTTATCATGGTAAACAATACTTGTTTACCATATAATAAACAATACTTGTAGCAATGTTATAGGATATTCATTTTTCAGCTATGATGAAAATGGCTTTCATTTTGGGCTGCACAGTGGTGCAGTTGGTGGCACTGTTGCCTTGCAGCAAGAAGGTCCTGGGTTCAACTCCCGATCTGGGAACTTTCTGCACAGAGCCTGCGTGGGTTCTCTCCGGGTTCTCCAGCTTCCTCCCACAGTCCAAAAACATGACTGACAGGTTAATTGGTCTCTCTAAATTCTCCCTAGGAGTAAGTTTGTGTGTGTGTGTGTGTGTGTGTGTGTGTGTGTGTGTGTGTGCGTGTGAGCGTATGGTTGTTTGTCCTGTATGTCTCTGTGTTGCCCTGCGACACACTGGCGACCTGTCCAGGGTGACCCTGCCTCTTGCCCAGAACTTTAGCTGGAGAGGCACCAGTACCTCCCAACCCCACTCGGGTCAAGGTGTGAGAAAATGGATGGATAGGCTTTCATTTTGAAGATACGAAGTTGAATTTGTGTCTTCACTAAGAACAGAAATCTACTTCAGTTCTTTTTAATGCTGTTCATGTTTTGTTTTTTAGAAAGAACAAAGTTTCACTCATCTCTTATTTGTCCTTGACAAACCTCCTAACCCCATGTTCTGTTTACACCAATGACTTCTTCTGTGACAGGTGTTATACAGCGGTAGAGGCGGGGCTGGCCTTCGGGCCAAATATGTGGTGCTGGACAGCGATGGCGACCGCCTTGTGCCGACACATTCACTTGGACCGACACACATCGATGGAACGGTCAGTGGTCTGAGACCTCTGAGCCGGTCCTTCTACTTCCCAGGAGGAAAACCCCCCAAAGCAAGTTTTTGTTGGTTCAGTCCAGAGGAAGCTTGCAACGGAGGTAGACTAGCTAGAAGACGCCCTCTCTACCGTCTGTGATGTATGCAAATGTCAGACTTTGGTGTTTTTTGCTGATCAGAAGTTTTTTCCTACATTTCAGGTGTAGATGCAGTGACAATGTTCTTCCTCTTCCTGCTGCTTTGTGGTCTCACTTCAGCTACTTTCTTTTGGCTGAGGTATCTATCTATCTATCTATCTATCTATCTATCTATCTATCTATCTGTCTGTCTGTCTGTCTGTCTGTCTGTCTGTCTGTCTGTCTGTCTGTCTGTCTGTCTGTCTGTCTGTCTGTCTCTGTCTGAATTTCCTTCTTCAAAATTCCACACACTACATTAATATATATGTTTTTCAAAATTTATTAAAAATAGAAAACCAATTCACAGCCTTTGCCACTGTAGCTCAAAACTGAGCTGTGTCCATTGACCATAATGCTTCTCCGGTCAAAACAGAGTGGTAACCTGAGTTGATTGGAGTCGGTCCGGTGTGCTTTTCCAAGCACATTCCAGTCTGTACATAGTCCCACCTCAGGGTGCAAACATTAAACATGAAATGAAAGGGGAAAATCAACACCAATCTATAAAAATCTCAAAAATGTTTTGTTCCCCATATTTTCATTAGAAAATATATTATGAATTAGTTCTTTAAAGAGAAAATAAAAAATAGCAAATCTGATGAGAAAAAAATGCTTTGAATTCTTTGTGTGAAACAGGAAGTACAAGAGAACACCAAACGTCACCAAGTTAATCCTGACCCTGGACGACATTGTGTTCATTGACACTCAAGTTAGTAAGAAGGTGAGAAATGTTTCATCTGTTCTGGTTGGAACATTATTGGAATGTCATTGACTGCATGATGTCATTGACTGCATGATGTCATTGACTGCATGATGTCATTGACTGCATGATGTCATTGACTGCATGTCTTTGCTATGTTTGACTATAAGTTTGAATGGAACTGCCGAAATATTTCAAACTTTCCTATAACTTTATGCTCCCAAATTGTCTATCAGTATGTTTATTACAAGAATTGACAAAGAACGGAGTGTTGTTGTGAAGTGTTGTGTAAAGATAAAATAGGGATAACTTAGGGTTAGATGCCTGTTCTTTTCAGGAACACATGAAAGAAGCATTACATATTCCAGCATGTTAAAACGACCAGTGTACCTTTTTCATTGTGTTCCAGAATGGACTGATTAATAAACTTTCTTGGTTTGATCTTTACAAAATTGTTTTTTTCTTCCAGAAATTAAATGATGAATCCATCATGAGGAGTCTTTTGGAAATAAAAACTCCCCTCCGCTCAATAGCCAGAAGTTACATCCTGACGTCACCGGAGAGTTCTAACATCGGAATATTGGAGGTACCAGTGTATTTGTGTGTGTGTGTGTAGGTGTGTATATATGTGTATATACATACATGCATATATATATGTATATATGAGTTATTAACTCATTATTAACAACAAATACCTATTTTAAGTAATAACCTGGTGGGCAGGGAAGAGCACATAGTTTAATGTTAGTTTAATATTCCTGAATATTCTGATCTACCTGGAAACTAATTCATAAATTCAAAATTTAGTTATTTGCATTTATTACAAATGATTACCTTTGTATAGAAATATATAACTAAATAAGGGTAAATCCTCACTCAAAAAATGTTTTGAAAAGCTGCACTTATATATGGAGCGGGTGTTTGTGTTAGCTGTCATGCTAATTCTCCTTTAAATGGTTGGTTTGTTTCCAGGGAGACTGGGTTTGGCTGAAGAAGATTCCTGTTGGAAAGACAGCAACCCCTGTCAACCAGAGTACCCAGAATCTGTTCAGTCAGGTAACATCACATAAAGCATCACACACCGATCACACAGGAGATGCATAAGAATAAACAAACAGATAATAAACAAACCTACTCATATAATGCACACACACACACACACATGCACACACGCGCATATACACAATTCAAACAGCTAGAGATCATCCACAGCTGAGCTCCGACTGACAGAGCCTGTTTACTTTAACACAGAGAAAACTAAAGAGCTTAACATACAAGTGCCTAATTGAAATGTATCAGTTACACTTTAAAAACAATCAGGGGATCAACTTTGTCAGCTAATGGAGCTGAGAGTCTCAGCAGAGTCACTGATATGAGGCAGCTGGACTCTGATAAGTCAAAAATACTTGTTGTTCCCAGTGAAGTATGATAGCTGCTTCAGTATGGATTTTTCTGCGTTTGTTTCCAGTTGCGGGAGATGCGCCATGAGAACCTGAATCTGTACCTGGGTTTGTTTGTGGATTCAGGGATCCTAGCCCTGGTGGTGGAGCACTGTCCCCGAGGCAGCCTGGCCGACCTGCTGGCCGACAGCGATGTCAGGCTGGACTGGATGTTCAAGTCATCGCTGCTCATGGACCTCATTAAGGTTCTCCCTAGATCACGTCAACACACCTTAAATGTTCTGACACAACTTCCCACTGAGCCAAATTAGAAGTTGTTCAGGCGCTTTCATGCATTTCTCAAATCAGTCTCACTATTTGCACAACAGGCCATGATTTTCTCAAAACAATGAGTGCAAACTGTGAAACCTGGTCTTGGAGTCACTTGCTCAAAATAACTGTCTCGCTCCTCAAAAGCAAGTATTTATATGACCAGCTGTGTTCCTGTTCCAGATGGGCTCAAAACTTTCTCAATATTCCACCAAAAAACCCAAATTTGCAACTAGATAAGAAATGCAATTAAAATTACACAAGAATAAATCATTAAAAACATGGAAACACACACAAGGACAGTCTGAGGAAAAATAATTAGTCCCGACATTTCATTAGTGAACAGGACAGGTAAATGGCTTGAACGTGTTTTCAACATGATATTTCATTCTGGAAATGTTTTCCAATGCAATTTTTGAAATTAACCAAGAGTAAACAGAAAGAAAAAACAGTAATCTATGGCATCTAAGTCAAAAGGCGCAAATGAAAGCTAAAAATAAAGAAACCAAACAAGCAAGAATCTTGCAAGGTAAAATCCAGGAAAGTGACATCCAAAGACCATAACAGCAGCCTGCCGCTGCTTCATCCCCTCAGTTCATTGGTGATGCTGCCAAATCCTGAGAAAATAAAGGTTCTGAAGACATGAATAAATAAATGACATATTGTTTCTCTCATTATTGTGGCATTTAGCAAATATAAATAATTCCTTTTTATTCAGTGTATGTAAACTTCTTAACTGTGCATAGATTGATAAATAGAATGTGTATCCATCGCGCTCTCTATCAAAACTAAGAAACAAACTTCTTGTTTGTTTAGTTATTGATTTCAATCACTTTTTAATCAACTATTTTGCATTCGTTCTCTGAAACCAACAGATTATCTAGCTCTGTGTAACCAGACTGCCGTCTTCATGTTCCAGGGAATGAAGTATCTTCATCTGCGAGGGTTAACTCACGGTCGCCTCAAGTCCACAAATTGCTTAGTGGACGGCCGATTTGTGTTGAAAATCACAGACTATGGGCTACCCATGATCCTTCAGTCTCAAGGTGTCAGTCTGTCTGACGACCCACAAGGTAAAACAGAATTACCAGAATTACACTCTACCTCCTAAATATTTGGACCAGTTACTTAACTACGCATAAACTAAATGGGAATGTACTTGTTTTTCACAATCATTTATACCGTGTATATATATAATTTTTTGTTTTTTTTTTGTCATTATTATTTATAATCTGGCACTGACTATCACCTGTACAAGTTCATTCAGATTACAGTGAGTTGAAAAGAAGAAATTGAACTCAAGAATTTTTTTTGATTTTGATAATCAACTCTTTAATACAAACTAGCTGACTCGAGGCGTATCGTGCTAAGATTAAAATAAATGACACACAATGGTGGAAAAATGAATAAAAAAAAAATAACTATGAAAGAATTTTGAATTAATTTTAAGGTCATCTATAGACTGGTAATCAAACCACACCAGTAAAACATGTTGAAGTCAAGAAAATAGAAGAGTGTTAAGACTACCTTTAGACTTTCAGCTGGGCCAGAAGTAGATTAGCAGATTAGCACAGAGAGTTCTCTGAGAGTTCACTGACTTTTCTTCCTTAATTTCTGTTGGAAGTTCAGTTCCTCCGAGTAAGGGCCGTTTACTTCAGTGCAAGTTGCGTCCGCTGATTGGTCAGCAGACGCTGACAAAGCCACTGGATTGACAGGAAGAAAGGATGAGAACATCTGACGTCCTCATCATGTAGTTGCCCCTTTGCTTATATTTTCATAATTTTGTTCTCAGTTTTTGAGAAGTGGTTTAAGAAGCTGATTGCCAGTCTCAACTCTTACTGCTGTTCACAGCAAAGTGTGTAAATATGACGTTAGCCAAGCTTCTTTTTTTAATATTTCTTTAGATCTTTTGTGGACAGCTCCTGAACTTCTGAGGAATTCAGAACAAGCCGGTTCTTTTGCCGGAGATGTCTTTAGTTTTTCCATCATCATACAGGAAGTGATCTCACGGACACTTCCCTACGCCATGATGGACATGCCTGCTCAGGGTGAGAGTGCTCATCCTGTCTACACACCTGTTGATCTGACAAACCCCAGTACCAGCAGCCGTTTGTGTGTCTAATCATCCCACCTTCTCTCTCTCTCTGCCTGTGGAACTATTAGAGATTGTGGAGCGTCTGAAGAAGCCCCCTCCTCTCTGCAGGCCTCTTGTTTCAGTGGATGAAGCTCCTGCTGAGTGTCTCAATCTGATGAATGAATGTTGGAACGAAGATCCGAGCAAGCGACCCAACTTTGATGAAATTTTTAAGCAGGTGAGTTGATCCTTGTTTGGAGAGCTTACCATCTCAGTACATCATCACCTTCATTCAGTTAAATCAAGTGTATCTAAAATCCTCATAGTGTCTAGATTTATTTTAAAGGGGTAGTATTATGTGTTTTCACAACCACATAATGTCATTTTATAGCTCAGTCAAATACAGTTATAAAAGTGCTACATACCAGATATGTATTAAAATAAATTTCACTTTGTACTTTGTTTACTTTGCTTAATGCCTTGAAATTGGGCCTCTGTCTCTTTAAAAACTCCTGCTCTTCCTGTAACTCCGCCTTCAGGAAGTCATCCCAACATGGCTTCATTGTTAAAGGGCTCAACCCTTTAACAATGTACGTTTATTAGGCCAGAGCAGCTAAGCGCTGCGAAGGCCTATTGTTTTTGTACTGTTTATTATTATTTTTCTTCCCACCTCTTTGGGGGGCTTTTTGGGGGCCTTATCATATTCAAAAACTCACCAAACTTGGCGGAAGCATAAAGGGAGTTTAAAAATTTAGATTTTTAAGGTCAACACAAAAATCACACAAGAAACGGCTCTACAGCGCCACCTAGAAATTTTCAAAGGACCCTTTGCTATTCACTTACTTCATCGTAGAGACATAAAATTTGGTACACTTGTAGAGCTCCCCAAGACGCTCAAAATTTACAATTAATGTCATAGTGCAAGTCGGCCATTTTGGATTAAAGCTCCGATTTTGACCCCATTTTTGCCGTTTACAGCCTTCGTATTTGATCAAACTCCTCCTAGGGATTTCGATTGATCGGCTTTAAACTCGGTCAGTCTGTTTATAAGGCATGTCACATTTAAAGTTCTCAAAAAGTTGAGTGTTTAAGCATGCTGAAAGGGGTTTTGTAGGGGTCAAAGTTCACCTACTCGCCATGAAATAATAAACTGTTATATCTCCTATACAGAAACTCACAGAGGCACCAAAGTTTCAGTGATTGATCATTATCGGGTGTCCTACAATACCCAATGGTTGAATGATGACATCACTTATGCCACACCCCTGAGAACAGGAAGTTTCATATTTTACTGTGAACGGTCGCTATCTGACCCCTTTTACCTCATCAACTTGAAACTGTGCCCAGAGACAGAAGACATGTTGGTGTGTTGAGGATTCCAACCCTGACCAGCTCCGATGGAGCAGGTGGGCGTGGCGGCGTGACGAAGTGACCTGTAACGCCATTGCCATACGTTTGGCTCTAAATTCCACAGTTTCGGGCCGAGCTGCTCCAAACTCACTAGGATAGATCATCATTCACTTGCTGACAGGAATCCTTCACAACATTTATTGGCCGTGGCCTAATTTTTGTATAGCGCCCCCTAGAAAACTTTAAATGATCAGCCCCAAGCCATGCTTTAACCTACAATTATGAAACTCAAACATCAAGATTGAATAACTTCCAAATGCAAGATTACAGCTGCATAAGACTTCCTATGTCTTTCTGCAGAACAATTCTGAACACATTTGCATGGCCACTTGATGAAATCACCTTAGCCCACCAAAACTGTAACACCAAAGCAGCCCATGAAATATAGGTTATGTTATGCAGGTTAGCATATTAATTATTTAAATAAACATTATTATAAGTTTTCGATTTTTTAAAAATAATTTTGTTTTGTGGGTTACAGGACAAACATTCATTGATTTTGGTTAGAAATTATAGAAAGGACTTCATTCATCAGCAGTACTGTTTAGAAACCATTTCCGTAATTCGCCACTTGGGGTCAGTGTTACTCCACCAATGAAACAACGCGCTTTTGGCACACGGATAAATATGATGAATAACTATATCAGTATTTCGCCAGTATGTGTCAGTCTTACTCCACCAATGACAAACAGATCGACGGAGGCATGGACTTTAAAACTTTGCGAGAGCGTCTGCCGTGAAATTTCCAAAAGGATAGCGGTGACATATAAACTGAGAGGTTATATGTAAACCCTCAGATAGTTTTTGTTGGCTTAAAACACGCACTAAATGTAGCGTTTTGTTAATAACTGTTATTTACTACTGCAAGTAAATGCATCTATATAACTTGTCCCTATCTTACTGATCAGTCAAGCTTGCAGAAGCAAGCTGCTACCTACAAGGTTCGGTGTATTACGCTGTGGACTGTACTTTTTTTTTTTTTTTTTGCTAACCAGTTGGAGCTGCTAACGTTTCCTGAACATTTTGCACGGATTTTGGAGCCACAGAACCGGACAACGCTAAACGTTTTGCTTCGGGTTTTGGAGCTGCAGATTCGAACAACTCTCGTGAGCCGGAACGGACTGTTGAAGCGGAGTTGGAGCAGTTTTATTGCCGTTCGTTTAAAAACTGGTAACTCGCGGTGCGGTGAGTAACGCTGATGATAGGAGCCGCCATGTTTTGGAACACAGAGGACGATGCTAACCGAGTCCGTCAGGCCTGCAACGTTTGTAATGCTAGCGCTTTTATAATTAAAGAGACTGAATAGTGTGTTTGATACATCCATTTTTAACCTTTTTTTGTTATGCATAGAACCTGTTTAAAGGCTTGTTTAAAAGAGCTCTGACAAAATGCTAAGTATCTTATTACCGATCCATTGGGGTTATAATATTTAGTTGTAGCACTTCCTGTGATTAATACCTAATTAATGGCTGGGATTGAGCCTGTGCTATTGTTCTGACAGTTAACTGTGCTCTGCTAATGTGCTTTGCCCTTGGTTTATTACTGACCAGAATGGTTTATTAAGCTGGAACATCTTGAACTTTAAAATTTTCCTCTGATTTTAGAAGAAGGTTGAAATTGCACTGCATTTACATCTAAGTTGTAGTTAGCATGAAAGCATGTGGGCGTGGCTTAGTGTGAAACTGAATATTTGCCATGAAGGATGAAGATTAAATAACTTCCAAATGCAAGAGGACAGCTGGACCAGACTTTCTAATTCTCTCTGCAGAACAGTCCTTAACACATTTACATGGTTACTTCATGACATCACGTTAGCCCCGCCCACTTTTAGCACAGAGTGACCTGTTTTTTCTGCTGTATATTTTACTGTTATTCCATCATTTATATGAGTTTCATGATCTGAAAACTGATTTAAAATGATGAACTCTGTGGATGCTGGCTGCTGACCGAACACGAATTTGGGTGTAGAAATGGCAAACTGCAGTGCTTCGCCATGTGCATAAGATCGGCTATAAATTACTCATGGATCATCTGACTGGCGCCAAACTGGATATGTATGACCTTTGTTGACCTGTAAGGAGCACAACAGCATTGAAATGTATTTTGACTCCACTGAGCCGCCTAGGTTAATCCACCAGCTATATCTCCTCGCTAAATGCACCAATCTGCAACACATTTTTTGCGGGTCGTCAGGAAGCGCCGCCGAACGCATCGATGCGTACCGCCTAGTGGACGGGCGCGGAAACTGCGCAACGGCTTCTGCGATGGCACGTGGGCGCGGTGCTGGAATCTGCTCAACAGCTTCCGCGGTGCCGTGCGGGCGGAGGTGCTGGAAATTGCGTGAGAGCTTCTGTGGTGGCTGGCGGCCGGCGGTTGCTAGTTCCCCCGCGGTGGCCAATAGGCCGGAGCGGCGCTTGGCTGCGAGGGCCGCCCGACGCCGCTTGCGGCTTTAATCTTCACTTATTTCTTTCTTAAAACCTTTGTAGCCAAAGTAACCATTAAATAATTTCATAAAATACTTATATAAATAGCATTTAGCTAAATTTTATGGACAAGATACATCTTTAAATAAGATAAAGATTATTGGGGGTCCTTTTTTATTAAGGACCCCCAATAAAAAAGGGTCCTTAAAAATGTACAGCTAGGACAATATGCAGCTTTCTATGTGTCTATCGTTATTTGTTTTTAGTTCCGGGGGATCAGCAGAGGGAAGAAGGCCAACATCATTGACTCCATGCTGCGGATGCTGGAGCAGTACAGCTCCAACCTGGAGGATCTGATCAGGGAGCGAACAGATGAGCTGGAGGTTGAGAGGACCAAAACGGATAAGTTAATTGGGCAGCTTTTACCAAAGTAAGACTGGGTTCATGAGAAATATTAACCCACACTCATGTAGAACATGTTGACTTGGGAACAACAAACGTAACAGGGGCTATGCCGAGAAAAACATGCCTGCCAAGAATTGCAAAGCTCATACCAGCAGTTCATAGAACAAGTGTGATTATGGAGGAAAGGTTATTTCACTCTTAACTCATTTCTCCATGTTAGCAGGGGGATGCATTTTTTCGGCAAAGCCTTTTATTAGTCTGCCAATATTTGCATGCCCTCTCTATTTTCCTCAAATGTAATCCTACTGATATGAAACTCATACCAGCAGTTAAGAAAACAAATATGATTATGTAGAAAAAGTTATTTCACTCTTAATTGATTGTTTCTTCAAGTTTGGAGGGGATGCATTTTTTGGCAAAGCAAATTATTAGCTTGCCGATATCTGCATGACCTATGTATTTTCCCCAAATATTATCCTATTGATGTGAAAACTCATACCAGCACTACATGGAACTACTCTGATTAGGTAGAAAATGTGAAATCCCTCTTAACTCTTTATTTCTCCATGCAAATATTGGCAGGCTAATAGGCTTTGCCGTAAAATGCATCCCCCTGCTAACATGGAGAAATAAAGAGTTAAGAGCAGTTCTATGAACCGCTAATATAAGTTTTATATCAATAGCATAATATTTGGGAAAAATATATAGAGCCTGCACGTATTGGCAAGCTAATAATTTGCCATGCCAAGAAATGCATCTCCCTTCTCACTTGAAGAAATAAAGAGTTAAGAGGGATGTCACCTTTTCTACGTAATGAGATTTGTTCTCTGAGTTACCGCTATAAGTTTCATATAAACAGGACAATAGACGGGGGATGCAAATATTGGCAGGCTCAGAAATTAAAGTGCATCCCCCCACATTAATAGACTAGGCATTCAAGGATGACGTGTAATGTTCTGCATAATGGGCCTGTGTTTTGTAAAGCTATTATGGTTTAAATGAAAAATCGGGGAATTTCAAACCAGCTGCAGAGAACATGTTCATCAGACATTTGACTCGTATGTCTCAATAAAGGTCCAAAAACTGTATTTATTTCAATTCACCTGCGAAATAAAACCCACCGTTTCAGTTCTTACATGGTTAAGATTAAGAAACGTTGTAACATAACCACCATGTTTGTTTTTTCTGGATACATATATAAAATAGTAAAAGTAGCAAACTGTCTTGTAGAACAGTTGTCATGATTTCATTGTTAAAATTATTCTGAAGTTAAAAACTGATTTGGGTAAATCATGTTTGTTTCAGGTTTGTCTAAAAATTAGTGATTAAAGGGGGCGTGTCCGCTGGCGCTCAGCGGCGCAATCAGCAAGGAAGACGCACAACGTCAGAACTGTGCAGCGGGAGTTTTTGACTTTATTGAATGTTTAAACCAAGTAAAAATCTAAGAAAAGACATAAAACAACGATCAAAGTTCTGCGCTGCAGATTGTCCACTAGGAACTGGATCAGAGTTTGCCCCCAGGAAACGCAAGAGGGCGCCACCGAGGGGGAAGAAAGACGCTCCCAGTGAGATCGTGACTTTACTTTTCTTAATAAAGATTGGTGGCACCATTTTTATTTTCTCAGCTTTTTTGGGGTGGGGGGATTGAGATTTTGGATTTTTCATTTTGAATTGAGACTTTGGGTTAAAAGGAGAAACGCTTCCAAGACGTTTTGATTTCTGAGGATATGGGACTATTTTACGGACAAAATTCTTATAAAAAAAAAAAGAACAGCAATATTTGAACAATTAATTATTTAAGTTTGGTTGCTGTCTCAAACTGAGTGATTTAAGTCAAACCGATCATTATTTTTGAGGGTTTTTTTGGATTACTGATCTATATATCAGGATTCTTAATATTGTGTTTTTCTGAGAAAAAAAAAATTGTTGCTAAAAATCTATACATTTCTTATTGAGTGGTTGGATATTTATGTTCTTATCAAATTAAATTATGTAACACATTTTACCTGATTTCCTGTGACAAGATCCCCCTTGAGTGCATTTTTGAGTTCTGCTTTAATCAAGCTGAATTTTACAACGTGATGTAACGAATATCTTTAAAATTTTTCTCTTCAGTCATATTTCAGTCTGTTTTCTCATCATTAAGCGAGAGTTTAGAGTGATGTGCGTCCCGTGACAGAGCATGCTTTTCTCAGTATTATACCTGCCTGAATAACGTTTGCCTTCCCCCCAAAACTAATGCCGATATCATTTTAAAGATATTAATAAATTCATGCTCATAATATTTCAGCTGTGTTATTATTGCTGGCTTTATTGTATTTTGTTTTTTTTTATTTTATTATAACTTTTTTTTGCAGCAATGTGGGGATGAATGGAAAGGGGGTGAAAAAGGCCACGTTTGCTGTTATTCCTGTAATCAATAATCTGTTTTTGCTGGATGATGAAAAATACTAAAAAAAATTAATAAATGTTCCCATAGATCATGAACAGTCAACCAGCCGCCCCCAGAACCCCCATCTTCGGATCAGACAAAACTTGACTATGTTTGTGCTGCAAGTTTTTTCATTTGTGCTGCTTTTGCTTTGAAGATATTAATGCAAGTTGAAAGGTCAACAGGTCAATCAGTTATACATCAGTAGGATGTTCAGCAAATGAGCTTTTTTTTAGGTCAAATATCATCTGGATTTATACTCTTTATCCTTTACGCTTGTGAAATAAAATTACAATATTTCATTTATATTGCTGTCTTTCCATATCCAGTCCAATGAAAGGAGATTTCTTTGTAGTGTCTGTTCCTGTTGTAAGCATATGTTGACGTGTGTTAAGCTGTGTCTCACTGGATGTTTCAGATCTGTGGCTCAGGCCTTGAAGAAGGGGAAGCCTGTCCAGCCTGAACACTATTCAGACTGCACACTTTACTTCAGCGACATCGTCGGATTTACAACTATCTCAGCTCTAAGTGAACCCATTGAGGTGAAAATGGCTGGAGTAACTGCTAGTTTGGACAATTTTGACTGTTTAATACTGAAATTGTGTTTTTGTAGGTCGTCGACTTGCTTAATGACCTTTATACCATGTTTGATGCCATCATCGCTACTCATGATGTCTACAAAGTAAGCATGTATTTCTATTCACTCATCACACCAGACAGGATTTGGTAGCGTAAATCTCGCTTTGAAATGACCAAGAGGATAATTAACTTATGTAATTAACTAAATGTGATGATGTGTTTATGTTCAGGTGGAGACTATTGGGGACGCTTACATGGTAGCTTCAGGGGTTCCTAACAGAAATGGGAATCGGCACGCAGCTGAAGTGTCAAACATGTCGCTTGACATCCTTCATTCAATAGGAGCATTTAAGATCAAACACATGCCTGAAATCAAAGTGAAAATACGCATTGGTCTGCACTCAGGTACAGTATCACCTTTTAAACTTATTAATCTGTTCCAACCAATTATTAAAAGGGGCAGTGTTATTTAAAATAGACTTCTTTGAGCTTTACATCATGTTATAAAGTTATTGCCTCCTAAAATACATACTTATAGAGTGTTACTTTGATTCTTTGATGCATGTTTGAGAAATTCTTTAATTTCCATGGCAACCATTTCGCCTAACGTCGCCTTTGAGGACAAAGCTCTTTCCCTGAGCTGCAGTTTCCAAATTCCCCTTCATAAAGCAGGCCTTCCCCCACCACTCCCCACTCAGCTCCTTCAAACTAGCAGCAGCATTTAACAAACACCTGGTCATCAGCTGAACTCATTATATAAGCTACTTCTCAAAGTAACCCTGGTAAAAACATTGTTACAGGGTTAACAGAGGAGCCATGTTGTGATCACTTCCTGAAGGCAGACTTTCAGAAAGAGCAGGAGTTTTTAAAGAGACAGAAGCCCAATTTCAAGGCATTAAATTGCAAATTCAAATTTGTCATACTTGTTATACACACATTTTTATTTATACCTGAAATTTACATGGTTACTTGACTGTGCTATGGCACCAAGTGCCTGAAAAAGACATTATAGTGTCCCTTTAAACATCCTGTATAAGCAAGCTTTAAATTCTCAAACCTTTCCCTCATGCTATAACGTACCTTATGTGAGAGACCATAATGAAAAACAAGAATCAAGTATTTCTCAAGCAGCCTCTCTCATGGTGGATGTGTTCAGGACCTGTGGTTGCAGGTGTGGTGGGACTGACCATGCCCAGGTACTGTCTGTTTGGAGACACCGTGACCACAGCCTCCCACATGGAGGCCAGCGGCCTGCGTAAGTATGAACAAAAACATGGAACAAAAACAATCAAAGAAATTTGAGAATTATATCATCTTTCTTTTCCTGATCATTTAAAATAAAATAAAACTTTGTTGTTAATATTCCCCAAACAAGGAAATAAAGATATAGATTTTGTTTTGGTTGATTTACAGATTTCTTCAATATGACAAACTGCATTAATTCCTGCACATGCATCAATTATTAACTCCATCCTATTGATCTATTTTCAGTAGACTATACTTTTCTATTTAGTTTTTACCAGTGTTGTATAAAGTACTGAAATCTCGGAGTCAAGTAAAAGTATCGGTACCGCTCCAAAATATGACTTTGGTAAAAGTAAAAGTCACTGACTGAAATGTTACTTGAGTTAAAGTATTAAAGTATCTGAAACGTCTTGTACTTAAGTACAGAAAGTACTGTAAAAATGGATGAACTCAAGTAATGTAATGAAAAGTACAAGTAAAAAGTAAAATAAGGCAAATGCAGTTTGAATCACATTTTTTATATTTTGGTAAACTTGTAAAATACACTTAAAATAATGAACACAACCAAGTGCAGGCAAAATGAAACCTGCTAATAGATAAACCTGCAGCATCATTTAGTTAAGAAAATTAGGAGCTTTACCTAAACCACAAGGTTTAAATAATTAATAAGAGAAAAAAATAAATAAACTTGTAATCCAAAAATACAATAATCCATGAAACAGCCAACACTCAGTACGTTCTGATGACGTCACCACATTGCGCAACTCTCTCTCGGTGCGTCACGATCCGGAAACAATAAAGCTAATTGAAAATAAAGCCGGAAAATGTTTGAAAATGACAGATAAGGATTAACGTGAACTGAAGCGGGAACACCACGTGTGACCCACGATGAACCGCGCCAGTTTCAACTGCAACAAAACGGAAGTTAGTGATTGTGTATGTTTGTGTGTGTTTGTGTGTGTTTGTGTGTGTTAACGCGGCTCTTTAAGTGACGCTCCTCCGTCACAGTAACGAGTAACGAAACCACACATTGAAAATGTATCGGAGTAAAAGTATGAAATTAAGTTCGGAAATGTAGTGAAGTAAAAGTGAAAGTTATCAAAAATTTTCATACTCGAGGAAAGTATGAAGTACTCCAAAATATACTTAAGTAGTGAAGTATTTTTACTTCGTTACTATACAACACTGGTTTTTACATTACAGCAAAATGACACATTATATCTGATCAGTTCTCCACTCTCTCATTAATGACGATGTGGATCCTACAGTCTCCTACATGCATTTCTTGACAGAAATATTAAGTTCTAACCAAAATTTCTGCAGATTGTCCTAATTCAGATTCGAGATTTAGCACTACCTCAAAATCACAATGCAGACCTAAAATGCAGTTGCTCACCTCACAAAAAACATATTTAAAGTAGTGTCAGTGCAGTTTGGTTAATAAATCTATTTCTACAATGTGGTGGATGGAAAGAAACTTCCAGAAAACCTCTTTGACCTGCATTTCGGTCTGCTCTCAAGCTGCGTTTCCATTAGCCGTAAAACTGCGCAAACTGAAATTACAGAAATAAATCTGCTTAATGGAAACACCAATTTAAAAGAAACCTCCCGTTTTGTGCCAAAATGTTTTCGCATTAGATTGAGGTGGTTTTTTTTGGCTGTATCAGAATAGATGTATTTTGCAGAACTGCAATGGAAACACTTTCTCACATCACACACATTACATAATCAACAGCTAGGCGTTACTATTGACAGAAACAATGAAGAAGACGTTAGGAAGTGATAGGAGGAAGATGTTTGTGTTTGTTTTTTCAAACAAACAAATTGAATTATGAATATAACTGTTTCCCTAACCCTAACTGCTATGTTTCTTAACAATTTATTGAATGAACTATCTCATTCACATGTGATTTTAATTTCATTTCTTGTTTAATGGAAACACTGCCATTGCAAAATTGTGTTTTTTCGACATTAGCAGAACATGGACAAAGATTTTCTCACATTGTAATGAAAACGCAGCTTTAGATGGAACCTTGTCAGCCTCCTCAAAAAGAGGTCTCAACCAGAGGATTAGAGCAGACCAGGACAGATTTTTCATCACATGAATTTCCAGGAATATCCTGTGCTGGACGCCACTCTACTTGCTGACGTGTTGAACGTGATTGTTTCCTAATGAAGGCGATCACCAGTTGCTTACACTGATCCTCATTCAGAAGCAGATTTTTGTTGCTTCACCACTCTGTGAAAACCTCCACCACTTGTTATCCTTCTCATTGTTATGGAACAGTTCAGTCTTGGTTATGTTTGTCGAGGTCACAATGTTTCTGTTGGAGCGCTTGTCCTGTTTTGCTGTCTTTTGTGGCAAAATCTAGCATGCCAAGCTCTACCACTTAGTTTTATCTGAAACAACTCTTAACACAACTTGCTTTATACTTGTGGGGGTTTTTCAGCTTACAGGATCCACATCAGCCTTAGTACTGTCAAGGTTCTGACCAGTCTGAAAGTGGGATATCTCATAGACACCAGAAAGGCACAGGTATACCCGCCTGCTTAGATATTTGCTTTGACAAAAGTTGGATTTAATGAATTCTTTTTAAGGAGTCTGCAGTTTGCCTAGCAATGCAGTGTTTTTCTTGTACCCTCCTGTGTTTTGAAGGTAAAGGGGACAGAGGACACATACTGGTTGATGGGTCGAGAGGGTTTCAATAAACCTCTTCCTCTTCCCCCAGATCTTGCTGGAGGGTAAGAACACCACAAACAAACCATCTTTAAGTATATCTGCTGAATTGAAAAAAAAAAACTGATAGGTCTATTTCTAATCTTTGTCATGAACATATTTTTTCTAATCACCTTGACTCTTACTGACTTATTATACTTATTATAATTAGTTACTAGGCAATATTATTAAGAATGCTATTGGTAATTATAACAATTTTAATGAAAACAAATGGAAAAATCCAAGAAATCGTGGTTGAACATCTGACCTGTTTCTTTGTTCTTTCCAGGGCCAGTAATCACGGCATAAGCCTCGATGAGATTCCTGTTGAGAGACGGCAAAAGTTCCTCGACCGACAGAACAAAATGAAAAAATAGACTAGCAAAGTTTTCGCATGTGTAAATATCTGCAAAAACACAAAATCTTACCAGATACTTTTGGTCTGATTTCTTGTGAAAATATCTTGAAATAAGACAAAACTACTTAAAAGTAACTTTTCTGAAAGAAATGGGAGCTTGTCTTAAGTCAGTAACTCTTAACATTTGTGAATAAGTACTAGTTCAATTTGCAGATTATTTCACTTATAATATGGGAAAAATATCTTGTTGTAAGTGAAATATTCTGCCAATGTAACTAGTACTTTCTCATCATTAATAAAATCTCATATTTAAAATCTACATCAGTTTATATTATTGTAGTAAAATTACTTACTTTATGTAAGCAGATGACACACCTTTCTACGTTACAATGTAACCAATTCAAAGACTATGAAACAGTTCAAAGTTTAGCAGATGGTTAGAACAGAAAAAAACCTGAAGTTATCTTTGGATCTAAAGAGGAACGATCTAGAGTTAACGCACAGCTTCAGTTATTACAGTTGGAAAATAGAGATAAGTTGAAAACGGGGTGTAATGATGAACTCTGACCTCTGAGCCACATAAAGACAGTTACAAAGTCAGTCTTCTAGAAAACTGCACACCTGCTAAAACAGTGAGTGATTTGCTTTTGATTAATAAGTATTTAACAAAGTATGTCTTAAGATTAAACATTTCTTTTTCAAGAGCGACCTGACTAAGGCTGGCAGCAACACAGGTGATTACAAATCAAAACTACATATTTCAAAACCCAATTAAAATACAGCATGGATAATAAAACCACGAACATAGATCAATTCTTGTCTAGATTGCAACTTTTTATTAATTCTCTTCATTTTGCCGCTTCGATGTATTATGTGTTGATTCTTTGTGTTTTCTTTATCACTTTCATGTAAAAGCATTTTGAACCACGTCGTTACTGAAATGTGCTTTGCAAACTAACTTGACTTAATGATATAAAAATATTTCAGAAGAAAGAAAAGAGAAAAACCCCACAAAAACCTGTGACAAAGACTTGTTTTTCGTCATTTGCGATTATTATATTTTCAGTTTTCAGTACATGGCTACTGTAACATATGTGAAAGAACTTTTGTCTTTGATGCGTCTCATTCTCATTTTACCAGGGCTGGTGGTAGAGAGGCAAATATCTTCATGAAGAGTCAAAATGGCAACAAGTTACCAGAATGAACTGAAAGACCCTAAATAAAAGCAGTGTGACTTTGAATAAAAATCCAACAAACTAGATTATAAAAAAATAGACATCTAGTTATATTCAGAGTTTGATTTGACAACTTTACCACACAGCATGGTATACCAAGTACTGAGCTCCAATATTACAGTTATCTACTGAACTTTAACTATTGTTCAGTTTGCTCAGATGCAGTTCCTCTCATAAGCACTAGTTGCTGCTGTGATAATGTGATAAAGTGATGGGAGTAAGTGTTGTAACTGTTGCACCCAGAGCAGCTGAAGAGGAGAGGAGACGAGACGAGAGGAGAAGCAGCAGTGCAGCTAGCTGCGCCTTCATTTCACTTTGTCCATGTCGATGGCTGTGATTGGCTCCACCTCCGGAACAGCGACGCTGCCGGACGACTGACAGCATAAATGCTGGTGATCCTTCCAGTCCTGCATAGACCAAGAAACCAAGAAGGTTTCTATAGAACACAGTGCTTAAAATAGTTATTAGTGGCCATGTTGGTTACAGCATAGTAATTGTTACAGCATAGTAACCAACATGGCCACCATTTTAGTCTTGTTGACTCCTACTTCAACATATTTTTACTCAATTAAAAGGAACTGTCCAAAAATTACTCAAATAAGAGTAAAAACGTATTTGGTAAAAAAAAAGGCGACTCTGGTACTGAATAACTTATCAAATTACCATTTAATATTTTAAAAAATAAAGTTGTGTGGGAATATTGGTATTTTAAAGACCAAAGTTATTCATACAAAATAACATAATTACAAAATAACAAAATCAGGCCAAAAAATAAAAAATATTTTTCCAAATCAGTTTCTTTCAATATAAAACTTATTGAAACTTTAACAAAGACTGCAGGTGTGTGTGTGAGAGTCTGGTGAATTTTTGATTAAAACGTGTGTGTTCATCATTCAGTGAAGTTACTCAAAATGGGTAGATAATACAGAAATTTTACTCAAGCAAGAGTAGTGGTAGTTCATAATAGAATTACTTCAGTAAAAGTAAAAATACTCCTAACTCCCAACTCTGTGGTCAGGGATATAAATAATTCGGACATAACTGTATTAGCAACTTTTTCTCATTAGCCAGATTGCTTTAGATTGGTTTGCCTTTGTGTTGGGTTTTTAAATGAATACAAATTTAAATATTAAAGATTAGGAGATTTCAAGGATTAAGAGATGTTTGTCTGCTTGGGGATGCATGTTCTTTTGTCTCTGGAGCAGCAGGAAGTAGGCCAATTTGAGAAGCAGAATGCCTGCAGTCACAACTGCCCTGACAAGACAGATGCCAGCCAGGGGAAAGTGTTGACACATAGCAGGAGAGTGGATCAAAGACTAGATGTCCCGAGAAACTCTTGTTTTATGACCCAGAAGGACACGAGAGCTGAAGTTTTATGGCCCAGAGAGACAACAAACAACTGTGTTTTTATAACCTCAGGAGAAGCAAAGACAGTACCTTGAGAATGTGTATTCTGTTTGCAACTCCTTCTATGTAAACGATTTGTAATTAAGCTACGCCTCATATGTAATAAAATATGCAGTTGCAGAGAAGCACGTTAGAACTGGCCTGGAGACAGAGATGAGGTGATGTCACTGGGCAGAGTTCTCCGTTCTATTCTAAGATTGCATGAGAAGATTTCACTGTCTTCCTGTGTCCTTATTAATGTCCAGCGAGAATGTTGAGTAATAGATTCAACACTTTGATAAATGAAATTATTTGATTATCTTTGTCTAAAGCTAAAATTAGCATGATGATCTGAAATATTTTTGTGAAAAAAGAAAAAAAAAAACATTTAGTCTACAAAGGGGAGTATCTGTCTTTGTGGCTCTGTAAGACCCACCTTCCTCTGGCAGAATGTGGAGCAGTAATTGACTTTGTGACATCCGGTGCACTCGCTCATCGCCATCCGGCCACAGTTCACACACATCTCCTGCAGAAGCAGAACATATCACTTTAGGCTACTGAGGGAACTGCCGAGCGAGCGCCGCTGACATTGTGGAAGCTTTTTAGTCGTACGTTGATGATGATCTCTGTGATGTTAGAGCTCCTTTTGACCTCAGAGTCATCTGGCTGTTGAAATGAGATCTGGTTCTGGAACGGCTGACCCAGCCCACACTGCACACCAAAACACACACGTTCAGGCTTCATTATCCACGCTTTTCTAAATGCTCGCCGGTGCCTTACATGTATCCATAACCCTTGACTCTTTTGTCACATGAAAACCACAAAATTTACATTTTTTAATTGTGATTTTTTGTAAAAACACAAAGTAGTGCAAATTTCTAGGGCTGCAGCTAGCGATTATTTCAGTAAATAATGTAAAAGTAAAAAAATTGGCATATTCTGCAGATATTGCCATTTAACCACTCCAGATTGTCTTCTGCAATATTAGGAGTACATATGAAAATGCAAACAAACAAAGTAAAAAAATTTAGGCAATAGAATTTTGATTTAATTGCCTAAAATGAAATAACACTTCATTCCTTTACTGTACGCTAAAGAAAGCATCTGCAGCTAAAACACATCTACATGACATCTCTGTTCATTGACTTCATGTCAATACAGTGAAGGGCTGCTCTGGTGATTATTTTTAAGGATAAGCAGTTCATAATAAAAAGGTTCCTAATAAAAGACTTTTTTTTTTTTACAGAGTTTGAACCAGGTGAACTGTGACAGACTGGCGACCTTTGCAGGGTGACCCTGCCTCTCGCCCGGAACATTAGCTGGAGAGGCACCAGCACCCCTCCTGACCCCACTAGGGTCAAGGGTGTTAGAAAATGAATGGCTGAACCAGGTGAAGCTAAAACTGCTACTTGATGAATTGTGGATAGATTATATTTACAAAGAGGATTTTTTTTTTAAATTGTAAATGCAAAATATATATATATATATATATATATATATATATATATATATATATATATATATATATATATATATATATGTATAGTCCATTTTTGGCTTAATTACTACTGTTCTTTCAGCAAGCTGGATGCTTTGGAGTTTGTATACTTCATTTAACAATGAATCGATTGCAAAATTAAGTAGAGTTATTTCAATAAGTGATTAATCATGATTAATCTTATTAATTGTTTCAGCTCTACAATTTTTTGGATAGTATGCTGAAAACAATTAATGGCTTATGACTTTTTATAAACAAAAAGGAAAAATTCTTAAATAAGAAGTAGATCGGAACATTGCTTACTTTCTAACTCATGTACAATCTGATCTTATTTAGGTCTCTGTTTACTAACCAGGTGACGTCTGCTTACTTCTGAAGGCTACTGGGTTACTAAGCTAAATCAAAGGGACTATATGATCACAGACTGTGGATTTTTATTTCCATCCATCCATCCATTTTCCGTCACCCTTCTCCCTAACGGGGTCGGGAGGATTTTTATTTGTAAAAGTAAATTAAATTTACTTTTGTATCATTTTCCTTCTCCTTCAAAGTGATGTGATCTGGTCTAAACAATTTGAGCTTTTCTATCTGATTCTTAGAGTTTCAGGTTGAGTTGGCCTCACCTCCTTCCTACCACCCTGACCTTTGGCCCCTGTTGGCTCCCCAGCACCGTTTTTGGCCTGTTCTATCAGGGCCTTCAGCTGCTGCACGTTGCTCATCAGAGTGTTTGCCAGTTCCTCCAGGTACACCCAGGTGTTCTTCTCTCCTTCATTCACGGCCGAACACGTGTCCCCTACAGGCGCCACTTCCAGCCCTGCCACCATCGTAGCCGACGGTGATGATGCTGCAGAGGACACTGCTACTTTGGCTTGGATGGGCTGAGGAGCAACAGCCAGAGCTGGCAGCGCTGTTAGCACTGGAAGAAAGATGCAGGCAGAATGACATCTCAGGGAAAGCTGTACTTTAACTAGACCAGCTTGTTTAAAAAACAGGATTATACTCTGTATTAGGATGTTCATCACATTAGATGACTGTATGAATTCTCAAACAGCAAAAAAGTGACAACTAGTTATTTTTATAGTACTCTGAAAATAACATGGTCCCATTTTGATCAAAAAATACCTGACGCTTGCCTTTGTTTGGAAAAGAACAAACCAGGTGAAGTTAGTGTCTCACTGACAGAGTGTACCTGTGGTGCTAGCAAACACGTCGCTATGTGCTGACCCGTCTGAGATGATGGCGGCCGAGGCGGCGTCGCTTGTTGGTGTACGGTCAAAGGTCAACGTGCTGGAGGCGGCAAACTGCCCTGACGGGGACACCGTGACTGTCAGAGAGAGAAAATAGCAGGATTGGCCAATCATACAATAGTTTTTGGTAACCGGACAAAAAAAGATAAAAGGTCTGTCCTGAATGTGAAGACCAGACTGAGGCCTCAGGAGCATAATCTTTTTTTTTTTTTTTTGTAGCAGTGGTAGAGGGAACATTTTTTTTCTGTTCTGGTAGAGTATGTTTAGATCTTCATTGTTCTTTAAAGGAACATTAGATTAACTAAAAAAGTGAATCCCAATGAGCATTTCTGGGTTGTTAATGTGATCAGACTGCAAAACAACTACTATGTGTCACAAGCACTAAAGGTAATCCAGCTATAAGGTATTAATCCATCCATCTATTTTCTGTTCACCCTTGTCCCTATTAGGGTCGGGAGTTGCTGGTGCCTATCTCCAGTTCCGGGTGAGAGGCGGGGTCACCCTGTCTGCGACAGACTGACGACTGTCTGTCTGTCTGTCTGTCTGTCTGTCTGTCTGTCTGTCTCTCTGTCTCTGTGTTGCCGGGCAACACAGAGACAAACAGGACAAACAACCATGCACACACACACTCACACAGGTATTAATTCAATACAGCAATTTATACTGAAATATTGCAATATTTTCACAAATATTCCCCCTTTTTGATATTCTGGAGCCATCTTGTATATGTTTAACGATGGTTAACATACAAATATAAAATACAACAATCTGTTGTCTTAGCTCCTGCTACACCCACCATCTTTATATATACCCCCAAACTGGATCAATGGCTACAACAGATCCCAGGAACAACATCAGACATCTCAGTCCAGAAATGTGCAGTTCTTGGCTCAGCCAAGATACTGCAGGACCCTCAAGCTCCCAGGCCTCTGGAAGATGAAGAACCACCCGCGGTGGGTGAGAAGGGAGTTTTTATATACACACACTCAACATTCGCATGGATATTATATTAATTAAGGGCTTTGAAAGATGCATGCCGTTCATTTTTAAGAGCTTGAATTCTTTTCTAATTTTCTCTAATCTCAGAATAAGAGTATAAGTAAATGTTCTTTGGCAAAATAACATGCAGTGCAACACAGATGCGTAGTATGATGCCATGTTGTGAAACTTCCTTCATGGTGGACAGTGGAACTGTTGATCAAGGATCTTTCAGGTTATGATGGATGCTGAAATATTCCTGAATATTGGAACCGGTTGTTTTTCCTCTGATTGTGACAGTTTGGTCAGATAGTTAAAATTTGAACAGAACAATGATCCTACACATAGCCTGGTTCTGGAGTGGAAAAGCAGGCTAACATTGTGGAATGATCTGACTAAATACATTTTGAGCACAACCAGAAGCTTAAGACATCAGAGGTATGCGTCTGACCTAAAACTGGTCTAAAGCTAGACCTAAATATGATAGCCCTAATGAACTGCCATGACAGCAGTGCCTAAATGTTGGCATGAACCAGTTCAAAGTTCATTTTTGCTGTCACAAGTAAGCTGATTTCTGTTACATACACGTGGTTCCTGGAGTCAGCTGGATATTCTTCAGGGGGCTGAGATCCTTCTTGACTGGAACAACTGGGAGCTCGTTGTCCCTCTTCCGTCTTTTGTAAGGAACAAAGAGACGGACAGGGCCGGTCTGGAAAAAAAAGAAATCAAAAAAAGAAGCAGCTGTGTTGTAAATGAATGCTGATGAGAATTTTGAGACAACTACTACTTTGGATTATCTTACTTCTTGCACTCCCGCACTGTTAAACTTGGCTTTTGGTAGATTTGAGCCCTAAACTAACAAAAACCCACACAAATAAGGAAGTGGAAAATATATAAAAGTAAAAGCATTAGAAGATAGGGGCTTCCAGAGTAGAATTACAAGGCTTGACAGCCAGGGATACATCTGTAAATCAGGACTCTGTCACAGCAATCACATGTTGAAACTTATAATCATGAATAAACTCCACAGAAACATTCAGCTGGAACAAACTTCAAGTGATTTTTCAGACACATCCTTCCATGTTTTATTCCTTCTGAGGTCAAAGAAGACATTGGGATGAAAACTGAGTTTTATAGCAATTCATTTGTTGTTTCCTGTAAACATATGCTGATGACTTTTTTACAGTTTTGATGAAGTATGAGCTGTAAGGCATTTTAAAATGAATTATTTTCAAACTTATAATAAACAGTGAAAAGCAGATTCTGTATTGTAGAAAGTTTTGTTCCCTGATAATCACAGAGGAAATGTGGAGGGATATATTTGTTTTTCAGCTGAGTTGTACAGAATATCGGTCAGAAAATGAGATGTAAAGCTTTCAAATAAAAATTCTTATTATTAATTTATTCATTATTAATATCCCTACAACTGAACTCATTTTTATGTCGGAAAACTTAAAATTGTAATACTGATGTGAGCTCTTTCAAGAGCTAATGAAAGAAATTCACGCAGAAATGGACAACAGGTTAAATAAACATGCTAAACATGCAAAAAATAAACAAACACTTACCATGGTGATATTTTCTGGTGTCACAGAGTCCCCATCCTTTGGTGACTGTAAAAGAAGCAATGCATATCAATAAATGCATAAATATGAGAAAATCTTAATTCTGCCACTTGAACATGTAATACAACAGTTCAGCTCACCCAACTTTATGCTAGATCTTTGGATAAATAATGAGTTCATAATTTAATTCCTATTTTAATCAACACGTTAGAAGAGTGGGGTCATATTGAGAGGTACAATCAGCTACACTACACTTTCAAACATTTCATTCTTTGTTTGGGTTTTTCTTTTCAATAAACTTTATGTGCATTGGCCTGTCGCAATAACAAACTTTACTTGACGATAAATTGTCCCAGAAATTGTTCTGATAATTGATAATATTGCTGGAAGATGTGTTAAATATTATCCAAAATAAAACACATTAAGCAAAAACAATGAATTAAAAAGGAAATAAAAACTATTTACAACTGAAACCATAAAAATGGATTATGAAATCTGTACACAAAATCAACTTTCAAAATACTACCGAGTTTATTTATCATATGATTAATTGATCAAACTAATCACCTAATCTGAATTGTTTTTCATTGTGTTTGGGCTAAGAATCCACTTCTATAAGACAAAATAAAAAACATGGGTTTATCTGAGTCAGGCAGGTGTAATTAGATGTAAGTTTAGTAAGTTTAGGCTTTAATCTTAACTACTCAACATTTTTGGGGGGTTTTCCAAGACAAAAAACAAATATTTGTGTTTATTTTAGTCCATCAAAACCACAACCTAGAGATTCTGTATTGCAGAGTTTTGCTGCTAATGTCATTGGAATAGTTATATGGTCCTTTTTAAGATAGTTAAAATAAAAGCCTCAAGCATAGATAAAGGGGTGGAGATATTTTGTTGTTGGTGAACTGACATGTGTTGAATCCTACAGACACTCACATGTGTCAGATCATCACAGCAGGCGGCACAAGTACAGGAAGCAGCATGAGGGTTCAGAATATGCTCCTAAAACACACACACACACACGCACACACAGACAAGTTTAAATACTGAGGAGGGACGGATGTACTCCAGCTTTCTCTTTAGAATCTGTATGAAATTGTAAAACTCACACCATGAAAGCATTCATTACAGTTGTGGTCCTACGGTGTAGCAGTTGCACAGTTCAGTACCTGAATGAGGCAGAGCAGAGGTCGGCCAGCGTATCTGATGCTCCTCTTCCAGTCTTTGCTGCTCGCTCTCCCCGCCAAAGCTTCAAACTCAGTTGGAGCAAACCACTGCTGGTTGTGTTTGATACAACGACCTTTTCCCCCTGAACGATGCACAACTACTTTAGCATAAAAAAATTTCAGGAATAGCGCAAACAAGACTGTTTGCTGATGATGAATATTGATCAAACTATCAATAAATGTCTGCTGCTTAAACTAACATGACCAAAGAGAATGGGGGGAAAAAAACCCGAAAATACTAAAAAATATTCAGTTGCCGAACCTTTATATTATTTATCCTTTGAGAAAAATAGGCAAGCTAAAACCAATTGGAAATTTAACAATGAATTATATGAATAAATGGTGAAATAAACACAGAGAAATATAAAAAAGAACATGGAAACTGACTCAGTTTGTTATTTCAACAGAGTATTACAGTTGGTGCCACAAGCTTCAGCAGCTATTAATCCCCAATATTTAGCCATTGTGCTCTGCAAATCCAGGACTAAAACGTATTGAACTAGGTAGGGATGCACTGATATGAAGATTTGGGCCAATATCGAAATCCAATATTATTACTGACAGAAGATGCAATCAGCTATTGGAAAATGAAAAAGATGCCAGTATATTATTAAAAACGTTACTTGTTTTTAAAATTAAATTCAGAAAGCTGAGTCATAGTTATACATAGAGGCAGGTAGGGTAAGCCAGAATTTTCACAAGATGTCACCTGATCCCAGCCGGTTCTTGTACAGGACTCCGCTCGTATTCCTGCAGCGGACCGGCAGCTCGTTGTTGTACACCGATGGGTCCCAGTTGTATTTGGAGCAAGAGTCTTTGTCCTGCAGCGGAGTCAGAGGAGTGGGCGGAGTCTGAGGGCCTGACAGATGCACACAGAGGGATGTAAATAATATGTGATAATTTTTCACAGGCTGATTAAAAGCATCGTTCTGCTAGGACAGTACAACACACCAGATGTGATGGTGGCGGCAGATTTGAGGCCCGTTGCTTCCACGATGCTGCCGTCAGTGTGAACCACAATCAGGGTGGCCTTCTGGGTACTGAGCCCTTCGCCCAGCTGCAGAGTGGTCCTGCCACTCTGTAAGCACACAAACACAGTCAAATACGGAAACTATAACATCCTGTAAATGATATTCATTTCCCATATGATACAGATATCTGAGGTTTAGCATCGGTCAATGACGACCCGATACAGAAAAAAAAAGTGCTGCACTGACTTAAAATGTTTGTTGTTGTTTTTTTAACATAGATATAAATGTACTGGATTACAAACATATTTGATAATTCTGCATTTGTACAGTACTCTTAAATGCACCAAAAGATTCACAAGCTATGTCAAAAATGAAAAAACAACACAACTTTAATTTGTTCAATCAATCAATTAGGAGTACAGCAGCTGATGTGAAATAAATAATAGAGAAATTGAACATGACAAAAACAATAGGTTGACTACTCTGGTCAAACATGTAAAAAATAAACTGCAACAAACCTTTCAAATGATACAGAAAGTGCAATTAGGAATTAAAATATAGAGTAGAATAAATAATAAAGCATGACGTCACTCAGAGCACAAATCATAGAATTAGAATGAATAGATCCACCCTTATATGTCAGGCACATTGTCACCGATATAGAATTGTTTTCAATACAGATATTAATGTTGGATTGGTACATTTTTGAATTCCTAGACAAATTATTTTTCACAAGTCCCACAACAATATTTGATGTCATAATAAATTCACTTTCATTCCTCCTTACAAATCAAACATGAGTCTATGGAGAGATTTGAGCAGTGAGGTGTTATTTACCAGAACATGCTCAGGAAGGCTTGCTGACGTAGCTACGGTGGTGGTGAAAACATTGTCCTCTGCAGCCTGAACATCTGCCACGGTCACTGCAGCCACCTCTAATCAGCCACAAAAGATAAAAATCACTGACGTCCAAGAAAAACTACAACAAATTATTTCTGTGAATACGACAGGACTGTGAAATGAATTTAGACCAGTTTCACAGCTGAAAGCATGGCACACAATAAAAGCTTGTATTTAAATTCCTCTATGTTGATGAATTTAAGATTAAAAACTTGGGGTGAACCAACCAATTTTCTTAATTTTGGGTGATCAGCCAATACTTGCATGGGGACCCGAACATATCCACCTATCTCCGGAAAGTTAGACACAATTGGCCTTCTGTTGCCTAAACTTTATATTTATATGTGAGAGCACTATCTCATGTGCACCTAAAATACGTTTGTATCGTATTCAATGTTTTCAATGTTTTTCAATAAAGTACGTTTGGAACACTGAAGGTTAATTGTGATCTCACAATTGGTAAACTCTTTTTTTACCCCAGAGTGAAATGATGACACAATTCCAAACTTCTATGATTCTTAAACAATTAAAATGATAATTTTAATCAACCAAAGTTCAACTAATAAGTCAGTATCCATTTATTTCAAGTTCTTTGATTATTTCATTTTGTATTGCAAGACAGAAACAAATTCAATTAGTCTGAAGTCTTCTTTTGTAAGTCATTGTAGATGAAATGCAGTATTTTTGGTGGGTGGGGTCTAATGCTCACACTACAACTGAGGCAGCTTCCACAATATATTTTCAATATTGACATTTTTTACTTATAGCTTCGGGGTTACATTTACGAGTAATATCTGTATTTTATATTATTATTTCTATTTCTAAATATTTCTTACAGGAAAGTGAAACAACATTGGCTAAATCACTGAGACTCTTAGAATTACTTCAGGAACATATTTGAATGAAGTTGGGTCCAAATATCAACCACAAAGTTTCGGTGGTTGTATTAAAATGCAGAATAACCCTGTGATTTTATGTGAGCTACGCCAATAAAAAGTAATACATTCGTTCGGCTTGTTATGCTAACTACCTCTAACCCTCTGTTAACCCTCCTGAACAGCCATGGCCTCCTGCCGCTGCCTACCTGCGAATGCCGCTTCGGCCTCGTCTGAGTTCGGGAGGTGCTCGGCTCTCATGTCGATGTTTCGCGGTTCCGCTATCACAGACATCGGAGCGACTTCGGCCTCCGACTCTGTATCCGAGCCCACTCCCTCCACCGAACCACCAATGGGCGGTTCATCCAGCCCGAGTGCCTTCGTGGCCGAGGCAGCCTCGTCCATTCTTCCGCGGAACGACAAGAACCGAATAGGGCCGAGCGACCGCGGAACAAAGAAACAGATCCGAGGTTTCCGGAGCCTCGAACAAAGCGACGCACAAGTAACGGAACTCGTGAACTAAATTTTCTGAAATAAACTATAACTGTATTTACCATAAACTCAGGAAAACTCTTACGCAATTCAAGCTGACCCGGAAAATTAAAGGGCATTCGAATTTCTTTTTATTTCAAACCTACGGCAAGCGATAAACCGGAAAATGCCGAACGGGTACGAATTGACCCGATGAGAATCCAATTTTGCACGCGTATCTCATACTTAAACGATGGTGGAGCTCATTAGGCTTCACTTTTTTGGCTTAAACATAAAACCACTCAGATTTATGATTCCAGTTCTACACTCACATCCTGCACCACTCACATAGAAGGCAGGAAACCAAAATATAACTGGAGAAGGTTATTTTTTCATCCAATCTTCCAAACATATTAAGACAGGAAATTGATATTTCTGCATGTTTATTTTATATATCCAAATAATGATTATTAAAATATATTTAAAGGATTAAAATACCAATGCTTTGTCCTCCTACTCATTGATTATCGTCTAAATTTCAGTGTTTTTGACTTCTATTAATTTTTATGTTTCAGTTTCATGATGTTTCAAAGCAGACTCCTTGTTGCACTTCCACAGGGCTGTCTGTGGTGGAACACTATTCATACTGAATTACAAAATCATCCATAAAATAAAAGATTCTACATTGGCTGCAACAAATGTGCATGAAGAGAAAAGAATATGAACTTTGTCAGCCCCAACCCTAAGCCCCTTCACCCAAATTAACTCTGTCACACATTTGATGTCAAAACTTTTAAAGTGTTTACATTGGTCTAAAATGATCTAAAGATCTAAATGCAGTGAAACTTTGACTTTATGCTAAAATAAGGAAGGAAAACTTGTAAAGTTGAAGCTGTACCAGTTTAATAAACCATACTGGTCAGTAATAAACCAAGGCAATGCACATTAACAGAGCACAGTTAACTTTAAGCACAGTAGAACAATAGCACAGAGTCCGACCCATCAATTAGGTATTAATCACAGGAAGTGCTACAACTAAATATTACAACCCCAATAGATCAGTAATAAGATTTTTAGCACACGTGGTGCAACCGTGCTGTCTCAGAATTTTCAAAACATCCCTTTAAACAGGTTGTATACAAAAAAACAAAAAAACAAACAACAACAACAAACAAAGCTGGATGTATCAAACAGGTTATATCAACCACACTATTCAGTTTCGTGAATTAGTAAAGCAGTCCGTTAGCTTTACAAACGTTGCAGGCCTGAGGGACTCGGTTAGCATCGTCCTCTGAACTGCGGCTCCCCGAACAACCACGAAAGGTGTTATAGATTAACTGGTGACTAAATTAACTGGTTGAAACCTTTGCAAACAACAGATGTTTCTAAATTGTAGGTGGCTGTGTTGATGCCCGTTGAAAAATCCTACTTGTGTGACAAAACCTTTTGCAAAACTTTACTATAAATCCCATTTGAAGCAAATATGTTTAATGTTGTAAGTGAAAAATATGTTTCAAAACAAGTTTTAACAGAGCAGCGTTCAGTGCGCTTCTAAAATACCACATATGAGCAGAACCAGATCAATGAGTAACACGACAATCCCATTCTGGTTCACCAGAATAAATGAATTTCATCTCATGAACAGCACAATATAAACCTAACTGGAAGGCTTCTGCTTTTTGTAACCAGCACTGATCAGAAAATCATTGGAATTGACTCTTCCTATGCAACTCGCACCTTCAATGCGAGTTGCTTAACACTTCCAGCCTAGTGTGTGTTTCTGGCTCAGATCCTGCAATGCAGCCAAACCGTTTCTGAACTTTAACTTTCTTCTTTTCAGCGACACTACCTACAGGAAGTGTCGTTAAACAATGAGATTCATGTCACCATATTTAATAAACTTTAAATCACATACCTGATGGTGTTGCTGTGGTGTTTACGTGTTCAAATAGAGAGGAATATCAAATAATGTCAATCAGTTATACTGCAATAACATCTCATCTAAATGATATCAAGTTAACAGCCAATGTTGTAGTTGGTGGTGAATCCAAATTGACAAGTCAAAGTTGTAATAATAAACGTTCCGATATTACTGTAGGATACCCACAGATTATGATCAATATCTACATTATTTGTCTGTGTTCACTACTGTGAACCAGTTTGCAGGCTGGTGAAGAGGGGAAATAAATTTAAAAACAAAACGAGCCGAATTAAGATTAACTAGTGACAGTCAAACGGGGTCCTCAACGCAGATGTTTGTAAAAAATTAGGTGGGTGTATCGTTCCCTGATTAAAACGCGACGAAGACAAAGGTTTAGAAACGGATTAGAAAATGTCTCTTTCTCTTTGATCTCCTCAAAACAATAATTATTTGCATGTGAAGGAATATTCAAGAATATATGGAAATTTCACCAAAATATACCACACAAGTGAATATTCTTTTTTCAGACAATAAAATAAAGTGGCCTAAAATGTGAATCAGGCGACAGCGTTAATTGAACTCGTAGTCGCGGCCGCTGACTCCGAGAGCGCTGTTTCATCCATTACACCAGTGGTCCCCAACCCCCGGGCCTCGCAAGAAATAATTAAATATTTCCATTTTATGTATTATGTGAGTCTGGAGGATCTTTTATTTTGAAAATCCTTTAACTGGATTCTCTCGGTTATGTCTTGCCGCCAACATTGAGCCACAAGCAGCAAAATGAGTCAGAATCAGATCAGATTCTTTGGAAAGTTTCTTTGCGAAGGGAAAAGGCCCAGAGAAAAGACAGGAGAATGGATTTATCACGGTTGGTGATTCCCACATTCCACGCTCACTCTGCATGATATGGTGACCGGATGTTAATGAGGCAATGAACTTTCAAACTGCTTCTCCACGTAGAGACCAAGTAGCTCCCTGAGCATAAGCAACACTTCGGGTGTCATTGTCTCTCATCACTCCCAGATGGGAGAAACAAGCTCAGGGCTCCCATTAGTAGTAATCGTGAGTTAAAATTTTCACGAAAGTAAAATGTTCATTTGTGGCGCATCTGTATCTTATTTTGAAGGGATATGTAAGCGTTACCATGGTGACCGGAGTCCGAGCGTTAGGGCAGTGGTCGAGACGAGAGGAGAGGAGTAGAGCTTAAGTCTGGTTCACTCGGCACGATTTAAGGATTGTCGGCCGATTTTCCAAACCTCTGTGACCACAGAGCTGATAAAAGTCCAACAGGTTCGATCGGTTCGTGTGTCCAGCCACACGGCAGGAGCAACACGCCACAAGAACCGATTCCACTCATGAACATCCCGATTCCAGAAGAAAATCCAGTAAAACCCCCAACATCCCAAACGTGAATTCAGAATAATCAAACACAATGATGATGAACTGAAACATTTCCATTTTAAGACCTTCGTCTGGTTTCTTTTTCCTGACGTTTTCTAACTTTATTGGATCCACATCTGATTTGTTAGAGATGCATCGATCTGAAATATGTGGCTGATTTCCAAGCACTGATTTTTGTAAATCATTGTTTTATCAGATTCTGAGAAGCCACTTTGCAATAAAAGCCTGTGGCAGAAAAAAATAGAAACAAAGAAGCCTAAAGACGGCAACACCTTCAGGACATTGACAGGGCAAGCGTCTGCGTGAAGCGATGGTGTTCAGGTGGTGATAGTTTATGGACTCATTTTAAGCGATAAAAGAAAAAAGAAAAGGCGTTTGATAAAAGACGACAGGAGCAGCCGCTCTATCTGCTGCACTATGAATTGGAGATGAGTTTTTCTTAGTTAACATTTTTAATTGAATAAACATAACCACCGGATTCTCAGTTGCGTCATGTCAACTGTCTGGATCCCCTCCGTTCTTACGTCAACGCGTTTTCTGATTGGCTGCCTGTCGCATTCAACAGGCTGCGTTCTGCTCCCAGTCAGGGAAAACCTCACAGGCTGCGATAATCGGGCCAAGACAATGTTGAAAATGCCCCCATTTTCAACTCACCACCACATAACACAGCACACACTGCAGGATGTTGTGAGATTGTGTAAAGGGAAAATTGGGGGAACACCAACATGCAGAAGCATTATCTGGCAAACACACACAAAACATTTATTTACTGGTACAGTAATTCATTTAGGTAATCTGATAGCAAGAAGGAACTGAAAGGAGACAGTATGCTACACAATGCATTACACTTGAATTTCATCCATATTAAATTAACCATTGTACATCAAGAGTTTCCTATTAGAAAAAGTTTCAAATCTAAACCGTCCAGCTTTTTTCCCCTCAACACTTAGGGTCTAAAAAAGAAGACTGTGCTGTAATTTACTAATGAATATTGATCAATCAGTAAATAAAAGTCTGCTGTTAAAACTAACACATGCCCAAAGAACCTGGAAACTTGGGGGAGTTGGAAAATACACAAAAACAATCAGTTCTCTAAACTTTTTATGGATGCTTACGAAAAAAATTAAGCTAAAGACCAACTGGAAATTTAACAATGGATGATATTCATAATTGGTGAAGTAAACACAGTAAAACATAAAAAAAGAACATGGAAATTCCAATATGGTAACAGTATCTTATAAGTAAGTTTGCTGATAGGAATGATAAATTAATTTGTAGTGGTTCTTAAACACACCAGCCTAGTTCTCTTGTGACTCCACTAACAAGTTCTAATCAGCCTGACACACACATACTGAAGGATTAAGCAGAACAGAATGCATTGCTTTTATTCCCTCGCTTTTAAAAACCAGTTTGCAATGAATATATCAAATCAAACAAAATATCGGGTTTTAAACCACTATTACTTTATGAGCTCGCAAACCTTTTTTTTTCCCCAAAAAAGAAATGACCCTTTCACAAGAAAACAGAATTTTTTGTAAAGTTATTCAATCAATTAATCTGTTTATGCTTTCATAGCAATATAAAGACAGAAAAACCCTTATTATTATTTATAAAACTTGGGATATAAAAAAAAAAAAAATTTGAATCTGCAGACTAACAGACACCTGACCCTATGACCATAAAGGTTTTACTGCTCTGGTTGCATCCCAGCGTGGTGTGCTGTAGCTGTGATCACATGTTCAGTGTTATTGTTATTGAAATATGCGTTATTGTTACACCCACCCTATTTTCATGGCTGTTTTGGCTCCATGACTAGCACTTCGTAAATTCAGTCTACTTACTTAAACCCGAGGTGAACCAGAAGCATGACGGCAGCGGATCAACCATTCTGTTTCGATTCTTCTCAAACAATCACAAGGCGTAATCATCATAGAGATCCTGGACTGAAAGCATGACCTAGCAGGGCTGGAGGTAACAGTCCGTCGTTCCTCCTTGATGTGTTTGAGTGATGCCTTTTTTCTTCTCCACTTTGGAATCGCTCAGCATGTTGACATGTTCCCTGCTCTTTAGCATAACACCCACTATGGTTTCCCCAAGTGAGATAGCAAAAACCATCTGCTGTATATCAGTTCAGCTAAACATACATATATATACATCCAATTTCTTTTTATCAAAAAGGTATTTTCTTAGCATGAGAACCTTAGAGGCTGCTCAAGCCTATCAGAAAAGGTTTGTCAGTCTGAGTTTCACATCAACATGGGTTGACGACGTTCTCCTGAAATCAAGTCTGGATCCTGGAAACCAGGTAATAGAGAAGAAAGAAGGCAAGGACCAGTCCTCCGGAGACGTAGCAGAGGAGGCGTCGATTGTCTTTGCCAGATCGGACCATTGTGGAAAACCGCTTCACACTGCCGCTCAACAGGCCCGTTGCACTCATGAAGTTTGAGTCCTGAAAGACGAAGAGGGAGAAGACAATTACAAATTTAGCTTCTTTCAACACACACCTGCAATAAGACCTATAGGTCCGCAAGAACCGCTTACATCAGAAGCAAGACAGACTAACCATGTTGTCTAAGTAGTCGTTCTGATCATCCACCTCTCTGTCAATGTCATAAGCCAGCTGTCAGAGAAAGATTAGATTAGTATGAAAAAAGTTTGGAACTACTCATTTCAAACTGTAGGTCCATAAAAGTCACAAAGCTTTCTTAATTGGAAAAAAAATCTAAACCTCTAAGTTTAGAGAAAAAAATGTACTTAAAAGGATAGTGTTATGTATTTTCCAGACATATAGTATTACTTTATAGCATTCAGATGCTACAAAAAATTTAAAAAATTAAAAGATTTCTAAAGCATGCATGAAAGAATCAAGGCAACATTCCAGATATGTTTTTGATGAGGGTAAACATTATAACATGATGTAAATCTCAAAAAAGTCAATGTTACGTAATCCTGCACCGTTAACGCATACAAATGGAAGAAGTATGCAACACCTGTGGCTAGAATCTCAAAATAACAAGCAGGTAGGCAGACAACCGACAACCACCACTGATAATGAAACCAGTGGAAATAAGCTTTTTACATACCAATTAGCATGTAGGGTTTTTACATACCGATTTCAGTCGGGACACTTTACTGGTCAAGTTATCAGCCAGTCGTTTGTTTTCAGCATCCAGCATGCTGTCGACAGAGCCATGACCTGAAGACACACAGACACAAACGACCAGGCCAATGTTAAACGTTTACAAGTTGGAATTTAAAATCAAGATTTTTGTTAAGCACCTGCTTCCTTTAAGCAGGTGAAATAAAACTTTATCCAGTGATTTATTTTTAAGGTCTCTCTTGTGCCTCTGGTGCTTTTTCACCCACTGTACAGGTTACCCAGCTTCACTGCCTTCAAACACACTATACAGAAAGCTTCCTTACAGATGCTCTTGACTTATTTTAGTCAACTACTGAAATTCCTGTTAAAGATACACTTCCTTTCTTGACAAAGCAGGTAGCATAAAAACTAGACTGAACGTTTTTATTTGAGATCTGTCGCAAAACTATAACAGGATGATTTTTGGCTTTAAATTCATTTCTATAGGGTTGCTTACAGCAAAACATCAAAGCCTTTGTAGAAATGCTCTGCATGTCTAAAGAACTACAACAAGAGAATGAAAAAAATGACAAAAAAAGCGAATTGAGGAAGTGATGAAAGGACAAACTTACAGACTAACTGAACACTAAGACTTTGGATGTGAAATCTGGGCTCTTCCAAGTCTTGCTAAGGCCTAAAACTGACATTATTAAATCAAAAAATTTTACTTTTTACATACATATACATATATACATATACACATTATAAAATATATATGTATATATATATACATATACACATATATATATGGGTCATTGACTATAAGGATTTCCACCTGACCACATTAAAATTTTAAAAATATGTATATCCATTGTAATTACTAGAAGATTTGAAATTTTGTGCATACAGAAATCATAATTTTGCATTAAAATGAGATTTTTTCAGAGGTTTTTTTTACCAATATAATATGACTGTGGTCTTAAAAAATGTCATGTGGTGTGACCATGATTTGTCGTAAAATCATGGTATTTTCCATGATGTATTAAAGATATATTAATTTCCATTTATTTAAGGTGTTTAGAAACATAGTTTTTATAATTTGTATTTTTCTGACAATTATGACCCCCAAAGAACTGTGAAATTCCATTTATAATTGACTTGACCACTGTTTTTCTTCACCATTTCAAACA